>SJYO01035988.1:8351711-8906056 GCA_006410555.1 Capra ibex
TTAGGGTACCGGTCTCTTCGGGCCGTCCGATATCAGGTACCCTAGTGTTTTTCTCAGTCTGTGTTGAATCGCTGATTTTTTGTTGAGATCCAACTATCTCCGGGACAAACTCAAAGTACTCTGTATGTCGTTTAAGGGTATCCGATAGATAAAATGTATACCATTACATTCATAGGTACAACGAGAGAGGTATGTAGACTGGAGCGGAGGGGAGAAGCGTACAGGAATTCAGACAAGTACAGACAAAGAAGTAAGTCAAGTCAAGTCAAGTCAGCGAGTCAGCACAGACTGAGAAACGTTGGGGTACTTAGTGTCGTACGGTCCGGAGGGACAGACTCAAGTGAGTCTGAGTGCAGGTAGCTCAGGCACTACGGTAGGTCGGTAGAGTAGGAGCCAGTAGGGGAAGAGGAGGACGGGGGTTAGGGAAGGTCGTAGTCTCAGAAAAGGTTACTCAGTTGAGAAGCGTACTCCACCGGTTTCATGACCTCAAAGTCGAAATCGTAGTAAGGAAGGTTTGTTTAGGGTCCCGACTAGAGGAACGTCAGGTTCCCTGAGAGTTCTCAGAAGAGGTTGTGGTGTCAAGTTTTCGTAGTTAAGAAGCTACGAGTCGGAAGAAGTGTCAGGTTGAGAGTGTAGATATGTACTGGTGACCTTTTTGGTATCGGAACTGATCTACCTGGAATCAGCCGTTTCATTACAGAGACGAAAACTTATACGATAGATTCAACCAGTATTGAAAAGAAGGTTCCTCATTCACAGAAAATTAAAGTACCGACGTCAGTGGTAGACGTCACTAAAACCTCGGGGGGTTTTATTTCAGTCGGTGACAAAGGTGACAAAGGGGTAGATAAAGGGTACTTCACTACCCTGGTCTACAGTACTAGAAGTAAAAGACTTACAACTCGAAATTCGGTTGAAAAAGTGAGAGGAGAAAGTGAAAGTAGTTCTCCGAAAAATCAAGGAGAAGTGAACCATGGTAGAAAGATCTAAGGTATATATACACAATCATATGTTATAAATAGTAAGACTGAATGAAGTGAGACATATTATCCGAGATCCAACCTATCCCTACCCTTTCTACCCTCTCTCCAAGTTCTCCCTTCCCTATATTATATATGGAGACCGACTAAGTACAACTCAAAACTGTCTTTTGTTGTCTTAATACATTTCGTTAATAGAAAGTTAATTTTATTAATTAATTAATTTCGTTGTTGTTGAGATCCCTTTGGGTTTTGGTATCCCTTCTGGTTCATTCCTTTGTTCTCCTTTGAAAACAGAGGTTGTAGTGTCTCGTTTCTCGTTTGTTTCGTATTGAGGGTCGGTCTACTCGTATTTTAGAATATCATTTTTGATCAAAGGAGTCAAGAATGAATCATGGAGTACGGACTGAAAGTTTGTTTTTACAATTATGTGCGATTTTTCGTTTTTGTAAAACCTCTGTTTAATTCGTAGTCTTGGTCTGTGTCCCTACTATCTCTAAAACTTTATTAGTCTAATCCTTAAATTTTGTCGATATAATTAAACTATTCTCTAGATTTTTTCTCCTTGTTTTCCTGTTGTAGATTTTTGTGTACATATTATTTTTGTCTTTCTTTTAAATCTGTTATTATGGTGAATTTTATCGTAATTTTATTTTGTAAATCTTTATTTCCATTATTTTTTCATGTTCAGGTGAAGAGTTGTTCAGTGACAACTTTTTTTACATTATTCTGGATTTATTTACCTCACTAAAGGTGTAAATACTTAGTTACCAGAATTATGACAATACTATTGTTGTCAGGGGTTTGACTACATACCTAAGTTACACAAGAGATGGTTTTACAGTCGACCTGAAAAATGTATTTAGCTATTCAACTAGAATTTTGTATGTCTTTACTTTCTGTAGGTTTTATCTGTTTTGTTAGAACTCCCTTTTTTTTTTTCTTTTCTTGTTTCAACCTCCTAAGTATTAGGGACTAAAGTTTTGAAAAATGTTTCGTCGTTTTTAGTTCTGAGTCCCATGACCGTATACATATATTTCAGACCTTTATTTAGGAGAGTAAATACTAGTGCACTGAAAAGTTTTTCCCATAAAGTTACCTTTTATCTTGTCAAGTTCTCTCCTTTCTTGTCAAGAAAGTTGTTTACTACAACCTTTTCCCCTTTATCTATAGGTACGTTTTCTTTCATTTAGACCTTGGGTTGGAGTGTGATGTATTTGTCAATTGATTTTTTTTTTTTTTAGTGTCTGGATTTATGTTCACGATCTTATTATTTCAAGAATTTTATTTTGTATCCTAATCCGTTACCAAATGATCTTTATTGTTTCGTGTCGTTGTTGTTGTCATTTTTGACTGGAAATGATTTTAACTTTATAAACACGAATTTTCTATATTATAATTTTTAATTTTACCATTGAGCGATTTATCTTCTTTATAAACTTTTTATATAAACTATTCCCAGAATATAGGTCTTATATAAAAATTTTAGAGTATTTAATTGTTATTTATCCTTTTATTAGGTTCATTTTAATATTTGTTAAACTTCTATTTAAAGAGTTTTTTATGTGTCTAATAGTTATTCGTGTGCTTTTCTACGATTTGTAGTAGGTGGTAATTCCTTTACTTGTAGTTTTGGTGTTATGCCATGATGAAGTGTAGGTTATCTTACGAATTATAGATTTTCTGTGTGGTATTTTGTTTGCAACGACTCCTGAATGTCTTTAACCAGGGGAGTGTGAAACGACCAACCGAAGATTTTAATATGTAGGTGAAACTTTTTGTTAACCGTCAAGAAGTTTTATCATTTTTCTTAATGGTATACAGGGTCTTTAAGGTAAAAATCCATATACGGGGTATATGACTTTTATATACAGGATGTTTCTGACCTTGGGTTTACAAGTATCTTCGTATTAAATATTGTTAGGGTTTCATCCGTATTACGTTTACAGTTAGTTAACTATTTATTTAAAATCATACAGATTGTATTACCTTACAACGAGTTAATAGTTTACAGTCCGTCATAATTGGGTACGGTGTTGTCCCTACTTTTAATTTTTGTAATGTAATTGAGTTTCTTTGGTCTGTATGTTCCGATTTTAAAACTTTAATCTATCACAAACTACCGACATGTTGAGACATACCCCATTTCACTTTCACTTCAGCGAGTCAGCACAGGGTGAGAAACGCTGGGGTGCCTGACATGGGATAGTCCGAGGAGACAGGTACCCTAAAAGGTCCGTTATCATGACCTCACCTAACGGTAAAGGAAGAGGTCCCCTAGAAGGGTTTGGTCCCTAACTTGGGACCAGAGGGCGTAACATCTGTGAAATGGCAGACTCGGTGGTCCCTTCAGGAACGTACCCCACTCATATTATATTTGGAGACTTTACAGGTGAAATTTTACTACTTAAATTACTATACACTTAACATAGACATATTGGTAGAAATTTTTTATCTGATTTTTATTCACGGTGGTGTTGCAGTACTTAGAAGGTTTTGTCAATGAGAAACGCACAAATACACATACATACAAATACACACAAAAGGGGAGTGTTCTTTCTAAGTCCTTTTTGACTGTAAAACAGGTTCAACTTTTTTTTAATTTATAAGTAAAATACAAAGTAGAGTTAATTTACTAGTTAATCCAAAATTGAGGAAGGTCTTACTCGGTTCCTATGTTGATCAACGTACTCATATGTTGATCAATACATAAGATTTAAGTGAAAACTATTTTTATGTCTAATAGACTGAATACCACCCCAATATAACAGTGTTTGAGTAACGATTTGGTATTCACCTTTTATAGGTTACAGTTCCTACGTAAATTACGTGGATTGAATACGGGGTCTTGTAAATGTGAACAGGTGTCGACTCGTTTTAGTGGATTGTGTTTAAGATAAAATATTTCGTCACAACTTAGGGAGTACATTAAATAACTTATAACATGACTTACACTTTATGTCTACCAACATTTACATAACTTACAAATGAGTACTAGTGTATCGAACGACCCTCGACGTCAGATGACGGTGACGGGTCTTAGTGTTCTTTTAATGACAAGGTGTACAGTGATCGGGGATCTTTTCTACTTGTAAGTCAACTAACACTAAATAAAAGGGACTTGTGTCACCATTACTATACGTGTCAGAAATAGACGTTAACTTTTGAGTGAGCTTCTCGTTGATGATATATAGATTGTGATTTATGTAGGGTTTGTGTACCCTATTAATTGTCCTTCTTTTAACATAAATGTCTTTATTCGGACATAAATGTATAAATGTAACTTCCAAAGAGAAGTCTGATGATTTTTTAGGCATATATTAAATATACTAAGTATATAGGTCAAATCGTTCCCGTCTCTTGTATAAATACGTCACGTGTGTAGTAAGAGTGGTTTAAGACCGACGTTTAGACGGTAAAAATTAACTGTTAAAAATGGGTTCGTATCTTTTATTAAATGTTACATCGTTTCGACGGAAGTAATAGATCGAGAAGGTTTTTAATTTTGTTTAACCATAGAAATGATAAAGGTCTTGAGGTTGTAAGAGACCTCTAATGGTGACCGTTACAATAAGGTTAAACTTTTATTACCGACATACAATGTCGTCGAATCGTCTATCGTGGAGTCAGTGACGAACGTCAAAGAGATCTAGATTCCATTATACGTTGTACCCACTAATATTATTAGTTATGATTTATCCATTCTATAGTTTCTACTAGAAAAAAACACTAGTAGATTCGGTCGTAAAATATTTCACACATCTCGTTTTGTGATCCTGATATTTCAACAGAAATTTTGAAATATTTTGATATATTATATTTGATTTTATATTTTGATATATTTATATCAAATATATTTTGATATATTTTGATTATATTTTGATATTTTATCGAAGATTCCAGTTTCTCCAAACCTTTGATCGTGTGTAATCTAAAGTAGGAATGTTCCAGAATCGTGTACATACATACAACGTTCAAGAGTCGGAGGTGAAGTGGGACCCTCCTTAGGACAAATTCAAACGAATTAGGTCTAGAATCGTTTGTGTAAATATAGTTGTAAAGAGAGAAAAAAAAAGAAATAGAAAAGGATAGGGAAAAGGTTTTGTGTGTGTGTTTCGTTGAAACTTATATGATTCAATACAGACTAAATCCTGTCCGTTTTCATTTGTAAGTGACTAACTTGTTTATTGTGAAGGTGCTACGAATTTGTTCACGTGACTTTGACGTGCACGTATTAATTTTCTACTCCGGTTTGACCTCTAGAAGACATCGTGACAACAAACCAGTTCCTTAGTACGTACTGGATATTCATTAATATAGGAGTTTTCGTTTGCACCCACTTTAAGAAAGACCACGAGTCCGATCGTTACGTCTGTGACAAACTACCTTACTAAATTAATTACAAAAGGAGGCGTTCAAACTTAAATTTGACTGTTATCAACGGTATTGTATGGGTCTTCATTGAGTTAAAGGTCCTTTCACGATGTACGAAAGAAGGTCCTTCAAATTTCCACGAGGTTTTCTTCCTCCCCAAGACAGACTTTTAATGTGATTAGGGTGTTTCGTAATGAGTACCCATGAACTTCTGATCCTACCTGACCCGTACAAGATTAAATTTCCTCGTTCACTTGTGTCTTGATCCCGAGTCGTGCCGGTAATTATTGTAGGAATAAAGACCTGTAATTTTCTTTATTTTTTTGATACACCTTACTTTTTTGGAAGACGTACTTATGATGTCTTCGTACACCCTTTAAGTTAAAAATGTCCACCTGTCATAGGTTGCCACCAAGTTCCACTAGGTTCCACTAATATAGTCTAGGTTAGACTAGGTTCCACTACTCTAAAGAATATGTTATCAGAATAAAAACATTGGTGTAAGTTTCTGAAATTATTAAAAGGTAAATCCGGTCAGGGTAGTCGGAGACATGAAGTACTTTCTAATATAGTAACAACGGTGTACTGGAACAGACAAAGGAAGACACATTGTAGATTGTCCGTCTGCAAACGAATGGGACTGTGTCATAAGATTTGACTAAAAGAGGAAGAAATTTGTTGAGGGTACAAAGTATACAGAATGTATTTTTAGTTTTCGTGGTAAATTAACCTTTTGTTTTGTACTACAGTGCGATCGAAAGTTCGAAACCCTTTACAATTGGTTATCCTCAAAACGTTGACAATGATATATAAATAAAGGTACACTATTTTGATCACTTTCAAACAAGTGACTATTGAGTCGAACAAAAAAAAAATTAAATATTAGTGATCATAAGTTAAAAAACCGTATGTCAACATACTGGAAAAATTTTACGCCTCTAGGAACATCCGTGGGAGTGTTTTGTTAGAGTTCTGATGGTTCTTAGGGGAGCACGACATGAAATTTTTGGTGACAGTTGGAGGAGGGACGTGACGGTTGGAGATTGTTAGAAACTAGACAGGGGACGTGAAAATCTTTCAGTAATTGACCTTAGTGTTTTATGAATTAGACCGATAACAGGGAATGTTTTGACAGAGAAAAATAACGACTTATGGTAAAGTGACATACGTATGTGATATCAAAAATATGTAGATGGCTGACTTCCTGTAGACGAAAAATAAAAAAGGTCAAAACCCTTTGACACGACTATAATTATAATGACACACCCAATCATATTCTTGTATTTGAATTAAAGAAATTAAATGACCTTCACTCGAGTACTCTAGTATACCGTTAACATACAAAGTGAAGTATTGTTTGACGGTTTGACAAAAGGTCTCACCAGCTTGGTGAAACTCAGTAAACTTAAACTTGTTTGTCCGTTTCGATAGTATAATCTCTCCTATACTAAAAAAAGTGTTCATCAAATGTATTCTACTTTACTATGAAATTGTCGGTTTTCTTCTCTTTCATGTGTAATTTATTTAACTCAAGACACATAGAATTTGTGTTGAATGAACCAAGTAAACAAGGAACTTCTATTTATGTCATATTTTATTTTTACCTATTTGTGTTTTTACATCAATACACAACATATTGATGTCAAATCCCACTTTAGTAACGTAAGGATTAATACTGAAGACAAGATTCTTGTCGACCATAATGACTTACAAAATTTAACACGTTGTCTAAGTCGTTCTTTCCTAGTGACCCTAAACAGAGAAGCGTAAAGGTCCTGTATCATCGTTTCTCTTGGGTTCTGTCGTGTCTTTTGTTCACGTTTTTAGTTTAGTCTTTGGTACTGACCCGGTGTCCAGTTGACGTCGATCGATAAAGTCATCCATGACAAGAGGTGACCCAACGAGTCCCTCTCTCCCCCTTTCCTCTTTGTCCAAATGTTCAGTAAACGAATCTTTCCTTCTGTTTACACGTTTCTTTGACTTAAGAGGTACTGAATAAGACTCAATGACATATTTTGAAACGGTTTTCTTGTTGGACCAGGTTATCAAGAACATTTGTGGAATCAGACAAACTCGACTCAAAGACAGTGAACGGTATATTTGATAAGAGTATATCTCCAATATAATTTTAATAAATTCGTTTGAATTTTATTGTGTTTTATGTCACTTTTTTTAGTCCCGGTTGTCCGATCTTTATTTCAATTTACAATTACACAAACCCATCATCTTTGTATACTGACGCAGGATAGAATTTTTAAGGAATAAAGGTGTAAAATAAAATACTTTCACATGGAGAAAAGAACTTATCTGTGTATCTATTTCGATATAATAAAGTTTTATATACACAAAAGTACTTTCTTGACATGACGAAATTTTTGTAAATTGAGGTGTTACTACCTTACTAGTTTCGTTCGGTTAGTATTGAATAACTTACGATTACTGAAAAACACTTCTTTTTTTTAATTTTGGTTTAATAAATTGACTTTCTTATAACTGAAAATATTGAACATATCTCTGTCTTTTAATAAATCAAAAAGAGTCGGATGTGTAGTTGTAGACTTTTTACCCTCACCCGAAACACCAAGAGTCAAGGATAAAATCCGTGCACCAGTTTCTTTTACGTAAAAGGTTTGGCTTACTCCGAGTTGTAAACTTTTGTCTACGAAGACCTTACAAATTTGAGATGAAATTAGTAGGTTTCTGTGAGAGAAATTGAAGGATCCCGGATCAAACGGAATTTTAATCCTCCTTTTTAAGTCTTATAAACCCAACAAAGACTTCAATATTATCTTTTTTTTTTACTTAAGGAAAAAAAAAGGTTTTATCTAATAAAGTAATTTAAGACCCATCAAATTTTCACCTTTTATCAGATCAAATTCTTTATTAATGAACACGAAGAAAAATTTGTAGTCGTTACAGAAATCAAATAGAGATATTATAGGTTAAGTCACAAACCAAGTCATTTAGAGTCCTCTTTCGGGAGGAGATTCGGTACCACCGGAATAAAGTCTCTAAATAGAAGTGATTTAAGGAAGAAACGTGTACAAAAAGGACATAAAGGTACATGAAACAGACTCTATGACAGATAAGAAGGAGACGGTGATGAGTTAGGTAAGTTGAAAGTGAAATAATCCCGTAGAGAGAGACTGATTTGATCGAGGTAGGGACCCATTAAAATATTTAAAGAAAATGGATATGGAAGTCTTTTGTTCTTTGACGACCATAAAATTAAAACCTCTTTAGAAATTTGTCTATTAGCACTACTTTGAGTCACATACGCGTACGATTCAACGAAGTCAACACAGACTGAGAGACACTCGGATACCTGACATCGGGTGGTCCGGGGAGACAGGTACCCTAAAAGGGCTGTTCTTATGACCTCACAAACGGTACGGGAGGAGGTCTCCTAGTAGGACTAGGTCCCTAGTTTGACCCTAAAGAATATAGAGAACGAAACCGACCGTCTAAGAAATGGTGATCACGGTGGACCCTTAAACCACATATTTTATAAATATTAACCTAAAAATACCTTGATTCTCCTTTTTTAATTAATGAGACCTCCGATTTCGTCCCTTACTGACTTGACCAAAATCTTTTCTACTTAACCTTAGACGGAGTCTTTCGTTTGTACTTCTACCTTCAGTGACTGTTAGTTTTGCAACCCGTACTAACACCTCCAATACTCCTATTATAGAGTAAACTTTCAGGACTCTTTGAGGTTTATGATAAAAGAGGTGATATCTACACTCTTTAGAATCCAACATCATCACACATATTCAGATTTTTTGTGTCTCAGACCTTCACTTAAATCTAGACTAAAGGGATGTAGTAGATACGTGATTTCCGTAGTAAGGTATACATTCTAAGTGACTCTTCCCAACTTTCTTCTAAGTGACTCTTTGGTCACTGTACCGTCCTATCCATCTTCGTCCGATCTTCATTATAACCATTCTCTTCGTTTCTTCTGTCTAGTTCTGATTTAATATTTCTTAAAAGGTACAAGGGTCTCTCTCGTTTCTTAGAGTAGTTTCGTTCAGTTCGTTTCCTGTCCACACGATGTTTAACCCGGGTTGTACTTGACTTGAGTGAAAGAGACCCTTTGGTCTACCGGGAGGGGACAGAGAGGTGAGAGATCTGTTGGACAAGTATGGATGTACACTTGTTTGTACAGACGGTCGGGAGGGTCCAGTCTTACGATGTGTTTACCTGACGTTAAGAAACGAGAATGTCAATCAACCCTGAAAACAATCTCCTTTATGAAGGAACCAGAAGAGACGATACGGTCTACCACGTCTTAGTGTACCATGTTTCTCCTAAGTTGAACCCCCGAGACTCGATCTTATCTGGAAGGTTTTGTCCAGTTGATCTATACGTAATGACGTCTCGAACTTGAAATAGTACTTTCGGTACAAATTGTCGAGGATTTTATGACGACTTGTAACAAAACGCTAACTAAATACGTTTAATTGGTGTAAATGGACAGTCACATCATAAGAAACTTAGGAACCTTCTACACGGGACTAATTTATAACTGACGTAGATCGAATTTTAAACGTTCTTTGGTAGATTGTGTCTTTGACCCTCCATTGTACGAACACTAGAAAATTATCTTATGTGAACAGTCATATAAATGTTAATAGTCTTAATTGTTAACGTATGCGGTTTTCTCTCTCGATTACCGTAAAGATATAAATCCTTTCTGTATTCGGGTCTTTAATAGACTCATGTGGATGTCGTATATCTGAAGTCAAACGTCCTTTTATAGAAAAAAAAAAAAAAAAATCAATATTAGTTCTTCCTTTTTCCTGTATTAATTAACAAGAAAAAACAAGATTGTTAAAATGTCAAGTGTCGTTCAGAACGTTTTATTTGAAACAGTGTCTCGGTTTTGTTCAAGATAGAACTGACGTTTGTAAGTTGAAGTATTTCTATAGTGAAAGAAATTTTGTTTAAGTTTACACGAACTTATTAGTTCCCTTTTTTTATCATCACACCAGAGGGATGTTAGTAAGGATGTAATTTGAGACATCCAGTGTTAATTTTAATAAAAATACGTACTACCCGTCAAAGGGTGATTGTTAAAAGATTTAACGGATTATTAAAATACATGGTATTAATGTTCTGAGGACGAACACACAAAAAGGAAGAGAAGAGAAAGTAGACTTACATTTAATTCCCATTAGTGATCGTTTGGAAATGCCATCTACGAATGTTACATTATGGCGTTGTCTTGATACATTTTACTTGACTTACCCTTTTAGGAACTTTATGGAGAAGGGAATTGTTGTCCTGTATGTTGACATACTTTCTTTTAAGGGACTGATTCATTAAAAAACTTTTATTTACCCACTTATACACTTCCGGTTGACTAATGAATATTTAACAAAAGCACAGATTGTGAGACGATTTATAGGGGTGGAATACTAGATGGTTATTTACGTTAAGTTGTAAACATTGTGTCTTTAGGACAGATTCAAAGGTCCGACGTCCGAACAAAAGTCTAAAACCTGAACGGTGAGGGATGTAGTGTCCTCAATTAATAATTTTATAATTATATATAAAAATATGTACGTGTTTTTCTGTGTGTGTATTCGGTAACCTACCGAACGACCTCCTGGGAACGACTATATAAGTATAAATTATGTAAGGAGAGAAATACTAAAACCGAGATATATAATTATATTATAGAAAGGAACTCAAATTTCATTGAGTAAAAATAAACGGATAAAGATTCTTAACTTGGTATTTCAGTGTTTAAAATACACGATCGAAAAAAAAAAGGATACTATGTATTTATGTGTTGATAACTGTAAAATTTTACCAGTAATTGTACTTTAGACTATGGTCCGACCACAAAGGATATGGTGAAATCCTTTCCATTCAACGTGAGTGAAGAGAAGAAGGGAAGTAAACTAAGTATCTTATTTTACAAAGGATAATACACCCTAGTTTGATGGAAGATAAAGTCAAGAGATAAAAACGGTGTACCCAATTAAGACAGAAGAGAAAGGTGAGTTTAATTCGAAACACTTGTCAATCACTCATGTCAGTACACGGATAGTAGAATAGGTAAGATAAGTCAAGTCAACGAGTCAGTACATGCTGAGAAACTCTGGAGTACCAGACGTCGTACGGTCTGGAGTATAGGTAGCAGTTGAGGGTCTCAAATGAGTTTGAGTACAGGTAACTCAACCCCTACGGTAGGTTGGTAGAGTGGGAGACAGTAGGGGAAGAGAAGAACGGAAGTTAGAAAGGGTCGTAGTCCCACAAAAGTTTACTCAGTCGAGAAACATAGTCCACCGGTTTCATAACCTCAAAGTCGGAGTCGTAGTTAGGAAGGTTACTTATAAGTCCTGACTAAAGGAAATCCTACCTGAACAACCTAGAGGAACGTCAGGTTTCCTGAGAGTTCTCAGAAGAGGTTGTGGTGTCAAGTTTTCGTAGTTAAGAAACCGTGAGTCGAAAGAAGTGTCAGGTCGGGAGTGTAGGTATGTACTGGTGACCGTTTTGGTATCGGAACTGATCTGCCTGGAAACAACCGTTTCATTACAGAGACAAAAAATTATACGACAGATCGAACCAGTATTGAAAAGAAGGTTCCTCTTTCACAGAAAATTAAAGTACCGACGTCAGTGGTAGACGTCACTAAACCCTCGGGGGGTTTTATTTCAGACGGTGGCAAAGGTGACAAAGAGGTAAACGGTACTTCACGACCCTGGTCTACGGTACTAAAATGAAAAGACTTACAACTCGAAATTCGATTGAAAAAATGAAAGAAAGTGAAAGTAGTTCTCCGAGAAATCAAGAAGTTAAAGACGGTATTCCCACCACAGTAGACGTATAGACTTCAATGACTATGAAGAGGACAGTTAGAACTAAAGTCGGACACGAAGTAGGTCGGGTCGCAAAGAGTACTACATGTGACGTATTTTCGATTTATTCGTCCCACTGTTATATGTCGGAACTGCATGAGGAAAAGGATAAACCTTGGTCAGACAACAAGGTACAGGTCAAGATTGACAACGAAGGACTGGACCTATGTCTAAAGAGTTCTCCGTTCAGTCCACCAATAGAGAGAGTCTTAAAAGGTGTCAAACAACACTAGGTGTGTCAGTTTCCGAAACCGTATCAGTTATTTCGTCTTTATCTACTAAAATACCTTGAGAGAACGAAAAAGCTACTAAGTCACCTACAACCGTTAAACTAGAGACCAAGGAGACGGAAAAGATTTTGGTCGAACTTGTAGACCTTCAAGTACCAAGTGTATAGCAACTTCGGACCGAACCTCTTTAAACTCGTAATGAAATGATCGCACACTCTACTTACGTCAACACGCCATCAAACTCGTAAGAAACCGTAACGGAAAGGATCCCTGACCTTACTTTTGACTGGAAAAGGTCAGGATACCGGTAACGACTCCAAAGGTTTAAACGACCGTATAACTCATGTCGTGAAAGTGTCGTAGCAGAAAATCCTAAACTTTATCGACTTGACCTTAAGGTAGTGCAGGCGATCGAAACAAGTATCACTACGAAGGATTCCGGGAGAACTGAAGTGTAAGGTCCTACAGACCGAGAATAGGTAATAACGTTAGATTTAAATGTATCTCTTCTGACAAAAGGATTGTCTTCTTAACTACTACTTCTGGTCCTCCTATTTATCTATGTAAGATCTCGTACTCACTTGGAACTTAGTAGGATCATTGATTTTCTTCGGTCTCTCTTTTCCGATGTATAATATGTTTAGTTAAATGTACCTTACAGGTCTTTTCCGTTTACGTGTCTTTATTTTTCATCCAATAACCAACTAACCCGACCTTTCTCTTCCTTTACCCCTCACTGACGTTTACCCACACAAAAAACCCCCGACCCCAACTGTTTCATCAAATCTTAATTTATCAAAACTACCATCAAGTTAGTACACTTGTATGATTTTGATAAATTAACATATGAGATTCCCAGTCAAAGTACTCTTCATTTGATATAGAGTTATATTTCTCAAGTATCTATGTCAAAACTTTGGATCTTTATAAAAAATAGTTAAGATTATTGTAAAAACGCATATAATCGTGGTACCTTAATCAAAGGTTTTCAACATACTAACAAAAGGGAGAACCACCAATTGTTTCATGATCACACAGTATTTTAACTGACGTAGAATATCAGTTATTTCATACCATATGAAGACTAAAATTTATAGTAATGACACCAGTACATACCTACACTCTCAACCTGACACTTCTTTCTACTCGAGATTTCTTAACTACGAAAACTTGACACCATAACCTCTTCTGAGAACTCCCAGGGAACCTGACGTTCCTCTAGGTTGGTCAGGTAAGATTTCCTCTAGTTGGGACCCTAAAGAAACCTTCCTTACTACTATTTCGACTTCGAGGTCATGAAACCGGTGGAGTACGTTTCTCAACTGAGTAACCTTTTCTGAGACTACGACCCTCCCTAACCCCCGTCCTCGTCTTCCTCTGCTGAGTCATACTCTACCGACCTACCCTAGTGTCTGAGCTACCTGCACTCAGACTCACTTGAGACCCTCTACTACTACCTGTCCCTCCGGACCGCACGACGCTAAGTACCCCAGCGTTTCTCAGCCTGTGCTGACTCGCTGACTTGACTTGACTTTACACTTCTTTGACCACTTTTAGATGTAAAGTTTCTCTAAAGTGACCGTTTTTTTAGTTAACATCGAAAAGTGACGTTTTATAAATTTGATTCAGATGAGATACATTATTCAAAAACAAACCATTTCTACTCTTGACACCATCTAAAAATTTACCGGTGTTTAAGTAATTGTGATAAAAATTATCCTTGGTCCGAAATATAAGGGAGAAGAGGACACAGACCCACCCTACCTTTACGAAGATAGTTGTCTCTCACTTCCATTAGTATGACCCACTTAAGGTTCCAGTCTCTTTCAGTACTTCGAACGGGACCAAGAAAATTCTACGAACGAGACCCCTTTCGGTTAACGGTGTATTCTTCAACCCAATAAAATTCTAATGAATTGATTGTGGTGTACGTCCACAAACCAACTACCGTGGTCGACGGTTAGTGGGCTCGTTCGGAGAGTCTTAACGTCCGGGTTTTGGTACTCGTTTTGAGGTGTCTCCAACAAAGTGTGCGAGTCAGAATCTCGTTAGACAACACATCGTTATCATTGATCCCGTTCTGGGTCACTTCTTCCAGTAGAAAAGAAACTATTACTGGGTAGGTCCGTTGAGTCGTCAACTGTGTTTAGTTCCCGTGTAAAAGTAACGTGTACGAAGTGTTGTCTTACAACTGATGATATATGATTATTCGAGTCTGAACAAAAAATTTAAGTCGAGTCGAGAAGTAAATAGGTCCGAGACCAAAGAAAGGAAATGGGAGGTAGTTTTGTACGAAAATACATAAGAATTACCTCAGGATTAAATAATAAATATTTATGCAAACTTTTGTATTTATGTTCGTAACAGATTTGGTGGTAACCAAAGAAAGTTGACGACGTACGAATATACGGTGATAATTTATTTAACATTTGGACAGTACACAAACTATATGTCAATTACTTCACACTAAGTGACGTTTATTTTTCCCTGAATAGATTGAACCTTTACGAAATGAAGTCTGGATTTATAACATCATTAACCATCTGAATAATTACGACTTATAAAAAAAAAGACTGTTATTCGCAAGGTGTCAAAAATCTGACTTAAGAATAATGGGTATTTTTTACGGATTTAAAGAGAAGAGTTATATGTTCCAGGGGATAGAATACCACGGTGGCATCAGAAGGGTAAAGGATAATAAAGGGAGGGTTATGGGATATGTAGTTAAAGTCATTTTTGACCCGTCTACTATAGTATACGTCATTGAATAAAGGCAAAGGTTTGTAACTTTAAGGTACACACTTTTTCACAGAAATGGTATAGACGTACTGATTCTATAGTAGTCGAATATCTAAAGGTTAGAAATTTCAAAGGATACTTAAGAATCAATAATATTTGTCGTAGAAGGAGGAACCTTTATCTCATGTTAGGATTGTACGTACTTAAAAAGAGAACGTAATAAAGATAGTAAGATGTATTTATAAACAGGGTTTTCAAAAGGACCTTCTCTACGAATCGTTTATGGTCACTTGTTTTGGTGTTTTCTTATTTACGTTTCCCTATATTCAATTATTTTACAACTTAAATCAAAAGAGATAGTGGAAGGTATTCTCATCAGTTGTATAAAGATTTTAAAAGTAGTTCTTTACTTACTTTAAAACATTATATATTGAAACAACATGATTTTTACATTTACATAGCAAGAAACCCACTTTTCTCACGAGAATGTGATTTAATTGGGTAAAGTACTTGATCAATTTCCTAGTACTGACGGTTTCCGTGTAGGTAATAGGAAACTTCTCCTGACCGAATATTAGTACTTGAGGAATTCTTTGTAGTCAGAACACGTTTGTGTTCACTCGAAATCTTTTTGTTCCTTTTGTGAATAAATCGAAAATTTAATCCGAAAATCTTTTTCTGCTAGAACTGAGTCTCGTTACTAAGAGTAAGTAGAGTGAATAAAAAGTAGTTAATAATCTAGTTTGTTAGTTCCAGGGTGGTGGTAACCTTTTTATAGAGACTCTTCCCATTTCTGAAATGTCTGAAAGGAAACTAAAGACATAAGAACAATTCAAATTTCCTAATTTATCGGAGATAGTTTGTGTAGTTTGACATTTGTAATATATACACATCAAGTAGTAAATAGTTAACATGGAGTTATTTTGAATTTAGGGGAGGTTACATTTAACAACGATATTGTGTACTTACAGTGAAAAATCACCTACCTCCTTGACTGACCACGGTATTCACCGGTGTTTAGGTCTTGGACACAATCCTGTATCGTGTCGTTTTAACGTCAATTATACCTCTGACTCCCTCTCACTCAAGAATCGGTACAGAGTTTCAGGAACGTACCCGATACGATCTTGTCGGGACGGTTTTTAGAAGTGACTAAACTGCCCACGAGAAAACACCCAACTAGCGCTTACAAGAGAGGTACTAGTGAGAGAGATCAACGGACACGAAAGATAAGAGATACGTACGTACGATTTAACGAAGTCAGCACAGGGATACGTGACGTTAGAAGGTCAGTACAGGGATGTCTGACACGTTAGGATACCTGACACGTTGCGATATCTGATATCGAGGATATAGGTTCCCTAAGAGGTCCGTTATCATGACCTCGCCCAACAGTACTGGAAGAGGTCCCCTAGAAGGGTTGGGTCCCTAGTTTAGGTGTAGAGAATGTGGAGGACGTAGCAGTCCGTCCAAGAAATGGTGATCACGATGGACCCTTCGGGAGATAAGAGATATTATCGTGAGATAAACAATGGAAGGGTCGGAGAGTTTTAAGTAATAATAAAAAGGGATAAAATTAAACAGAAGGGGTGATAACGTACTCAAAGGACTCCTCGAAAAGAACAAGAGGTGACTTAGGTGTCGAAGTAAGTCTAGTGACTCGTCTCTCACTCGTGAGTCATGTGTATTTTGTCAAAATTGTTATCCTCTTGTCAATATTCATAGATGTCTACCGGGGGTTGAATGTTACCAAACTGAGTTCTAAAAGACTGAAATTCTGACATACTTTCGGTATACGTAAGACGTCTTTGACATGAACTCACAAAACTAGAAAAAGATCCGACGACGACGAGGACGACGATTCAGTGAAGTCAGCACAGACTGAGACACGCTGGGGTATCTACCTTCGGGTGGTCCAAGGGGGTAGTGACCCTAAGAGGTCNTTGAATGTTACCAAACTGAGTTCTAAAAGACTGAAATTCTGACATACTTTCGGTATACGTAAGACGTCTTTGACATGAACTCACAAAACTAGAAAAAGATCCGACGACGACGAGGACGACGATTCAGTGAAGTCAGCACAGACTGAGACACGCTGGGGTATCTATCTTCGGGTGGTCCAAGGGGGTAGTGACCCTAAGAGGTCCGTTCTTGTGACCTCACCCAACGGTAAAGGAAGAGGTTACGTACTTTCACTTTTAACTTTCCCTTCAGCGAGTCAGCACAGGCTGAGAAGTGCTGGGGTACCTGACGTCGGATGGTCCGAGGAGGTAGGTACCCTAAAAGGTCCGTTCTCATGACCTGATCGTTATACGTTATGTAAAAAAAACACTACAACCCGTGTCGTCATCAGTGTTGAGGGTCGTCGGTGAGTCCGTGGTCCTATTTGTTGGGAAAACCTAGTTATTTCAGTGAGACAAACAATGAAAGTCATGACATAAGTTATTTAATGTACTAGATAGGTTGTGAAGTAATATTTTATCCGAAAGACGATCTACTAAGACGGGTTGGTAGCCGATTACATATACAAGACTCCTCAAATTCTATCTCCCGACGGCAGATACCCCAGTGTGTCTCAACCCGTGCTGACTTCACTGAATCGTCGTCGTCCGATTCGATACTACAAACCATCTAATACGTGTAGTTTACGTGAAAACTAAATGTCATAAAAGTTGAATCTACCCAAATAGTTGACGTAGTATTCAGTTCCTTCTAGTTGTCCCAACTACATTCAGTTAGTACCTCGATTCGATTCGTACAATTACCCAATAGAGTCGGGACGCAGTGTTCCGTGTCTTGGTAAAAGGCGTAAAATGTTTACTCAATTGACGAGTGTATCTAATAATTGAAAGTGTGTTGGTGTTCAATTATTCACTGCTCCACACTGAGACCTGAGTCCCAGTAGACGAAGTTTTTGTTAAAGTACTAATAACTAGGAAGATAATACCATGTAATGAGGACGTAAAAGGGGTTCCACGTACATGAGGTTCTTCTATTGAGAACGAGTTCTGTTAGATCCCTATTTTTCCGATTCTGAAAATCTTCATATATCTTTATCAAGTATAAACACTCCAAGGTTAAAATAGATTAGAGAAGATAAAGGGAAAGTGTAGATTTACTCCCTAAGGTCGATTATAGATTCCACGAAAGGGGTTTGATAAAGAACACCACTAAGAGTTTTGTTTTTTGTCACCCTTCAAAACTTCTTCCGACAACCCCTTTCGTTTGTTCATTTTTCTTCTCCTATATAACTACATGACTTGCATTTTTAATTGTTGTTATTATTACTTTTCTTCTAGGAGCAAACACAAGACCTTTACTTGACAGGTACTTTTTATCAACACAGAATCTCTCTTCAGTATCCTCTTTTATCAAGGTAAAATCATGAATCTAATTTTTCATGGATAAAGTTACATTTTATCCAGTTTGACGGTTCAGTTGTTTAAAGATTCGAGTGTGTCAACTACCGTTAAAAATATATGAGTTTATGATTATTCTTTTTTTTTAGAAGTTCAATCCAAAAAAATCTTGTGTCATAGGGTAGGAGGGAGATTAACCCACGTCTTGCATCTTGTTCAACGAAATAGAGAGACTCGGAACAAAAGAAGCCGTTATTTAACCCGTTAGGACAAACGACAAACAGAGGGTCCCAATGATGTCCTGAGGTTCATGTCTTACGTAGTTCCGAAGGTCACTCCACACTTTGGAAATTCTCAGACAACGAGAGGGAATCTACTCCTAAGAGAGACTCGTGATCTCCGTCTTACGTGTGCAATGACTTACTTCACTTCTGTTTTAATTGTCTCCTGGATGAAACGGTACGTGAAACAGCACAGAAATTGAAAAGACCCAGTTAGAGAAAAGTAGAACAAACATTTCACTGTAGTTTTCATGAGGTTTTCGTCGTTACATGATATCTCTATACTCCACAATAGTAACAACGACGATAAACTGATAAAAGAGAAACAACATGAGATTAAAAGGTCTTCTGTCTCAATAAGGGTTACTCCTTATAGAGGTAGAAGTGGGTGTTATGGTAGTACTAGAGGAAACCTTTTGCAGTTGTAAACCAAGATTCAAAGGATTCCTACCTCAACAGAGAGAGTGAATGGTAATAACTAGGTCGGAGATTGAGTCATGTAGTCTGTGAAATCGTCCTAAACAACCTACCTACTCTCTTTTGAAATTAAGTGGTAGGTGTCGTTTTAAAATACTTCGTGGGAGAGACACGGTCTTGGACACGAGACACGACTGTCCCTGCCTTTTTACTCCTCGGATAATGTTGTAGTTCCTCGAGTGTGTCAACCATTACTATGACTTACGTTTGTAACCGGGGGAGAGGGGATAGCGGTACGAACAATATTATGTAGTCGAGTGTGGAATATTTTAATTAAAACAATCTGAAGTGATGTCGTTTACCGTAGGATTGGAAGTTTTAGTGATTAAAGGATGATTTTACATGTCTTTCTCAGTATGTCGGGAATACATTGTTGCAAGTGAGGTCGAATTATTAAGTAGACCGGTCGAGAGGTAGGTCGGGAGAGAAGGAGATAAGTAGGTAGGTAGGTTGTTTATCCCGTGTTTTATCCCTAATTCTGTCATCCGAGACCTCATTCTGTCACATCTATCTGACATCTAAGGTATCAATGGATCGAAGGGACTATCGAGTAAACCATTTCTTAGGTGCACGTTACGTCCTCTGGGGTCAAGCTAACGACCCAGGTCTAGACGACCTCTTCCCTGTCCGATGGATGAGGTCGTAAGAACCCGAAGGGAACACCGAGTCGACCATTTCTTAGACGGACGTTACACCCTCTTCTGACCTAAACTAGGGACCCAACCCTTCTACGGGACCTCTTCCCTTTCCGATGGGTGAGGTCATAAGACCGGACCTCTTAAGGTACCTGACATATCAGGTACCCCAGCGTTTCTCAGTCTGTGTTGACTCGATGAACGAGAAGTGAAAGGTACAAATGAATGTAACACACTGAAATCGTTCCGACACGGAGTCTACGGGACCAACATTTTGGTTTGTTATTTTCACACAATAATCCATTCTCAATGTAATCCGGGACTACCACAGATCGTGGTCGGTTCGGGACTTGTTGAAATAGGACCGGTCCGAAGAATGACTCAAGGACACTCCGTCGTATCCTGGGGTAGTCGGGGATAACAGGTCCTTCCAGGTTGTCCTAGGAGAACTTTCCCATTCGAAACGTCAGGATTCACCCAACCATTTAACCTTCCTGGGTTGTGGAGAGGGAAAGGACGTGAGTCTGATTATTGAATATGAAAATATGGTTCCAAATTTACGGAAGAGGGATCGACACTGTATAAGAATCCTTTTTTTTTTTTTTTTTTTGGGAATTTATAGTCTTCCGTTAAAATTCGTAATTACCCAAGTATACTAAGACCGGACATAGGTTTGGGACTTCAGTTGAATCCCACCGTTTAGACTCCAGTGTTTTTAGATATATATTAAGTTCCGTATTTGCCATTAAAAGAGTTCATAACCAATTATGGATTTAGGATTTTTTTGTTTGTTTTTTTAAACAACTCTGACTTCAACCATAGTAGTAAGGGTAAAGTATCTTCCCTTTCGATTCTGAAAGTCTCTACCGTATGATACAGGTTTCGGTGTGACGACTATTCTTTATTTTTACTTGTGATCTTCCTTTCAGAATACTAGTTGTAAGAGATCAAGAAAGACGATAAGAGGGGAGATAAAAGTATATTCGTTTCTTGAGACGTGAAAATTCGTAGGATTCAAGATCTTTATAGGGGTTACCGTTTTCAGTATACTTTTGCATACTATACATTTGAGGAAAAATTTTTAATAGAAAATATATGTATTATATAATTTTCGAGTACAAAATTTAGTACACGTAATTTTATCTACAGTAACCCCTTTTTACAAATTTAAAGTTCTAAGTTTTCACTAAAACTTTATACATACGGGAAAACGTCGACTTCCCCTTCTCACTGTATATTAGATATTTAATATCATCTTAGAACAATTAAGATTACTCATAGATCCCGACAACGGTTTATTACTTAGAACGTTTGTTAATTTACCGTATTTTACAGCCGATTTCCCGTCAAAAAGACTCAGCCCCTCCCCACGCAAGAAAAACGACGACTATTGTTAGACTTCTGAGATTTGTATGACATTCTCCTAAATATCCCGAACTAACTACCCTCCGTGGTTACTTATCTCAAAAGTGACCCTCTTTTCCCAGTTATAAAGTAGTAATTCCTTTATCAAAATACTTCAGGGTACCGTTGACGAGACTTTTATTAATGGGTTGCACTTACGAAGACGTACAAGAGTATACAAAGGCTACTCTCCCAAGTAGTCTGGAAAGGGCACCAATGTGATGGTAGAGAACTGGAGTTCGACCCTTCTAATGAAAACAGCTTCTAGTGTGTCTAGGGAAATCTATTGTTGTTATCTATACCTGTTGTATATGAACCTCAGTCAATAGAAAAAATTTTTGTCACTTTTTGATTTAATGACTCTATGTTAAGTTGACAGTAGAAACAGTTTTAGTTTTCGTTTTTCGCCTCTCCCTTAGAACCTCTTTTATCGCTCCCTGGTTGTACTCGTTTATGTCCCTAGTTAAAACACACATTACTAAATAAACCCTACAGTAAAGACCACGGACATGTGTGTCCGTGTGAGTATGTACGTTTGTGTCTATGTAGGTATACACGTGAAATATGACTTACACCTTATTACTACCTTTCAAAATAACTAAATAAAATGTAACATCCGTCTCCTCCTATACATCTTTTTCGAAGTCCAATTACTACAACTTTCTTCAAAATGTGACGTGTTAAGTGACCGTCACGGGCCTTTATATTCCTCTCTTTCTTCACTTATTTTTGTAAAGAACGAATCTTTTGTAGTGAATTTCACAGTTCTAGTCTTCTAGATCGGACAAATACTCGTGATTCAACCCTGTCGAAGCGGACCCCCCGGACGGACTCGTTATTGTCTTTTATTTGTTTTGTCTCTTGTCTCGTTTTCGGTAGACAAGTCAATATTTTCCTCTTCGTGACCGAGAGGGGTGGTATAAATGGAAGGACGACGACGACTCAGCGAAGTCCGCACAGGCTGAGACACGCTGGGGTATCTGCCGTCGGGTGGTCCGAGGGGGCAGGGACCCTAAGAGGTCCGTTCTTGTGACGTCACCCAACGGTAAAAGAAGAGGTTACGTACTTTCACTTTTCACTTTCACTTCAACGAGTCAGTACAAACTGAGGATGACTGGGGTATCTGCCGTCGGGTGGTCCGAGGGGGCAGGGACCCTAAGAGGTCCGTTCTTGTGACGTCACCCAACGGTAAAAGAAGAGGTTACGTACTTTCACTTTTCACTTTCACTTCAACGAGTCAGTACAAACTGAGGATGACTGGGGTATCTGCCGTCGGGTGGTCCGAGGGGGCAGGGACCCTAAGAGGTCCGTTCTTGTGACGTCACCCAACGGTAAAAGAAGAGGTTACGTACTTTCACTTTTCACTTTCACTTCAACGAGTCAGTACAAACTGAGGATGACTGGGGTATCTGCCGTCGGGTGGTCCGAGGGGGCAGGGACCCTAAGAGGTCCGTTCTTGTGACGTCACCCAACGGTAAAAGAAGAGGTTACGTACTTTCACTTTTCACTTTCACTTCAACGAGTCAGTACAAACTGAGGATGACTGGGGTACCTGACGTCGGGTGGTCCGAGGGGGCAGGGACCCTAAGAGGTCCGTTCTTGTGACGTCACCCAACGGTAAAAGAAGAGGTTACGTACTTTCACTTTTCACTTTCCCTTCAGCGAGTCAGCACAGGTTGATGGTCCGAGGAGACAGGTACCCTAAAAGGTCCGTTCTCATGACCTCATCCCACGGTAGTGGAAGAGACTAAATGGAAGAATGTTGTCGGGTTATTTGTGTTGATGTATGTGCCAAAATAAAAGGAGAACCAGAACTTAAGATACCAATATATGCTACAATTAGCTTCATTAAACCCCCTTATTATTGATGGTCATAGTAAATAAAGATACTGATAAAGAAGAATTACATGTAGGAGTGTTAACAGAGAAAAATTTTATCTACACGTCGTATGACTAATTATTGGTTATTATTGAATTTTCCGTCTAAATATACGTTTTATCTTCTGATATTCGTTTTAGTCTTCTAAAGTTTATGAAAGAACTTTTCATAGTTGTTCCGACATATAGTAGTACTTAATCATTACTGAAAAAGTAGTATCTTTAGAAATTCAGCTAAAGACTTTGAAGAGTCATACGTGATATATTCTTAAAAATTAGACAAGGTATACTTGTCGTAAAATTTATTGACTCATTCCTGAGGAGACCACCAGGTCACCGATTTTGGGACACGAGGGTTATGTCCCCCGAGTCTAGGTTAGCGAAAATTCCCTTGACCTAGGGTGTACAGTGTTGATTCTGGCTACGTCGGTTTATGTATTATAAAGAATTTTTTGTGTTGACTCATTTCAGATATTCATTTGTCTTGAAAGTCTGAGAGAGGAAGTATAAAACGAAAGGTATTAAAATTTACTGGAAATCATAGACGAAAAGGTTTGACCGATGTTTTGGAGCTCCTTTCGCCCGACTTAATAGATCTCCGTTTCTATTCACTTTCACTTCAGCGAGTCAACACAGGCTGAGAAACACTAGGGTACCTGACATCGGATGGTCCGAAGAACCAGGTACCTTAAAAGGTCCGTTCTAATGACCTCACCCAACGGTAAAGGAAGAAGTCTCCGTTTATATTTTCCATTGCATCAAGTTCATTTTGTCTTTTATCCTTATAACTTGTTAGGTTTATTTAAGGCGAACAATTAACTAATCTAAGTGCCGAGAATAACAGGATTCCAGTTTTCGAAACTCTCGAGATCAACATCTTAGGAATGTTTATGTTTTTCTTTGGGGAACTTTCGTCTAGTTATTCCGTGAGGGTTCACATTGGGTGTACATTTCTCTTCCCCTCACTTTTATAAGACACTACACATCTTGATCTTCAGTTAGTTTTATCGTTCAATAGGGTTAGGACGGAACATATCACACCTTAGACACGGGGGAGAAGGGAGACGTATATTCAATTTTTTAATATTTTTCTTTACCTAATAAAGGACGGTATAGTCATTTGTTTCCTCCAGTGTCAGTAGTCTTTAACGTCGAGGGTGTCTACCCCTCGACTACTCGGGATTCCCTTGAGTCCTTCCTTTCTTATGGACATTAGGTCGTCGGTAGTGTTACGTCGGTGTGAGATGTCACTCAAGATTCCTTCGAGTTCTACATCTTTTTGTGTCCTATGACCCGGTTCTATCGACTTTACGCGTAGTTTCCTTACTAAAGTTACTCGGGTATTGTAGGGTAGAAGGGTATGTATCTTTTCGTGATTTAAGGAATTGAACCCTTTAGACCGAAAGGAATTAAATGTTATTGGAAAACTACAAATCCCCGACGGGAACACCGAGTCGACCCTTTCTTAGACAGACGTTACTCCCTCTGGACCCAAGATAAAGACCCAACCCTTCTAGGGGACCTCTTCCCTTTCCGATGGGTGAGGTCATAAGACCGGATCTCTTAAGGTACCTGACACATCAAGTACCGTTTCTCAGCCTGTGCTGACTCGTTGAAAGTGAGACTACAAATCTGACACCGTCCTCCATCTACCCGACGGGGTCCCATTCCGTTAACCTCTAAGTAAAGAACATCTGAAGAGGTTCTGTTCCTTATCGTCCTGTTGATTCCCTCCTCCGGTTCGGGACGGGTCTGTAAAGAGTAAAGACTTCAGTCTTCTGGAGGATGTGGTGTGCATGTGTCTTTCCGAAGAACATCCAGTTTCCCCCTCATTACGGTTACCTACAAGATGGGCAATACACCATCTTAGGTAGAACCGATTCTCTACGCACGTGTGTGCACCTTCCCAGGACTCTATATGGTTTATACTTGACACTTGGCCCGTTTAGTTTTACTGGTCGGTTGCCTTTTGACCTTCTTTATGGGGTTTATTCACTGAATTTGATGGCGCTCCCAAGTTGAGTCCTTGACAAGGAGACTTTGACAGGTACACAGATAAACAACGTCACTTTTCCTTTTTTTTCTCGTTACACACACACGTACAAAGAAACGGAAAAGACTCTTACTTCTTCTATTTGTTTTGTCTCTCGTTCGGACTTTTCAGAATCAAAAGAAAAAAAACTAAAAAAAAATTTAAAATTGACGAGGATGGAGATATACAGACATTGATTCAAACGAAAGACGGGGGTTGTGACGTCCTCGATGACACACACAACTCAGTGAAGTCAGTACAGGCTGAGAAACACTGGGGTATCTAACATCGGGCGGACCGAGGAGACAGGTACCCTAAGAGAGCTGTTCTTATGACCTCAGCCAACGGTAAAGGAGGAGGTCCCCTAGAAGGGCTGGGTCCTTAGTTTGGGTACAGAGAATACAGAGGTCGTAACCGTCCGCTCAAGAAATGGTGATTACGGTTGACTCAAGTGTGGATAAAAGGAAACTGAGATACGATTTATATCGGACATAGACCGCAAATGGGAATGTTGTGGGGAGGGGAACATCAATGCATAGTCTTTCTTCCGACGTTTCGGTGGGTTGACGGACTGAGTTAAGGACCCAGTGACTGTGGTCGGATGTTGGCAGAAATTTTGATACTTTCTCCTTCTCTGGAAACAAGGAGTAGTGGCTGAGGACTGACGCTCAGGAGTAGAATATATTTGGAGAGCTGAGGAGTACCACTCCCAACCCCGGTGTTAAGAACTCCGTACTCTGACGACACAAGGTAGGGACGGCCGACTCTTAATTTCGGTGAAAAGATAAAGGACGTTTGAGACGTAAAAAATAAACCGAAACCATCCGTCTCTTTCGGTTCTAAAACCGGTCATTATATAAGTGCACATGGATAATTATTCACGAAATAAACGAAGTGTGAAAAGACAGACACCTTTAAGGAGAACCGTTTCGGCTTCCCTGTCCCGGGAACAGTCACCGGTGTCCAGATCACAACCCTAAACCACAAGACTGGTGATGTTGGGCCGGAGTCAGAGACCGACCCTGGGGTTCGGGACGAGGTTCGGTAACACCCGGTTCCAGCGAGCACCAGAACTGATGGACGGGGGGGGAAAAAAAAAAAAACGTTTTGAAGATATATTGGACCGAGAAGAGGAACGGAGAAGTCTCGTCAAGAGACTCTTCGTGACATCCCAATGAACTCTACGACAGATGGTCCGAACTTCAGGATTTTTAAGGGTGACTTATTTTGTATTCAGAATTGAAAATTCAACACTCATAATTCAGGAGTTATATCTATTTTCGAACTATATGTATTAGAGTATAACCTTTGGTATACATATGTAAATATAGTGAACAGAAGATCCAGATCGAATATACGGTTGAGAAAGATCCTTAGTGGTACCAATTAGGACAACTCTATTGAGTGACTATGGGAAGAAAGAGATCCTTTCGTGAACCACCGTTCCTGTACTTCCTTGGGAAGAGACGCGACTCTCTGGTCTCATTAATCATGGACGAGAGTGTCAATAGAAGTACGTATATAAAAGGGGGTGACCCGGTCTTGACGATCTGGAAGTCCTCGTTCTCGTGTCCACTCTATACCTGAACCTCAAAACTCGGTCTGAGTTGAGTCCAACTCGAACCGAGGTGACTCTTAGTTGGACTATGTGTCCTCGGTCAACAAATTTGGAGCGTCCAGAACAACGAGATTCACATCAAATACCTGGTCGTCGTAGTCAAGTGGGCCCTTAAACAATCTTTACGTCTTGAAGTCTAGAGTAGGACTGGATCACTTAGTCTTTGACGTAAAATATTTTAGGTAGAAACTAAACATACGTCTAATGTAACACTCCCCTTCATGACAAGAGTCCTTGGAAGGTAAAGGAATAGGTGTTTTAAGTGTATTGTCATCGATTGAAGGTCCCCCGGATCCTCCTAGTTCGTATACATTTTGCGAGTGGAGTCATGGACCGTACAAAGTCCTAATTACTTATCATTCACATAAAAAAGAATAATTATAATGACTGTTACAACATATGGTAATCTATCAAAATAGTGAATTTAAAAGATTCTGTGTAGAGATTTTGGCCCTATTAATATATACAAAAGATACTAAAGGAAAAGACACCAAATTTAATAAATTATAGACATTTGATAGTTATACTCCATGTTACAAGTAATAGAAAAGGGTTGAGAAGGGGAATCCCCACCTGTAGTTATTCTTCGGAGAAACGTGTGGGAGTCACCGAAAGTCCCTCGTCCATAAACTTCGCACCATGTCTTTGTTGACCCCATAACATCTACGGAGGTATTAGGATAAAAACGTCTGTCAGGATATTTAAAAGTTTACCATTTAATTTACGTGGTTTGTTAATTGTTTACAACTACACGTGGATCGTTTTATAGTACTGAAAAGTAGTCACAAAAAAAAACAAACAAAAAATGGAGTATATTTAGGGGTCGGAGTCAAGGGACCAGTAATTGTGAGTATCGTTCCTTCTAAAAAAAAAAAAAATTATAAAACAACTCAACGTGTTATTGATTTTAAAGGACTTACAAAATTATTTTAGTAAAACACAACATGAACATAAGTAAATGTACACAGGACTTAAACTTAACCATATTTCGATGAGATAAATCACATGGTGGGTCCACCGAGTCACCATTTCTTAGACGTTGTCTTTCTCTGGACCCAAACTAGGGACCCAGTCCTTCTGGGGGAACCTCTTCCTTTACGGTTGGACGAGGTCATCAGAAGATAAATGAATAAAATTAACCTCCGATTTATGTTATAGTACCACCGAAAACGGTATGTAGCAGTACTTAGTCGGTACCCATATGAACACAGGGCGGTAGGACTTGGGGGGAGGGTGGAGGGAGGAGGGTGGAGGGAGGGGGAGCGTGACGAGGTAATAAGAACAGACCTCTTTTGGTACCTGACTTCTCGGACTGTCCAATGTCAGGTACCCCAGTGTTTCTCAGTCCTGTACCGACTCACTGATTGTGTGTGTACAGATGAGATGAATCATAAAGGTCCCCCCTTTTTTTTTTTTTCCTAATGGGACGACAACTTGTGTTGGTATCGACAAAACCGGGAAATAAAAATAACAAACGGATAATCCATGCACGTAAAAAAGTATCTTTAGTTGAACCATTTCCAATTAAGATTAATTTGATGTTTTCTTCGAGACTTAGGGTCTCTCACTCTACTTATTTGACACGACTCTTATTTGTCCTACGTCTTTGTCCGTAGTTACAGGTTTAATTGGTGGTGGACAGTGGTAGAGTCTGCGCCCCCATCCGACGAGTTCGTGCGAGGTTACCGTCAGAACGTCATGTCAGGAACCGTTGTGACGTGACTTGACCGAGCAGGACAAAAGAAGACTTAGGGTCCCCGTCTACTCTTTAAAAGTCACCCTCCTCGTGGTGGTAGTTTACTCTTTAGTCAAGTTCAGGTAAGTCTAAGGAAGACGGAGTAAAGGTTCCACAATGCTGTCCACGATCTCCGGTTTCACTCGTGGTCATCCTGAATTGGTGCAGAGAGAGTCCGAGGAAACGAAGAGACGAACGAGGCCGAGACAAGAGAGAACGAAACGTCATTTTTTCCGTGTAGACCCCCCGGAAAGTCTTCTCTATAAAAGGGGAAGGACTTTCGATTTCAGGTAAAATTTTATATGCAAAGTAATGAATGGTACGGATTCTAGTTAATAGAAAATTTTTCGCGAACAGTAAGAGAATTTAAGTGTTACCACCGTTTTTTCTTAATAACCATCTATGATTGACCTCGATTTCAGTAACTAAACCTGAGTGGAAAACTTTAATCGAATCAGTGGAAGAACTGAGGAAAGTCTTGAACCTCCTCCGGTACAACTGGGTTATTTTCCATGACTTTTGTCAGAGACCGAAAAGTCCCTGCAAGAGATCTAAATTTAGTAGAGGGAATTAAGGGTTTGGTAAGGGGAAGAGGACTACAGAGGTCACCCGGAAGATATCCGAACATAAAATAGAGGAGAACGAGTCGAGTAAGTATCCTCACGACGGAGACCCAGACTAGAACAGAGAGGAGGGAGGAAACCAAGACAGACAGAACTCCGGGGTCTCGGTGGGGTCGGTCGTAACGTTCAGAACGGGTACGGGATCAAAGACGTCCCTTGAGACGAAAAAGGGGTCTAATAAGTGGTAATGGGTCTCCCCTTAAAGTCCCTCTTGAGGATAGTCACTCACGATTCAGTCTTGACCCGAGAAGAGGGGTGTAAAGGATATACATGACCTTTGGTCTGACTGGAAACCTCCCATTCCTATTATCGTCCAAGAAGTTTTCGACCGTTGTCCTCCAGAAGGAACCGGAAAGAAACGGGGAGATAGTCTTCCACCGACTAAATAAAAGGAAGATGAGAGACCCTATTCTACCAGGAGTAAATGACAGACTTTCCATCATGTCTCCGCTGTCGTCGATGAGAAGAAAACCCTTATCCCTACAATAGATAGAATTTTTCTTTTCATAACCAAATCGGAGGAATGGTATATAAAAAACTTTCTCTTACCATAAAACGGGAAAATGTATCACAGGAACATTTTGATTCCATCGTTTAAGTAAAAACTGTCCGTAAAATTTTGGTACCGTAAATCCTCGGCCGGTCATCGAAAATGAAACGAAGACTTATTGTGTACAGATTTTCTATGATTTATCCTATTCGTCTTTGACGGTACTGACTTATGACAGTCTTGTCATGTATAAGTCCAACAAAGAAGGATTAACCGAGTGACAGAATTTAAAATAAAGGACGAATCTGTTTCTGTCTTAAACCTTGGTGAGTAAGTGATACTTTAAGTTTGTCACAAAGGGAAGTAATGTTCTCCTAAAACAAGAAATTACTTATGAAAAACAGGCGATTTACAGTTAAATTGAAGTTCTTAGTTGTATGGTATTCGGTGTATTAAACTTTCGTAGAAAGAGAAGGGGTACTCATAAGAATGGGGTCACACTCTACACAAGTTGGTCTATTTGGATGAATTTTGTAAGTCCGTTACTTTCATCATCCGTACCTCAGACCTTTAACTGTCCTTCCGTTGTCTGTCGATAAGATGGCCTTCATTCCTCTGTTTTCGTCCAGTAGTGGAAGGTCCTACTCGTTTGGTGGTAGCTGGTGGTAGTTTTCCTTGTAACTCCCTTGTTGACTCAATCTCCCTGCTACCTGTATCGTTCTCCGTATTTGTACTCCGTTAGTCACTGCGAGGAGACGGACGTCCCCGAGTGCCTTTCTATTTGTACTCTGTTCAAACTCCCAGTCGTTAAACCGTTCGTTCCCGAATACCTGACGCTCTCCAATTACCTTTTAAGTTCGTTGATGTAGACCGTAAATGTTTCATATGCTGGATCCGTAGTAGGGACAATGTAAATATCCTTGTTTCCTCGGAACCTTTAGGTACCAAATTTACACGGGCACGAGTACACGTGTGTGTGTGTATGTGCGTGATAGTCAGGAGTGACACGTCCTAAGGTTATACGTTCTTAAAGTTAATGGTACTGAATTGCTTTATTGTGGTCGTGGGGTGGTTATCTCGAGTTTATAATCATACTTGATACTCATAGACGTATTTGATGTTTGGAGAGACGATCGAGACGTTAGGTGTTTAGTGGGACACTCATTGTAGATCTGTAGTACTAGTGACTACAGCGACTGCAGTGAGGAGAGTGTCAGACAGTCATGTGGTCAAGTACTTGTCTGTCGTTTCAAACATCGAGACGCCGGAGAAAAAGACGGTGACTATTCGAGTTCACCGTAAAAAGCTTTTTGACTTTTAGTGTTTTTACTTGACCAATTGGTGCTATTTTCACGTTGTCTCTTTATGTCGACTTTCACTGTAAGTTCACCTTACATTCGTTTCACTATCCCCGATGTCGACTGGCACCCTTATGACTGTGTAGACGGTAGACTCTCTGACAATGTGTCGGCTTCCATGAGTCGCTTCTATTTTAGTAACTGTCTTCATACTTTTCACTAACGCTATTCTTCCTACTTTTTAAAAGGTCTCCTTCAGTGAAATCGTTTTTCCTTTTTTTTGTAGAAGTGTAATTGTCTTGAGAACCCCTATGAAGTATGGTAACTTTTGTTTCCTATTTTATAATCTTCAAGTAGGTATGAATCTTTTATCATACAGTTAAACGGTTCCGTATCTTTTCAGTAATTAAAGTATAAAATTCAATTTATTGATCTTCTTTCGTTCGGGATAGGTTGATGGAGACTATTTTAAAACTATTTTTAGGTTTCCAAATTACAAAATTTAATTTATAATCGTATAAAAAGAAAGATAAAATAAATATATAAATGTGGATTCTAATTCTCACAAAAATTAATTACCCAAAAAAACTGTTTTGAAAAATTTCCTGTGTCCCGTTGTCATTAAATAGGATAAATAATTATTCACACATGTCAAAGTCGAATGTATGAACAAAATGTCGAGATGTGACGACACGTTTCGTTCCTGACGGACCTACCTACCTGTTTACTTGTTCTACTTACCTATCTACCTACCTATCTCTCTATATCTGTATGTCTACAATGTGACGGATATTTAATAAATATTTTTACTGGGTGACCTCAACAACCCGTAAACCCCCAACCGACTAGGACAGAAAGTACCTTGAATAAAACCCCAGAGTATAACCATTTCGTAAATGTCATCGATGGACTTTAGATAAGAGGAATATAACTACCGTCTACGGTTTTTTTGTCGGAGCGAGGTTAATAGATGTCTATAGGGTGACTCGTTCCGTTCCGTACGTGCACTGGGGGTTAGTTTTCACCCCCTTCATGGGGTGGACGTTACTTCGGTACCGTTCCACCATGGACTGACTTCTTGACTGTGGTTCCTGAGTGAGATGACGTCGTACCGTCTCGAGTACGATTCTGGGTAATGGTAACATTGTGTCCTGGACCATCGTCTTCCAAACCCCTCTCCTCCGGAGTCCGGGAGTAGACGGTGAAACGTTCAATACCTCCGTCATTTTAGATTTTCCAGGTAGTTAATACTCATTTGTGTAACTGAGTACAGTCTAACGTTGTTTATTAAACGCGGAACTTAAGATTTTTATAAGAGATATAAAAGGATTACCGAGATTATTTTAGGACGACCATACTATTAATTTATTTTACTTTTCAAACCGACCTAAACGACGGCTCACGGTCAAGTCTCCAAGACAACGAAAAGGATCGAGACACGTGTGTCGGTACAAACTGTTTCGTATTGTGTCTCCTTTTCTTCCGACCTCTCTCTTCGGGTGTGACGTACGAAGAGTGGTCGGGTCTGACACCTTCAGGGTGGGGGATTTACCCTTGGACCGTGTGTCCCACGAACGTAGGATAAACGAGGAGGACACACCAGAGTCGTAGACGGGTCGACTACGTGCTCCCCCGGAGCGACCGAAGTCGACGGACGGACACCTCCTCCTCCCCGAGTGGTGCTCGGAACACCCACAGACGAGGAGTGTCCGGACGAAACATTTATACGAGGACGTAGACAAGGAATCTCCTAACTCTCGGACGGTTCGTCTCACACTGTACTCTGTCCTTCTTCGGGGGAGTGAGAGTTGGGTTCATGAGACAGACCCGAAGGACAACCGTGAGACACAGACGTCTCCACTGTAGTCGGTGGTGTAACGTTTTTATCGTGGCACGACACTTCCTCCAGGACCTAAGTTTCTTCGTTGACCTCTCGTCCGTTATAAACGTACCGTCAGGTGTTAAATGTATCACATGGTCCTTAACACACAAACCCCCCACCAATATACACGTTAAATATTTATCCTATTTCCGTCCACGTCCACCGAATCACTACTTCTTAGGTGGACGGTTGCGTCCCCCAGAAGGGCTGGGTCCCTAGCTTGGGCTCAGAGGGCGTAACATCCGTCTGTGAAATGGCAGACTCGGTGGTCCCTTCAATATGGTTGTCACATGTCCTAAAAATAAGAGAGGGTCTCCCGAGGAAAGACTTAAAGTACGTTTAGTCTACCACACCGAAGAAGGATCCAGAACCCTACCCTCTATTGGGATCAGAACCGTCTTAGAGTAGTTCTAATAACGGAGTGCCGTGTTATACGGGAACGATGGGTATAAATGTGGAAACGAGAAGTAACAAAAACAAAAATCAGTGATTCCGTGCAGACTGACAAAACGATGGGTTACCTGACATCGGGTGGTACGAAGAGACAGATTCACTAAAGGATCCGTTCTTGTGACCTCGCCCACCGGTAAGGGAAGAGGGTCCCTAGAAGGGCTAGGTCCCTGGTTTGGACACAGAGAACGTTACCGTCCGTCTAAGAAGTGGTGACTTAGTGGCCCCTTCGGGAATACGAGAATTATGGTAGTGGTTTCGTCAGGTCACCTCAAGGTCCTTTCTCCAAACCTCGATATCTATTTGAGACGAATTCTTCACTCTCACAAAGTGGACGTAAGGTAAAATTGGGTAAGAAATGTCTTTGGATTCGATGAGTACTACAGTTTATTAGCGGGAGGTCCGTAAGGAGTTGATTGTTTAAGGAATTAGAACATTTAAATTCTCTACCAGTATTGACAGTGGTTTTAGTATGTTTCGGACTTTTTTCTCTTTATTTCAAGTGGGGTTCACTATGCACTATACTTGTTCGCGACGTCGGACGTCTATTGTGGGGAAGGTCAAACCTCAGGTAAGTCGTCCCGAAACGAAAAGGTACCAATCTAGTTATAGTGTGACTATGTACAAGACGGTCGGTTCGATATTACAACGTAAGAAGGTCCCGAGTCATTATATTTCACTAAATTCCGAAAGTCGAACTTTCTATAACGTTACTTGTGACACTAAATATTTTGTTTACCCGATAACAGGATTTATTCAAATTTTAATATATCTGGACCCCTTTATCTCAATTGGTTTCAAAATTACGAGAATCGGATAAAAGACGAATCGTTAAATATGTCTGTGTATTCGTTAAGTTGAGTCTTTTACGTTGTCTTTAAATATTGGTCATAGGAGGTGTGTATTAAAAGAATTGACTCACGTGGAAAACCGTAAATAATAATGTGTTTCAGTTGAAGGGTGTATAGGAAGAATATAGGTCCGTTGACAGATACATAAATGACCTGAGTATTTAGTAACATAAGATTTGTGAACCAGATAGTCCTTTTATACGATTAACACCCCCTGTCGTAGAGGATATAACTTACGATCACCGTAAAACCCTATAATAAAGAGCGAAATAGTGTCTTCGCACCATCCTTTATCTTTACTGCACCCTCGTCATCTTCGGTCTCCTTAGGTCCGTTATGTAACTTTTCGACGGTAGAGAATAAGAGAGAAGTGTAACCACTTCTGTCGTCTCACACTATTGTCATCTACTCTATAAAAGTAAATTAGAAAATTTACATAACCGAATCTTTACACTCACCTTAAGTGTACCTCGTAAAGATTATGTAAAGGATCAAAGTAGAAAACGTATACAGACTTTTCTTGAGTTGTGAGAACTACTCTTAACAATATTGTTTCTCTTTCTTCCGTTTTAACCAACTCTTAAATTTTCTGTTTGAATCAGTGTTGGACTTCTAGAATACGAACAAAAACATCTTCTAATATCCGTGGATGTTTGACATGTTTAACCCTTTCTAGTTAAAGTCGACAATATTATTTCTCCAGGGGTTTATTTCACTAAAAACTTTACTTTGTCGACAAAAAAAAACAAACAAACAAACAAAAAAATTACATATCGTTAGTAACCTGTTTGGTAGACCCACTTACTTACCTGGGTTAAAACAAGGTTTACAAGTGGGAGGACCCACAAAAGTAGAAGTACTAACCTTCCACCCAAGTACCAGTAAAGACACGAAGTTACATATCCTTCTCCCTTCTGTTTCTCTTAGTTCCGTTTACGGAAAAGAAAATACACTTCTACGGGGGTTTGATACGTAGAGTGAGGGTGGGTACAGGGTAACCGAAATTGACCTAGTGTGTCGAAATAGTTCGATGTCGTCTCCTGTACAGTATACCAGATGTCGACCCACCGGTCTATGGGTCGAAACTGAAACAGACAAATAAAAAGTGACTATAAATTTCTATAAAAGTCTGACTAATAAGTCAAAGTTTGTAGTAGGGTACAAGGTGAAGTGAAGAAAGTAGGTAAAACACAAGTAAAAGGTCCAAGAGGAAGTATCATCGTACTATCTTCATCCGTCCCATAAGGAAAATTCTGTCTTTTCTGGAGTCCTCTTCGGAGAGTTTTGATTATGTATAGGTTGACTCTTAAGAGTCTGTCACGTAACTTTGTTCGACTATTTGTCTACATAACTTAGTGCCTTACTTGACGTTCATCGTTACAACAGTTTGCACGTACCAGTCTAAAGTTATACCGTTTGACGAAAGACCTCCCTTTTATCAACAGTCGTTCTAGTTTTCGATTGTTTTTACTGGAACACATCATTAATGTGTCTATGTGTGTCTTGTAAGTTTTAGTATAAAGGGGGATTTACGTAAAATTGGGTCTTCGGTTCCTGGGAGAGTAGAGGGAGTAGGAGGAGACTTGACTGAGGGCATTGGGATTGGTTCCGTTTCGGTATCCCGTGTTCCCAGAGTTCTGTGTGACCATGAAGGGAGAAGGGGTCCCAAGAACGTGTGAACTGACATGAGAAAAAACGGGTTGATGTTGGATTTCCGTTTTAATCCGGAAAACAGTTGGCAGAGCACATCTTTTTTTACCTGATTAAATAAGAAAACAGAGAATCTCTCAATAGAAAGAAAAGAGACTTGAGGGTCATGATCGACTTAAGACCCAGAATTCTTTAGTGGAAAACGTTAATTCACCGAGGATATAGAACAGGTCTAATGTATGAAAACTGAATTTTTTCTGTGAAAATTACTAATATATCCACATTTGATCCTAACAGAACCTGTTTAGTCTATATACTAGGGGAAAACACATTTCATAAACGGGATTTTATTGAACACTCCTTATATTAAGATGAACTCCTAAGTATAAATTTAACTATGAGACTCTTATAAGGTTTTCGAATGCGACTCCTTAAAAGTAGTTAATATTACTTTTTCAGACCTTTTTGCTTGAGGTTGAGTTTATTTTCAGTAAAGTGGGTTGGTCACTGTATCCCTTTACAGTAGTTTCTTTAGTCTCCGTTTAAAAAGATTTACCAGAGGACTTTCCAATCATTCTCGGTCTAAGGTACTGACCATCCCTTTTTCACACTTAATTCTATATTTTATAGTGACATCTATCTCTCAAAGTATGAAATCACAAAAAAAAAAACAAACAAACAAAAATTTCTACCAAAAATTACCCTTGGTCTCCATACCAATGTATTTATCAGGCTGTGTTTTTTGGGCACCCACTAGTCCTCCACCTTCCAATGTTTTATTACTCCCGTCATTGTGACCCATGTCCTTCTTTCGACGAGGTTCCGGAGTCCTCGGTCCGATCATCCCGGAGAGGGACGCTAGGACAGACACGAGTGGGGACCTCAGGTAGAACGGTCCCGGCTTTGGTATTATAGTGTCACTTCATCCATTGTATATTTTTAGAGATTAAAATCTTTTCTTTTACTTGAAGTCACACCACTTCACTTAACTGACCGTGTCGTCTCTAAGGTCAGGTCTAGATACACTGACCTGTGTCAAGTGTCCTGTTATTTACCGGGTTCATCGGTCAGTTTACATGAACGGTCTGTCTTAAAAGTCGTCCACATGGAAACTCTTAATATCAATACAAAAAATTAAACTTCTTTAAATAATAAAGAATTGTCACCCCTTTTATGAATTTCTTCGGTACAAGGGTACGGGTAGACTCAGTGTATATTCTCCGAAGAGATTGGGGTTGTACACCACACAATTAAATCAGTGAGTCAACATAGGTTGAGACCGTTGAGGTACCTTACATCGGATGGTTCGAGAAGACAGGTACCCTAAAGGGGTCCGTTCTTATGACGTCACACAACGGTAAAGGAAGAGGTCCCTTAAAAGGACTGGGTCAATAGTCTGGGTCCAGAGGACATGACGTCCACCTAAGAAACGGGTGACTCGTTGGTCCCTTCGAGGATGATGGTTGTCCGAGGATCAGTTTGTAGCGTACAGGTACCCTTACAGTCCTATCAAGCTCTTTGTCTCTGGTCTTTACTAACGTGAGGAAGGAATACTGACTCTTTAAAAGTTATGTAAAAACTATAACTAAATATTATCAAAATTATTTATAAACTATAGTAAGAAAGTTGTATACACAACGTTTACATCCGAATGTCTTAAAGATAGAACGCAACCCCCATACGTCTATAATTTTCGTAAGAATAAACTACAAATTAAACACCAATTCCTTTAATATTAATGAAAAAACAAACAGGTAAGATAAAATAAAGTAAAAAATAATAAATAAAAATGAAATGTTGTGACATAACCAAAACGGTATGTAACTGTACTTAGGTGGTACCCACATGTACTCAAGGGTTAGGACTTGGGGGGAGGGTGGTGGGAGGGGTATAATTTCAGTTTTTAAATCTTTAAGTGTGAGAATTATAGTTATGTAAAAGTAAAGGTATTCTGGTCGGTAACTGGATTGACTTTGTAAAGATCTAGATAAAGTACAGGTATTTGGTGGGTATATATACACCGACTTACATACATATGGGTATTTTGATAAATAGCCTGTAATAAACATTAAAACTCAAATTTATCGGTGAACGTAAAATAATTAAATCTTATGATCAAAAGTATAGATAGTCAATCAATTAGATGACGGTATATTTTTCATGTATAGTTAAAAAAAAATGAGTAGGAGAGATAATTTTTATTCGTCGACCGGTGACTTTTTATCTGCACCTTATGAACATCTAAGATATTTAATTAGACTTTTCTTACAAAAGACTTCCTATTTAGTCTCGTTACTTATTTCTATCTTCGTACATTTAATTCTTTTCTTTTAGAGAGTACACTGTTTAAAAAACTAGAGGTCACTGAAGATCCACCACTTTTCGGTCTACTTCTTACTGGGAGGTGGTACTTCGTTCCTAACCCCAAACTGAGAAGTTTCGGTATGACAAAAAAGGAGGAAGGACAGTCGAACCTTTTCCAACACTGAGGTTAAGACTAAACGTGAGTGATCGAAACTTCGGACACTGTCGAGTGATCCTGTACTTCTGAGTCAAAAGAGTACAAGATTTCCCATCAAAATTACGGTTGAAACGATACACCAATCCCATCACTCATGTGTACTTCCAAATCTTTTTAGATACTATACGAACCGTCAAATTTTTATCAATACAAAAGAGGAGAGGTGAAGGGTCGAGAATGTCGTCACCACAATCTTGAAACTACATTCTTTTTGGGACCTATAAGACGTTTTACGTCTACATGTGTGGGAGAAGGGGTCAGGTAACCGAATCTTTTATACTCTACATCGAGGCTATATAAATAAAATTGTACGAGGTCGTCCACTGAGTCTACGTCCAGTAAACATCTCGTATGAAACACCCTGTGACAGATTTTATAAGGAGACTTAGTTGCAAATCAACCCTCCGATCTTTCCACTATGGTAGAACCCCTACACCTCTGTCCCTTATACAATGAAGTGTAAATTCATTTCCAGTTGAGAACGGAGAGACGGTCCGATCCAAAGATCTAAGAGATTCTGTCTTAGTACCTAATTAAGAGGACAATAACAATTATACGAGGGATGGTAAAAAATTGTATGAATCTCCGGCTTTACAATGTTTACATGTAGTATGTCTCAAGTGATAGAGAATGTCTTTATGGTCCGGAGATTTTGTAAACGGAATAATGTATAAAAATCGTTAAAGTAATTATAAACTGTCCAATAGGTTCTTGTATACGGTCTAAAAGGAGTATGGAAATGAGATGGGAGATGAAAGGACACGGTGTTCAGTGGTTATAAAGATCGAAGAGTATTTATTAAGATCTCTATATTAAGAATGTAAATTAAGACATATATATATTTGTTTATAAGAGATAGAAATGTCTTATTAACATATGGAGAGAAATGGAACGAAAAGAAACTGATGTTTATCGATTTACATTTAGTGATATATTAGATTGTTTGAGTGAGGTCCCGTATATAGGTCTGTTTTCGTATTAAGTTCTCTATGTACGTAGGGACACAAGTGTCGTCGTGATAGGTGTTATCAGTTCTCCACCTTTGCTGGATTTGTAGGTAGTCATCTATTTACCTATTTCTGCTGCACCACATATTTGTTGTCTTATGATAGGTCAGTACTTTTCTTGTGGTAAACGTAGTTATTCCTACGTTGATCACTAATAGCGTGATTCACTTCATACAGTCTTCGTCTTTCTGTTTATGCTATAGTGTGCACCTTAGATTTTATGCCGTTTACTCGGATTGATACTTTGTCTTTGTCTTAGTACCGATACCTCTTGTGTGACCACTAACGGTTCTCCCTCCTCCAACCCTCTCCCGACCTCACCCTCTGACCCCAATCGTCTATGTTCTAAATGTACATCTTACTTATTTGTTGTTCCAGGATTCATCGTGTCTTTTGATATAAGTGATAGGATACTATTTGGTATTATCTTTCTTATAAAAATATTTATTTTATAAAAATTAAAGTATTTTAAAGTATTTTATACAAAATTTATTTTATTTTAAAAGTATTGTAAAGTATTTTATAAAAATATTTATTTTACTTTATAAAAATTAAAGTACCGACGTCAGTGGTAGACGTCACACATACACGAATCAACGAGTCAGTACAGGTTGAGAAACACTGGGGTACCTGACATCGGAAGGTCCGAGGAAACGGTAATCCTAAGAGATTCGTTCTTATGACCTCACCCAACGGTACGGGAGGTGGTCCCCTAGAAGGGTTGGGTCCCTATCTTGGGTCCAGAGGGTGTAACGTCCACAAAAGAAATGGTAGATTAGGTGGTTCCTTCGGGTAATTATGACCTCACCCATCGTATAGGGAAGAGGTCCCCTAGAAGTGTCGGGTCGTTAACTTGATCCCAGAGCACGTAACGTCCGTCTAAGAAGGGGACCATCCCCATCCCCACACCCACACACACACACACCCAAACACACACACACACACCCACCGACACACACAGCGGAAGTACTAAGTGTCGGAACAACACCACCTCTCCGAACGTATTAAGTTACTTCGATACTCGGTACGGTACGTCTCGGTGGGTCCCAACTATCCAGTGTTGTCTCTCACGACTGTTTTACACAAAGTCACCTCCTTCCTTACCGTTCGGTGACGTCATAAGAACGGAGTTCTTGAGGTCCTTGTCCTACTTTTCAGTTTTTATATACTGTCGTCTTCTACTCGGGGGGTCCAGTCTTCTACGGGTTATACGATGACCCCTTCTCGACTCTTTATCGAGGTCTTTCTTACTTCACCAACCCGGTTTTCTCCTTACTACGAGTCAACACCTACACAGACGACCACTTTCATTTCAAGTTACGCCATTTCTTATTCTAACGTTTCCTTGAACCTTACAATCTAGGTACTTAGTTCATTTGACCTACACCAGTTTATCCTCTTCCGTTTTCACTTGTGGTGGTGGAATCCTTAGTCACTTGATTTTACCTACCCTTACCCACTTAAATTAAGTCTACTGGTAATGTAGATTCTTAGGGAATCTTCTTTACCTCTGTGGGAGTATCAGTTTTTCTCAGACTTTACATCAGGAACCCACGTTAGAGTTTTTATTTACTTACTAGAACCAAACAAAGGTTCCATTTGTAAGTTATAGTGTCATTAGGTTCAGATACGGGGTTGGTGATTACAGTTCCTTCGACTTCAACTTACCAAGATACTTCTGGATGTTCTGGAAGATATTGATTGTGGTCTTTTTCCTGTAGTAAATGTATTATCCTCTGACCTTACTTATCATCCTTTAGTTCTGTATGGACCTCATTGTCCGTTCAAACCGAAACCTCATACTTTACTTTGTCTCGTTTCCAATTGTCTCAAAACGGTTCTCTTATGTGACCGGTATCTTTTATGGGAGAAGGTTGTTGTGTTCTTTACTGAGATGTGTACCTATAGTGTCTTTATCAGTTGTGACTTTAGTCTGACTAATACAGGAAACGTCGGTTTCTACCTCTTCGAGATATACCAGTCGTTTTTATTTTGGAGGACGACTGATATCGAGTATAGTAGTCGATGAATAACGTTTTAAGTCCGAATTTGACTTCTTTCATCTCTTTTGGTGATCTGGATTTAGTTTAGGTAATACTAACCACCTCCACTAATTATCTAAGTTCCCTAATCTAAACCATTTGTCTCACGGGTTTTTTGATACCTGCCTCCAAGTATTGTGACATGCCCTCCACCACTAGTTATGGTAGGGTTTCTTCTTTACATCAGACTCCTCCGAAGTTTATATCGACTCTTTTCCCTTCACTTTTTATTCCCTTTCCCTTTCTATATGGGTTGACTTACGTCTTGAGGTCTCTTCTCATTTCCCTCTATTCTTTCCGAAGAATTCATTTGTTACGTTTCTTTACCTCCTTTTGTTATCTTACCCTGTTTGATCTCTAGAGGAGTTCTTTTCACCCTTCTATAAGTCCCTTGTACAGTACGTCCTACCCGTACTATTTCCTGTCTTCCTATTCCTGACCTGAATGGAATCTTCGTCTCCTCTAATTCTCTACCGTTCTTATGTGTCTTGATATGTTCTTTCCATCTCTTCCGTTACCATGGGGTGAGGTCATGAGAACGGACCTTTTAGGGTATCTACCTCCTCGGACCACCCGATGTCAGGTACCCCAGCGATTCTCAGCCTGTGCTGACTCGCTGAAGTGAAAGTACGTGACCTCTTCCTTTACCGTTGGGTGAGGCCACAAGAACGGACCTCTTAGGGTCCCTGACCTCTCGGACCACCCAACGGTAGATACCCCAGCGTGTCTCAGTCTGTGCTGACTTCACTGGATCGTCGTCGTATGATCTTTCCAGAATTACTGGTTCTCTTGGTGTTACCACACTAGTAAGTGGGTCTCGGTCTGTAGGACCTCATACTTCAGTTCGTCGGGAATCCTTCATAATGGTGTTTGTTTCGATCGTTTCCACTACTTAAGGTCGACTCGAAAAAGTTTAGGATTTTCTACTACGACAATTTCACGACGTGAGTTGTACGTTCGTTTAAACCTTTTAAGTCGTCACCGGTGTCCTGACCTTTTCCAGTCAAAAGTAAGGTTAGGGTTTTTTCCCGTTACGGTTCCTTACAAGTTTAATGACGTGTTAACGTGAGTAAAGTGCACGATCTTTCCATTACGAGTTTTAGTGAGTTTTAGGGAGTTCGATCCGAAGTCGGTATGTACTTGACTCTTAAAGGTCCATATGTTCGACCTAAATCTTTTCCGTCTCCTTTTTCTCTAGTTTAACGGTTGTAGGCTAGTCAGTTAGTCAAGTCAGAGACACAGGCTGAATAACACTGGGGTACCTCACGTCATACGGTCTGGAGGGACAGGTAGTGGTTGAGGACCTTAAATGAGTTTGAGTATAGGTAACTCAGCCACTACGGTAGGTTGATAGAGTAGGAGACAACAGGGGAAGAGGGGGGTAGAAGTTAGAAGGGTCGTAGTCCCAGAAAAGTTTACTCAGTCAAGAAGCGTAGTCCACCGGTTTCATAACCTCAAAGTCGAAGTCGTAGTCAGGAAAGTTACTTGTGGGTCCCGACTAGAGTAAATCCTACCTGACCAATCTAGAGGAACGTCAGGTTCTCTGAGAGTTCGTAGAAGAGGTTGTTTTGTCAAGTTGTCGTAGTTAAGAAGTTACGAGTCGAAAGAAAGACCAGGTTGAGAGTGTGGGTATGTATTGATAACCCTTTATGGTATCGAAAGTGATCTAGCTACAAACAACCGTTTCATTACGGAGACGTAAAATTATACGACAGAAAATATTGAAAAGAAGGTTCCTCGTTCACAGAAAATTAAAGTACCGACGTCAGTGGTAGACGTCACTAAAACCTCGGGGGGTTTCATTTCAAACGGTAACAAAGGGGTAGATGAACGGTACTTCACTACCCTTGTCTACGGTACTAGAATCAAAAGACTTAACTCTAAATTCGGATGAAAAAGTGAGAGGAGAAAGTGAAAGTAGTTCTCCGAGAAATCAAGAAGAAATGAAAGACGGTATTCACACCACAGTAGACGTATAGACTTCAATAACTATAAAGAGGACCGTTAGAACTAAGGTCGAACACGGAGTAGGTGGGGTCTCAAAGAGTACTACATGAGACGTATATTCATTTTTTTTCGTATCACTGTTATATGTTGGAACTACATGAGGAAGGGGATACCTTGGTCAGACAACAAGGTACAAGTCAAGATTGAGAAGGAAGGACTAGACGTATGTCTAAAGAGTTCTCCGTCCAGTCCACCAGACCAGAAGGTCAGAGAACTTCTTAAAAGGTCAAACACACTAGGTGTGTCAGTTTCCAAAACCGTATCAGTTATTTCGTCCTTATCTACAAAAAGACCTTGAGAGAACAAAAAAAGTTACTAGGTTTCCTACAACCGTAAAACTAGAGACCAAGGAGACAGAAGAGATTTTGGTCGAGCTTGTAGACCTTTGAGTGGCAAGTGTATGACAACTTCGGACCGAACCTCATAAAATCGTAATGAAATGGTCGTACACTCTACTCATCAAACTTGTTAGAAACCGTAACGGAAAGAAATACTAACCTTACTTTTGACTAGAAAAGGTCAGGACACCGGTGACGACTCAAAAGGTCTTAACTCACGTCGTGAAAGTGTTGTAGTAGAAAGTCCTAAACTTTATCGAGTTGACCTTAAGGTAGTGTAAGTGATCGAAACAAACATCACTACGAAGGGTTCCGGGTAAACTGAAACGTAAGGTCCTACAGACCGAGATCCACTCACTAGTGTGGTAGCACTGATAGACCCAGTAATTCAAGAAAAAATATATCAAGGAGACACATAAGGACGGTGGAGAAGAATTATAGAAGACGAAGACAATCCAAGTATGGTAAAGACAGGAAATAACACGGACAGAAACGTACTTACAAGGGAAACCATAGAGATTAAAAGAACTTCTCTAGAGATATAGGTTACCCAGTATCTTTTTCGTTACCTTAAAGTCTTTGTGTAGATGTAGACGAAGTAACTGATACAATTTTGGAAACTGACACCTAGTGTTGTTTGACCCCTTTTAAGAATCTCTCTACCCTTATGGTCTGGTGAAATGGACGGAGGTCTCTTTTAAAACACACCCAGTTCTTCGTTGTCAGTCTTGGAATGTACCTTGTTAACTAACAAAATTTCTACCCTTTCACGTTGTTCCGACATATAACAGTGGACCGAATAAATTGAAGATACGTCTCCTGAAGTACTCTGTACGACCCGACCTACTTCGTGTTCGGGAATACCGTCTTTAGTTTCTCCTTGATTTCTCGGAGAATTACTCACACTTTCTCCGCTCACTTTTCCGACCGAATTTTGAGTTGTAAGTTTTTTGATTCTAGTACTGTAGGTCAGGGTAGTGAAGTACCGTTTATTTTCCCCTTTTACATCCTAGTCACTGTCTAAAATAATGGAACCCGAGGTTTTAGTGACGTCTACCACTGGTGACTGTATTTTAATTTTCTACGAACAAAGAACCTTCATTTCGATATTTTTTGGACCTGTCGTATAATTTTTCGTCTCTACAGTGAGACGGTTGTTTCCAAGTATATCAGTTTCGACTATAAATATTATAAGTACATACCTACACTCTCAACCATGTATTTCTTCCGACTCGTGACTTCTTGACTCCAAAAACTTAACACCACGATCTCTTCTGAGAATTAACTTAATGACACGGTATGTTCTCTTTAATTGTGTTGTAACATTTAGTTAAAATACACTTATTTTTTATATAATTTAGGTTTTTCTTAGTATCTTATATAAAGTATAAAAAAGGATTTTTTGAAGACAGAAGATAAAAATACTGTGTAAAAAATCGTGACTGCCCTCAGGGTATTGTATAAGTTGTTAAGATGACTTCCTGTAAACAAAGATTGGAAAACAATAAAGTTACTTCACTACTTATAGAAATAACCTTTTAATGAAAAGTAACACGATCCTATAAATATTCCAAGTTGGAATCTTTGCCCTCACGACGTAGTTTCCTATCCATGTGAAGATTAAATCTTTATTTAACGGACGATCACATCGTTAAATATAAAGGTGACACATGTGGATAAGAATAAAAAGATAAAAGAGTAATTGTATACTTTAAGACAAGAAACAGTATTACTACCCAATTTTAAACTATAGAGTAATACTCTGAAAAAAAGACTTTATTTGTGTCGGAAGGAAGGATGTTTGTGTGTGTATTAAAGACCAAAATATAATTACGGTACTGTTAATAAAAGAGAATAAAACTATATTGATACCTAAATGAAAATTTACTCTTTAGAAAGACCTTCTATTTACTACCGTCATATTCAGTGTTTTCATATATTAGTCTCTAAACACATGTAACGACTATATACAGGTCTTAATTTGAAGGGAAGGACTAACAAACGTCCTTTTCCGTTAAGTATCCGTTTGTACTTCCAAGTAGATAATTTTACTAGTTTAAACTTATATAAATGTTCGATTTTCTTAAAAGTATTACAAGTCAGAAAGGGACAAATAACCCCATGTGAGTAAAAGAACGTATACTGGAAGACTTTTCGTGCCTACAACCACACTCGTCGACCTTCTGTCTCCTATGTCATACTTAGGTACGTGGTCGGGTACTGTCACAGTCGGTTAGTCGGGCCGTCACGATAATATACTTATTCTCCTTTATCCTTACAGTCAGTTTCGTCGACCGACATTAGAAAGAACTTTGACGTCGAAAATTCTGTTACTTCTCTAAACTTACTACTCGTATGAATATAAAAACAAAATACTCTTTTATATTTTCACAAAATTTGTTCAGTTTGTATAATTTCAAATTTTTCATTACCGAAAATAAAGAATATTCGTTTCGTTTTTTTTTTTTTCCGATTTTGACCTTTTCATTGACCCCTTCTTCCGTTTTGTACTACACCGCATAATCTTTTTCTGAAGGTTTAGCTTGATTGAGGGCACAAATCTTGTTGTCGAAGTTTCTTGACTAAAATATTCTGCATAATAATGACCTATCAAACAAAAACAAACTACACTGTATCTTTTTCGTATAGAAAGTCTTTATATTTCCTTTTATCACTTTTATAGAAGGTTTACTCAGTTATTGTGTAAAATATTGGAGTTAAATTGGTAAAATGTTCTTAAGAAGTCTTTTTAACCCTTTTACAAGTTATTCTCCCTTTTATAACTTTTATGTAGATACTTCTGAAACGAGATAAGACAAAATTTGGTTTTAACTCTTTAATAAATAATAAAACATTGTTAAGATATATTGTTAAATAATATAACAATATATTGTTTTGTTCGACTTATAGAATGAGAGTTCGAGTTGTATTGAGTTAATATAATCTGTTTATGTACTGATTGTTAAATTATGGGTTTGTTTGAGTACAGTAAAATAACAATTACAAACGTAAGGAATAGAGAAACGTATTTTTCTGGTAATTATTCCTCCGTATAATTTTTATTACATATAGACAGGTTTATGGTTTATTTATAAAGATACGAACTCCTAAATGTATTGACTTTAAATCGACGAATATTTATTAATAATTAATTTTGAAAAAAGTATTGGAATTTTTTACGTGGTTTTATAATCTAAATAACAAGAGGTTGTCTTTTCCCACCTAATTACCCTCTATGTTCATTTGTTTACACGAATTTGATATATATTGTTGTATAGAGTACATATTCAGAATACCTTTTTACTAAAATAACTGTTAAAAAGGAGGTCGAATTAGTATTGAGTAAGTATAACGAGTTTTGTATAGAATTTAAATTTAATTAATCAAAATTTTAATTTATCAAGAGTACTGTTTTTAATTTCTTACAAGTCACTTTTTGTTAAACTTTTGTTTACACCAAATTGTGGATTTCGTATTATAAACGAAAAAAGAAGAAAATGAAAGGAAAGAGAGGAAAAAAAAAAAAAAAAAAAAAAAACAAAGAAAGAAGGTCAAGGAAAGGGGGAGTGAGGGTAGGAATAGAGAAATGTTAAAGGTAATCCCGTTAAATAGAAGATTTGTATGTAGTGATTCATGAAAATTTGTTTTAGACACAGGATAAGAAACGTAGATTTTAATCATTGAATTTTACATATCGTTGTTATAGTTATAATACCAAAGTTTATATTTATAATAATAAACGAACGGATACTTCGTAACGGGAAGTAAGAAACTTACCTAAGAGAGGTAAAATTAATACGAAGAAGATTGAGTCGAGTCGCTACTCTCCTTCGAAGCGTGTTGCAAGACATTTTCACTCTGCGAACCGGGACACCAAAGACTCTACAACGGATAGTCACTGACACTAAAGTGAGTGAGACACGTAATCGGTGTAAAAGACAAGGTCTTAATCCCAAAAGTAGAAAACAGGTTTTCTTAAAAATTCGTAGTGACGACCAGACCCGAAGAGGTCACCGAGTCACCATTTCTTAGGTGGACGTAACGTCCCCGACGTTCTGTGTGACCAAGACAAGGACCCAAACCTTCCGGGGGACTTCCTCCTTTACCATTGGTTAAGACCATATGAACGGATCTCTTGGGGTACCTGTGTCATCGGTCACCCGATGTCAGGATCCCAACGTTTCTCAACCTGTATTGACTTCACTGAATCGTCTTTGTGCGTGTGACGACCAGGACTAACTAATTCTTTTATCCATATTGTTTGTGTCTGTGGATATGTTTCAGATAATTTCGTTTTGTTTTAGGGTGATACTCAGTATATGTTTCTCTTTGGATTTTTTATCTTTACGAAAAAATTACGATTATTTTTCTGGAGAGTTTACACTTATTTTAATTCATTCGGACAGTTATAATTATATTATCTAATTCCATAATTCATTTAGTTACTACCGTCGAATATCACTATTTTAATATAATTTTTAATCGATACAGTTTTCCAAAATAAACTTTACTTATCTTCTAATTACAAAACGATACGACATTTTAGTAAAAAATTTATGTCTTCACTATTTAATAATATTTGTATAGACTGAACATTTTGTTTTTCCATATTTCCTATATTTGTCGTAGTAATTGTTCCCATTAATTTATCTTTTAAAACTTACGACGTAGAAACTCAATTGTCTAACGGAAAAATTACTTTGTAAATCCTTTTTCAGGATGATTAAACAAGTACTACTTTTAGAAATGAATAAGGTTCTGTCCGCATAAATCGGTACATCTACATGTTTACACTAGATATACGAATATCTAGTGTTAGAGTTTGTTGTCGTTACATTTGAAAACTTTATGTTAAAACTTGTATTAAGAGAAAAATACGAAAATTAGAGAAACGGTTTATTGTTAACTTAGTTCTACCTTTAGATCCCGTGTCATTGTAGGATGAATTTTTTTTTTTAACGTACGTTGAGTATATTTTTTTCCATATCATACATCATGAAAACAATAATCTTTTACTTTTATTTCGAAAATCGGATTAAATTGGTTTTAATCGGTTATTACTGCACTTACGATTTTTTTTAAAAAAATTCATTTTTGTTTATTAAAATTATTCATTTTTTTATTTCGATTTTAAGTTACTTTAAGGTTCTTATATGAATTACCGGATTATTTACGTGAGTTAACCTTCTTTTTTTTGTAAGTCTTTTCCTCTATGTATTTATATAAAATTAGTATACTATTTTATTTACCTGTTATAAAAGAACACAATGTCTTTTCTCTTTCTATCACTGTTTTGACAATTTTTTTGATAGGATGACTTTCCCTAGGACCATCCAAGTGAATGACCATTTAAGTAAATTGTATGTTTCGTTGGAATTATGTAGGTAACGTGTGTAAAAAGACTTTAAGCCCCTTATTAACCTCTGAAAAATTCCATAAGACACTTTGTTTTAATTTTATATAGATTACATTATCTTGAAATTATTTTTAAATTCGGTCTAGTTAAAGTAATTACCTATAATTTAATTTTAGAATTCATGTAATAATCGTCAACGTTAATTCGTTATCCTAATTCAAATAGGATACTTACACTTTACTACCAGTGAGCCCGTACAGGCTGAGAAACGATGGGTACCTGACATCGAACCGTCCGAGGAAATAGGTACTTCAAGAGGTCCGTTCTTATGACCTCACCTATCAGTAAGGGAAGAGGTCCCCTCGAAAGGTTGGTTCCCTAGTTTGAGTCCAGATGACATTTCTTTGTACAGTCCGTTACACGACATAGTGAACTAAAAGACATAAAGTAGTTTAGATTCTATGACAGTCAACGTTCAGTGTAGTAGTAAGATAGTAATCGATTCTTTTCCAATGGTGAATTTGGTACTGTGTTACGGAAGGACAGTATATCTTAGAATTGATATAAGTGTGTTTTGTCAAGTGACTAATAAAGTGTATCTAAATATAATAGTAGAAAGAGTACCTATCTATTACTCTTTTTATCACTTCATTAAAACACTTCCAAAAGGATTGTGTAGGAGGGTAAGTTCGGATCGAGAAACCTTTCTGAGACCGACTCGACAGCCACGGATACCGAACAGTGGATTATGACAAGAGGCACGTAAGTTCTCGTGACCACTACAAGGTGTTACCAAAGGTCGTAAAAGACGGTTTGACACCTATGGGTGAGGTGTTTATAACGAAGACCGTGGGAGACTGGTCTTTTATCCAATTGGTCAGTATAACTAGTCTTCTGTTTGAACCTAGTGTTTCAACGTTTTTACACTTTTCTTTTTAGGGTCTTGACTACTTTGTTTTATCGAGTAAACTAACGATGGCACTAGGACATTCCGTCCTCTGGACCCAAGTTAGGGACCCAACCCTTCGAGGGGACCTCTTCCCTGACCGTCGGGTGAGGTCATAAGAACGTCCCTTTTGAGTTACCCGTCTCCTCGGATAACCCGACGTCAGGTACCTCGACGATTCTCAGTCTGTACTAACCCTCTGACCCGTCTAATTACACTCCTATAAAGATACGTCCGTTTCGATAATAAAATCATGTGATCTACTTATAATTACTCGTATTTCGTAAGGTAAGCTACACAAGACAATTTTTCTAGATACGTGTTTATAAATAGGTATGGGTTATTTTTATGTAGCTTTATATGATTGAGAAATATCAGACCGTGATTTATTTTTATAAAAATTATTTGATAGAATAAATTATAGGTAAACCTGACGATTTAGTTATGTTATTATACACCTTTTATTCTTTTGAATTATTACCTTCAGTTATTTCGTCTTCTATTTAATAAAAGTAAGACGTACTAATGTTCGGACTTTTTCCGTTGTTGAATCAAGTTTAGATGACTTTACAAATCAAGTATCAATAGGTCTATATTCTATTTTTATGTTTTTAATCATGGAAAGGATATGGATGTATGTGTGAATAGATGTAGATATATATGAATAGTCCATGGTATATGACACACACACAAACCCACCCGCCCCTCGTAACAATCAGTAAGTCAGCACAGACTGAGTAATGTTGGGACACCTGACATCGGTGGTCCGAGGAGGCAGGTACCTTAAGAGGTCCGTTCTTATGACCTCAACCAACGATAAAAGAAGAGATCCCCTAGAAGGGTTGGGTCCAGAGGACGTAACTTCTGTCTAAGAAATGACAGACTCGGTGGTTCCTGGTTTACGATGATCGATTAGTTAATTTTCTATGTACAAATTTTGACAGTTGTTCCTGACACCTTCTCCTATCTTTAGATATTTGATAGTTCTCACATGACATATTGGTGAACTTATTTACGTGTCTTTATGGTGAATATACCTTCTTTTTTTACTTTATAAATGTTTTACTCATATAGATCAGTTCTCAGATATATAATTATTCTTATATTATAATTATCGTGAAGAGGGACCTTCGACCATAACGGTGACAGAAAAAAAAAAGAAAAAACCCGAAGGGACCACCGAATCTCCAATTTCGTAGGCGGATCTTACGTCCTCTGGGACCAAACTAGGGACCCACCCCCCTTCTAGGGGACCTCTTCCTTTACCGTTGGGTGAGGTCGAGAGAACGGACCTCTTAGGGTACCTCCCTCCTCGGACCATCCGATATCAGAACGGTGACAGAAAAAAAAGAAAAATTAGACCTAAGATAATTATATTATTTTACCCTAAAATAAAGAAATTTTCATTACATTTATTTTGTTTATATTTACAATTATTTCACCCAAAAATAGTAAACTCCTATAGTTTCATATCAACTTATTTCATATTGTCACTTCTTTTTGATTTAACATCATGGTTCTTAAATTTAAGTAAGTTTTCAATTCGATTAATTTCGTTACACCTTACCGTATGTTCTCCCTTATACTAAATTTGTGAGGGGGTGGTGTTTTTTTACATGTGTCAATATGTGTATATGTATACCTATGTTTACATTCCTCACGTAATTGTGTCCCTTCCTTTCTAAAATGTTATTGCTGGACCTACAAAATAGTAAAAAAGTTATATCTTTTATTCGTACACAAGACCGTATAGGTCCTATTAAGTTCAAATTAGAATTATTGTTAGACTGACTCGTCCATCAATAATATAAGTAAAATGTTTACTATTTTGACTGATCTCCTTTCCATTTGCAAGAATTTCGATTATTCACCTCACTATATTGAAAGAAGATTACAAATCAAAACAAAGCGACCGAGTTCCTTACTACGACGGGCCTACGGGTTTGGTCTTTAAACAGTTAGAGAAACTTAGAGGAGAGAGAGAGTCTGGAAAGAAGGGGGAGATCGTTTATATAGAACACTAAATGGAGGAAGTTTAGGTAGATATAAAGGAGAAATTTAGGAGTGATGATTATAAAGACATCTCGTAACAGAGTTAGAAGAATTTAGATTTCCGAGATTAAGTACGAGAAAATACTAACACGACCAGGAATCAGTGACTAGTCCCTACACTTGGAGTAAAAGGAGGTTGTCACAATAAGTGAAAAATCCGTTACTTTTACCTCATCCCTGTTTCCGATCTGTAAGAGTCTTACCTTCATTTTACTCGAACTTCACTCTTAAGATCCACGGCCCTTGGGTGTCAATTGAAGTGAGACAGGATATTGTTTGGTAAGGAGTCTAGGCCTGAAGTAGGAGTCACGGGGTCCTCCCTTCGTATTAGAAATCCTTCTTGGCGGGAAAGTCACACTGGGTAGGGAGAGTCCGCAAACCTCCGTCTTTCTACTCCTTTACTGACGGATTAGGATTGCGCAAGAGTGGCCACAAGGAAGACAAGGGGTCAGTGCCCGCGACGAAGCTGAAATAACCACCGGAGTCAGAATATCTAACACGGTGAGACCACACTTATGGTCATGTGGTCTGGTGTGGTGTCTACCCCTTTTCTTTCTCGTTCATCGATCGTCGAGGAAGGGGTCCAATGGGGTGTTGTCATGGTCGACGGAGGACGAGATTCACAAGTTGACATTTATGAACCCTGTAAGTTTTAAGAGAGAGGAGAGTTGACCAAAAAGTATCGCAAACGAGTGTTACAAAAAGGATACAACTACGACAGAAAGGTCTCAAGGAGATGCGATTGCAATCCCTTCAATCTTCGAAACAAACGAACAGTGTGGTACACACTAGAATCAAGGTCCTAGTCCCTAGGTTGGGTGTGGGAGACGTTACTTTCAGAATTGGGGACCTGGTGTTTCCTTCAGGTCTTCAAGCTTCAAATTGATAAGGAAGGTAGCCAAGAGAGGGGACGTTAATTTTACTAGGAAGATTTGTTTGGTCTTTTTGTTTTGTTCAGAGGTATTTGTTGACGTCTTTCAAGAGTTCAGACGATTGTCACCGACTTATGAGTTCTAAAAGGGAAAGTAAACTAACCAGTTTAGAAAAAGGGGGGAAAGATTAAGTGAGTCACCTTCTGCAGGATAGTCAATGTTCGCAACAATGAGATCAGAAACGGTGTTCCACCGTGGTAACTCCTTGCACCATTACGAACTTTTCTTAAGATGTAGGTAGTTCTGAACCTTCGAAACAAACGTCTTTAGGACTGGATCTCCCCAATAATCAGAGACACGAGGCGTCCTCATATCCTAAAAAATTGAGGGTGAGTTTTAACGTTTCATCTCTTCGGTATTCACTTACAAGGCGATATGTCGTTATATTTTAGTCGAGTCAAAGATCCGACCTTTAATCTCGGACACAGTGGTGAGGTGAGAAGACGGAAGAGGATAACACTCGAGTGGAAACCTCGAAGACCACAGGGAAAGAAGACTCTTAGAATTAGTCTAATAAGACAAGAAGGGCCTGTTCTAGGGACGTGAAACTTAAACTTCCTCGTACGAAAACCAAGAACTAGGGAGGAGAGCATTTTATGGAAATCGAGGAATAATGTGACTGACTAATAAGAACTCTTAAGACGTAAGGTTCCCCAGACCCTTCCCTACACACGTGTGTGTCTGTGTGTGTGTACGTGTGTGTGTTTGTGGGTTCGTATGTCTCTACGTATTTTCAATAAATGAGAGTAGGATAGTCTGACAGACTATGAAAGTTTTGATTCTCTTGATCAAATTTAAAAATTTTTTACGGTTTTTCCTTACATGACACGAAAGTGTGTCTTATTTGACCGTCGAAGATGTCTAAATATATTATCTACATATTTGACTTGTACAATGATTGAATTTTAAGGAATAAGAGAACAGTAATGGAAGTTTTTAAGTGAAAAATTCATTTTTATTTTCAAGTGTATTATAGATGTATTTCCTACATTTCGTAGATAATTAATTTCTGTGTCCGTGATCTACTGTTATTCACCGTTCGAGTATGAATAATTTAATCGTCTGTCTTCGGGTTTACCTCCTTTCTGTAAGGACCCAGTTCTCGGAATTTTTACCAGTAGGGGAACCCGGTTCTTTGAAGTGAAGATCAAAGTTAAGGTTTCTTCGTCGTGTCCTGTTTATAAGATAGATACGTGATTAAAGTGACTTCGATGATCATGTCCGAACTGTCTCTCACTCACAAGTTAAACACATATGTCTTCCGATCTACCTTCTCTTTCTTACTTTTCTCTCTCCTACTCTCTTCTCGTAATCTTTTAAAGATTTGTACGGAGATACCTTGTGAAACGATTTGTATTCATGACACTGATGATCCTGTTATCATCCATTGAACTTTCACTTCTAACACCTTTGAGTGCCTCGGTGTACCTTTATCCGGGTATTCACTACCACTCCGTCCTCGTTCCCTTGTCTTATATTTCTACTTGAGGAAATATCTCCGAGGGAGGCTTAAGAGACTCAGATATCCGTGTCTGACCTTTCTTCGGACCGTCTCCTTGTCGTATGGGAGAACCGTACCCGTCAGACTAGATGACCTTACCATCTTCACTCCCCCTTCGTGGACAAAACTTAAGATGATTGTGCCGTCACCTTCAACTGTCGTTAGTCCCCTGCGTTTCTTCTCTCGAATACTTCCATATATCTAGTTACCGAGAGTTACGACCAACGAGTGAACTCAATGAACCCTCGAAATCTCTATATCTAAAGATGTCCCTCTCTCCGGGATCTTCCGATGATACCAGGAAGGTGGACTTCGTCTTGGTGGAGGTGTAAGTGAAGGTGATGGACGCCGAAGTCTACGTAACCGAGTAGGGTAGAGGTTGGGGATTGTATCTAAACGGTTAGGACAAATATTCTACTCTTTCGGTTGGACGTCATCCCAATTCGCGAAGCCCATAAGAAAGAGATGTTAGGAAAGAAACAAGGGGTGGGAATGGTACCTAATACAAGATTTTACACGGGGGACTAAGGTGTTTTAGACAGGATTGGGGATCATGGAGTCTTACACTGACATAAACCTCTATCCCAGAAATCTCCCGTTTCTTTCCATTTATTTCATTAATCCCACCCGACAGTAGGTTGTACTGACTACAGGAACATTCTTCCCCGTTATCCTACGTGTGTGTGTGTTCTGCCTGGTACACTTCTGCGTCCTCCTTCTACCGGCAGTCGTTCGGTTCCTCTCTCCGGAGCCTTCTTTAGGTGGAACGGGTGGGACTAGAGTCTGAAGATCGTAGGTCTTGAGACTCTGTCATTTAAAGAGAACAAGTTCAGTTTATATATCTCTCTCTATATCTGTATATATGTGTCCTCTACGTCGAACCTAGGGACCCAACCCTTCTAGGGCACCTCTTCCTTTACCGTTGGGTGAGGTCATAAGAACGGACCTCTTGGGGTACCTGTCTCCTCGGACCGTTCAAGGTTAGGTACGCCAACGTGTCTCAACCTGTGTTTATTTTGCTGAATCGTGTATTATGTATGTGTATGTATGTATATATAAAAATATAGATTCAGGGTGAATATCTTTAGGTCTATACGAATAAGACGAACACTTACGACTTAAAGGGACCCACTAAGATGTATGTCCATTCGAAGTTCGGGTACCTGTATCTTGAAACGGTAGGTTTCGGCACAGGTGTTGGTCATCGTGGTACTCTAGGTTTCCGAATAATCTTTTCGTCTTAAAGTCGGGGTGGGAACTGGATAACTGAAAAACGAAATTTTTACTTGTCCATTCGTGTACTTGTACAGTCAGACATTTCGTGACCTTGTCCATTCGTTATCCAAACGAAACACAGAGGAAAAGACACTCTACGTACAGGAAGAATTAAATCTTAAAGTAGAACACATGAAGTTTTCTGTCTTATCGATCCAAAAGAAGGCCTTTATAAACGAGGAAGACTTTAGGGAGACGAAAAGAAATGGTCTTGAAGTCCCTTTGTGTACCACAATGACGGTCTTCACTTTTACGTTCTATAGTGAGTCAAAGAAGTAGACTAGAGTTTTGACCTTCACTGGAATCTTTAATAGAGGCTAGTACGATAAAGTGTTACTTCTTTAATTCCAAGTGTCTTCCATTCTATACTGGTTTACAGTGTGTCACTCCTTGACTGTGTCGGATCTAAGTCTTGTAGTAAAGATATTTAGTCTCGACAGGAAATTATTTTGTACGAATCGTAAAACAGTACAAATGTGTACTACCTAAAGAATCAAACTTTTTATCATAAAAAAATTTTTTCGGAACCTATTTAATAGTGCCTACTTGGTTAAAGGACCCATTTACACTAATAACAGTTGAAAATTGTTTATAACATAGGTAATGAGACTTACTATGTTTCTTGTAAAGGGAAGTTGAACTTGGAAAGAGGAACCTCTTTTATATTTAACAGATGGGATTTGGATCTTTAGTGTCTACACCATATATTTCCGTGGGACTATATTGTCTTTGGACTACTCTGTAACCGAATATTTCACCGACACCTACCCTACCAATATCCTACTATAGTGAAACGACCATGGGGAGTAAATCGTATATACACTTAATTATTCGATTGATCATCTCTATGTATTCCCAAAGATTTCACAGTGTTTATATAAGAGTTCATATACGTCTTTTAGAACGAGACTATATTAATGACTCGACGTATACACACCTCCTATATAGTATGACCGTCTTAATACTTTTCGGGGGGATCCTGTCCCCTATCCCCATGTAGGACACGACCCATCGGGTTGTCTTCATCACGGAGTGAAGAGATTCATACGGGGTATCCGGTCGTCGTATCCGTAGTGGACCTGGTAATAATCTTTGTGCCTAAGACTCAGGAGTGGGGTCCGGATGAGGTGTACTTAGAAGTCAACTTGTCTTAAAGATCTCCTAAGTGGGTGAGTAATTTCGCTCTCTTAATACTCAGAGTGAGTGACGAAGGGATTAAACAGAGGTATAGCCTTAGTAGACTTACGTGGTAACGGAGAACCCCAGACAGAGTTCTGGATTCAATCTTTTAAGTCTCTTCCTCGGACTCTTAGATATAAAAATTTGAAAGTTGGAAGTACTAAAATGTTGTCACATTCAAACTGTTCCAACCTTCTGTTTCTCGAACTCTCAGGTTGTCTTGACGCTAACCACGAGTCGGGACGGTGGATGATCGACAAAAACTTCTTCGATGGAAGGGAGAGGTTCTAAGGAAGAACGGTACTTTACTCTTATCCTGTAACAAAACGTCTAAATTATACTCCTGATCTGTCCCTCAATACTTCATCATGTGTTTCCGAGTTCTAAAGACGGAATATGAACCATTGACATTTTACCTTCTATTGATAATCGTAAAAACAGAGGGATAATTGTGGAGTGTAAACAGGAGACGTTTTACGTCTACCATCCATATCAGATCCCAATAAAGTAAGTATTTTAAATAAAAATTACTCATCCACCGTCCAAGGTCTTCGTTTCTACTCGAGTGTCGGATCACTCTCTCAGTCCGTCCACGTGTCCTTATAATATTGTCTTCAAAACAAGTGTTTACTTAGTAAAGTCTGTAGATCTATTACAAAACCAATCGAACACCCCCCTTCTCTAGTTTCGATGATAAATTATAGTAATTTTATTAGTAATAAGGAAAGTGTACACGATTGGGTCCGTCTTTCTTTTCTCGAAAGGTCTCGTGATTTTTGTTTTGGAACAGTGTCTATCATTCCGAGGGTACACTGAAGTTAACAATGACATTTAATCGGGTTCTCTTGTTGGGTTTGACATCTTTTTAATACTGGAATAAATTACATCTACGAAATAGTCGAGTAGGAAAGACGGGTAAGAAAGGTTGAATCACAAAAAGTGAGAGGTAACAAGATAATAATCGGAGACAAAATTTTGACGACCTCTTACCAAAAGGAGGTCGACACCTCGGAGGGTGACTGTGTGTGTGGGGAGGAAGGACTCCGAGTTTCGACTCTCAAGGATTAACTTAAAGACGGGAAGTCCTCGTGTCCCAGTAACCCTAGTTACACGACAGTCTCCTGAGGTCCCTCCGGTCCGAGTCCCGGACGACCGGAGCCGTAGTAAAATCAGAGAGGTGTCAGGGTAAAACCTCGTGAGCGGTCGGAGTTTCGGACCCCAGACAAATAAATTACTTCAGACGACAACTTTATTGTTGAGGAAAGGGGTCACACTCGATATTGACGTAAATACTACACAAATTTACTATTTGATCAGAAACCATTAGATCTTTCAGTAGGACAAAATCCTTGAGAACGTTGGAAAGAAAGAGACCAAAGACGGTATGACTTCACAGTCATACATACGGTTTTAGATGGACTGGGTAACATTCCCTTTATGGTGTACCGATAGAAACTAGCGGATTGGAGTATGGTCGAGACGATCTCTTTTCTTTATGTAAATTTTAACCCTTTTATATCCTGTAAAATGAACTTGTACGGTCATACATAGAAATTTACATTGAAGGAATGTAAGAGGGGCTTATTAAGTTGTTACTAGGTACCGGTTCCGTAGGAACTTACCTATACAAATTAAGCAATCCTTTTGAAATCACGACCTTTTAGTACTGAATATGAATTTCATAATTATTTAATTAAAAATTTTGATGATTCATAAGACATTGATAAAGTATATACATCCATCTTTAATATGTAACTAAAACCTATTTCTTTTAATTAGAACTAAAGTATTAAATTAGTTTCACTGTGAACAATCCAAACTTTTGGTACGAGAACAGATAAGAAAGGTGAGTTGTATTTTTGAGTCTCAAAGTCCCTTACCCTAAATTCTATAGTAGTACGGAATTTTTTTAGTCTTTCTTTAATTCCTTCGTTAAGGTAAATAGTAAGGTTCTTTTTATTATTTTATGGATCCTTATTTGGAGGTATTCCTCGGTTTTCTGGACATGAGTCTTTTGATTTTGTATGACTACTTACTTTAGTTTCTACTGTGTTTGTCTACCTTTTTTATATGGTACAAGAACCTAACCTTCTTAGTCATAACACTTTTACTGATATGATGGGTTTCGTTACCTATCATAAGTCACGTTAGGGATAGTTTAGATGTCTAAGTTACATTAGGGATTGTTTAATGGTTACCATAAAAAGTTCTTAATCTTTTTAAAATGTTACACATATCCAGGTATATCAGTTTCGATACCAAAAAGGTCGTCAGTACATGTCCAAACTCTAGACCTGGTATTTCTTCCGACTCGTGGTTTCTACGAAAACTTGACACCACGACCTCTTCTAAGAACTCCCAGGGAACCTGTAATTCCTCTAGTTTGGTCAGTTAGGATTTCCTTTAGTTGGGACTTATAAATAACCTTCTTGACTACGACTTCAAGGTTATGAGACTAGTGGACTACGTTTCTCGACTGAGTAACCTTTTCAGAGACTACGACCCTTTCTAACTTCCGTTTTCCTCTTCCCCCGTTATCTCTTACGCTACCAATATCTCGTAGTGACTGAGTTAGTTACCTTTACTTAGACTCGTTTGAAGCCCTCAATCATTTCTGGTCTCCTGGGACAACACGACGTCAGGTAATGTAGTGTTTCTCAGTCTGTACTGAATTGTCGACTTGTTGTTGGTCTTTGTGTTTTCCGGAACTTGTCGGTTTCGTTAGAACTTTTTCTTTTTACTTCGACTTTCTTAGTCTGAGGGACTGAAGTGTGATATGATGTTTCGATGTCATTAGTTCTGTCATACCATGATCGTGTTTTGGTGTTTTGGTCTTTATAACTAGAGTTACCACGTCCTATCTTTCGGGTCTCTATTTGGATACGAGGATATCAGTGGAATAGAAACTGTTTCCTCCGTTGTTATATGTTACCCTTTTCGGTCAGAGAAGGTATTCACCACGACCCTTTTGACCTGTCGATGTACATTTTTTTTTTTTACTTTAATCTTGTAAATTGTGGTATGTGTCTTTATTTAAGTTTTACCTAGCTTCTGGATTTACATTCCGGTCTGAATATTTTGAAAATCTCCTTTTGTGTCCGTCTTGTGAGAGACTGTATTTAGTGTCGTTCTAGAAAAAACTGGGTGTAGGATCTCATTACTTTTATTTTCTGTTTTTATTTGTTTACTCTGGACTCAAGTCAAGTCAACGAGTCAACACAGGCTGAGAAACGCTGGGGTACTTAACGTCGTGCGGTCCGGAGGGACAGGTAGTGGTTGAGGGTCTCAGATGGGTTTGAGTACAGGTAGCTCAACCACTACGGTAGGTCGGTAGAGTAGGAGACAGCAAGGGAAGAGGAGGACGGGGGTTAGGGAGGGTCGTAGTCAGAAAAGGTAACTTTGAATTTTCGAAAACGTGATTCCTTTAGTATTTGTTCTACTTTTCTGTTGGGAGTCTTACCCACTTTATAAGTTTACTTCGTTGACTTTTCCCTAATTAGAGATATTATATATTTGTCACGTAAACCGAGTTATGGTTTAGGTGTTTGTTGGGTTAGTTTTTACTCGTCTTCTGAATTTGTCTGTAAAGAGGTTTCTACTGTATGTCTACCGGTTCTCCGTGTACTTTCTACAAGTCACAGTAATTAATAATCTCTTTACTTTTAGGTTCGATGGTACTCTAGGTGGAGTGTACGATTTCTTCCACATCTCTTTTCCCTTGAGAGAATGTGAAAACCACCCTGATATTTAACCCTTATCATACCTCCAAAGATTTTTTTTTTTTTTTTTGATTTTTATCTTGATGGTATACTTGGTCGTTAGGATGAGGATCCGTATATGGACCTCTTTTGGTATTAAGGTTTTCTGTGTGTGTGGGGTTTTATAAGTAACATCGTGATAAATGTTATCTGTCCTGTACTTTCGTTGGATTTACAGGTGGTTGTCTACTTACCTGTTTCTTCCATACTATGTACATATATATTATAATGAGTCGATATTTTTCCTTGTTTTAATACGGTATACGGGTCTATACCTACCTGGATCTCTGAGGGTTCCCGTTCATTCAGTCTTTCTCCTTTTTATATAGAATATAATTGTGGAAGAACAGGACAAGTCGGTGGGAACAACGAAACTCCTGTCTCTAATGTATAATTTAAACCTATTTAAGGGGGGACATTAGAGTCGTACGAGGAAGAGAAAGCTGTAAGCGTATCTTCCACCAAGACGAACCGACGTCAAAGGCACTCTCTAAGTCCAGGAAAGGGTCCTGGACGACTCGATCTTCCTCTCCATGATTCAGTTATCACAGCAAAGACTCTTTGCACACCTGTAGATTCCTTCCCACGTCCCGTTCCCCCTTCGTTCCTGAGACAATAAGGTAGAGTTGGTTTCGTTTCGTCCTGTCTTCAGTCTCTCTCCCAAAAGATAGACCGAAAGGTAAATAGGGTTGTTACCATTTATTTGTTCACTCTAATCGTCCTCTCCTTAGACCTAAGATGGACGGGCTTTACTTACACCCTAGAACCTATTCAGAGAGACTTTGTTTTGGTTCTCGAATCCTAAAACTTTTAATGTTCTACACTCAATAAATTGAAAGGGTATAAAGTTAAACTGACCTAGAAATTTCAAGGAATAGATGAGGTCGTGATTCTTATGTCGTTGAATCCTCAGTAAAATAGATCGCTTACTGAAATGCACTAATAAGAAGTCTAATACACCGGAGGTAATCTCAGTCATCGTCTGGTCTAACTGATAAATTAACTATTTATGGTTAAATAGTTATTTGTATATATTATTGTAAAATTGAACATTCCATATTTTATAAGTTTGTGAACCATTTATTCTTTATAAGGATATAGGGTCACTCGGAATTTTTTTTCAGTAGTATGGAACTATGTGAAAACTCTTGAGAGACCTGTGTTCTCCTTTATTGAGTTCCTTTATTAAGTCTTTTTTTACTGGTTAACGTATTTCTTAAATACTATACCTTGACTAATAAGAATGAACGTAAATTTATTAAAACTTTAAAGGAGGAACACCAAACTTCACTTGAAAAGGGTTGTCGTCGAGTTAAGAGGTACGGTACCAACCGTTCGTTCTCGTCCGAAGTTTCATTCTTTACTCATCCAAGAATAGAAAGGTTTACGTTAAGTATACAAGGAGAGTCTTCGAGAAGAACCGAAATCCTGATGACCCAAAACCTAAGAAGAGACGTCTATACTCGATACATGTATATCAAGTATATCTAACCTACGATTGTCTACTGTCTTAAACAATGTAACTTGACTTGATCTTTAACTCGAAGAGTTGAGGAGAAGACTAAATAAGACTTTTATAAGTAGTGATATAAGGATAATGGACCTGGACTTTGTAACTGATACGAATTATTTGTAACCCCTTACTACCCTTCTTACGTATTTTGACGGTAAATAAAAAATCAAGTCCTGAGACCCTCTACGACTCTCTGTCTCTTTGGACCACATGACGTCAGGTACCCCAGTACTTTTCAGTCTGTGCTGAACCACTAATTTACTGTTTCCTCTCCCGTTTATATGTAAGAACATGGTGAGTGTACACTGTATGTATAGATGTTCGTGTAAGATATAGTGAGTTTACACTGCATAGAGGTTTGTTCTATAAGGGTATGTTACGATAACAAAAGTAAAAAGGGGTAAGGAATAAAATTACAAGATAGACTAAAAAAATTTTGAACGTTACCCCTAACATACATTTATATGAACTACTTCTATAAAGGAGGTTTAAATGGTCAGAACATTCCTAAAGGAACGACTTGGTTCACACTCAAAACCAAGGAAGGGTCACTAATAGTCACAAATGGGTAATACCGTGAGACATTACGATCTAACGTAACTGACGGACCACGAGATTTTTTTGTTCAAGACATTTCCTTCCCTTGTAACAAGTATCAAACGATAATTTAGAGTCACAGGACCTAACTGACGGATTATTCATATCTTCTATACACACACACGCACGTGTGAACATCCATATATCCTAACTAAAACGAAGTTCGACAAAAGGACACTAGTATCCTGATGGTCTTATCGACACTAGTATATTTTTTAATTTGTCTCAACATCTCTACGTATGGTTCAATTTGAAGTCCTTGTGACAGATACTAAAGAAAGGTATTTTGTTCCCGAGCCAAGAGAGTAGTGTAAAAAAACAAAGGTGTTTATTATCGATTCTTATGACTTCTCTTGCCATTAGCCTACAACCGTACATAAATTGTCTAATGTTTAAACCCCATACCACCTCTCTGGGACGTCTATAAATCACTGAGACTCTTGACAATCGATTGAACCCCTTTCACCCTTATCGTTACGTCTCCAACATATTATAGTACTTTAAATATGATTCTTTTATGTCGTAAATACATCGTTTACCACCAGACAAAAAGGTGGTTTAACTCAAAACGACTTTAATTTTAATCCCGTTGGTATACAGGGTCAATCGAGTCCCTTAACAACCAAAATACGAATAAAATGTATTCTTTAATAATTTTAACGGTCAATATAGAATTTGTCAAACCCCAAAACTAATGTTATTACGCCAGTGAGTTTAATATTATACGACCTCTTAAATTTATACATATATAATCAATATACAGTAATAACTATATATTGATTATGACTATAGAATCTTCTATGATCTCGAATATACCCGAAGAGTCCACCATAAAAATTCGTCACCCTTAAAATCTTAGGGACCTGGTTCTCCTAAAATTTCCTTTCTACAATCACCTCTCCTATTCACTCAACTGGGATCTTAGTCGAATGAATCAAACTCAGGAATGAGGTGACAGCATATTGGACTCTTTACGGGAACCGGAGTCAGTAACGATGTAGGGAGGTCCCGACGATACCCACGGGCTGTATATCCTACGTAGTATATCCGTAAAGGACCCAAATAGATAGTCCATCTAAACATATACGAAAAGGTGAATCTCTCATATTAATAACCGTATGTGTTTCTGGCTGTAGAACAATATTCACATCTGTTTTCATAGTGTCTGGGACGACCCGTCCAAGGAGTCCGTTTGTAAGCATTTTGAAAGAGTCTAGTCATGCCACTACCGAGTCTGCAAGACGGGTCGTCCCAGACACCATGGGACCAATCCCACCAAGTGTAGGCATGTTTGTCAGGTAGTGATAAATTTTACTATGAATACCTATACACGAGAATAAATAAATTTATTGGAATCACTTTGTTAGATGGGAGGCGAACTTGATACCGTATACGTTTAGTGTCGTAAGACCTTCACGTGTTCGAGGGTCTGACGGGGTTGGGATTGTCCTGATACTGGGCGGTGGACGTCCTTTATGTACGGACCTCTCCGTCTTGGTCCCGACAACATCTCTTTTATGTACTTCCCAGGAGGTGGACTTACCATACTTCTTATTCCCCTAAGGAGAGAAGTACTTAACAGTTGTCTCTCTTAAGGGGATTGTTTTCCACCGGAGAAGAAGGACGAAAAGAGGATTTAAATGACGAACTTCTCGATGTTACTAGGAACTAAGACTTTTCACAAGAACGGGTACTAGTCCATAATAACACAGAAATTTATTCAGAGACTCAAAAGAAATTGAATGTGACCATCCAGATTCGACTTGAGACACACGACCCTCAGACTCATGGGTGGAGTTTCGGGACCATGTTCAGTTGACTAGAGGGGGAAAACTCGGATTCTAAAGAGAATTACTTTATTCGTCTACTCTGGGTGGGTTAAAGAGAGTATCCTAAGGTTGTATGTACGAAAACAAACCAAAGTCGTACTCATCTTCTCTCCTTCTTTTTACTATACAAGATTTACATATTACAGATAATATGCAAATCACAAAAAGATATCCGACGACGAGAGTTAAGATCGTAGATGTAAAACCCCCCTCCAAAATTACACAGACCAACCGACCGTGTACATACAAGAGAGAAAAAATTTCTCTTCTGACTTCAAAGACTAATTTACTGGTCGGTTTTTGTGTGTGTCGATCGTATTTCGGCTCATCTCGAAAATTGAACACAGAAGTAGAACTTGTGGGTGTAAACGGAGTAATGGAGAATGGGATTTAGTACATTCCTTCGCTAAATTTTTGTGTTTACCAAAACTATGTTGTTGTTGTTTTTTTGGGTTAGTATTTGTTAATGGATTTCTTTAGTAAAGCCTCTCGACGATTAGTTCATTATTTTATAATTTCAATTTTTTTTTTTCGGATACCAATAGTTGATTTTCTGCACGACGATAAGAAATAGTTTACACGAAAAGACCAGAAGACCACAAAGTCATCGGGAAATTCATTGTGGTCGAGACCACCTTACATTTGTCAAATTTGACCTTCTTCATTTGGTGACGGATCCTTAGTATTTCAACGTTTTGAAGTAAGTGACACCACAACAAGAACCAAACAAACGAAAGACTCAATTACTTTGATAAAGCTATTAGAAGTAGGTGTCTTTTCTTTGTCCATGTACCACTAATGAACCGAATGAAGAAGAATTGTTCCCGTTAGTCATCTGGTGGATCATACTTGTACTGACGACGTTTAATGAGTCTAATGCAGACCCGACATCGATTAAGTAAGAGGACTTGTGTTAATAGACTATTTGAACTTTTACGAAGGTTCCAAGAAGTGGGACGATAAGTTAAGGTGAGGTGACTCTGAGACGGTGATCCGAACCTAAATATCTGTAAAGTCGGAGGTAGGAGAGGGTAGTTACCTCGAATCCCTACATACGGTTTTGGGGTAAAGGTAAGACTGAACGATGTTGGTGTACCTTAATAATCACCAGTGAGAATCTCGTGAATGACCTCTGTGAATACTATTATTCCTGGAAGGGATACACCTTCTCGATTACCTGAAGGTTTGACTACCTCGTTTCGTGACTATCCCTACCGGGACATTAAAATATATCATATAGTGTCCCTATAGTAATGTAACACGGGTTAGTTAAGTGTATTTTTACCTTCGAAACTAAAGTTTTGGATGACTTCGTCTTGATCTATGTCACTTCTTGTCGTAGAGGACCAGCCCGAGAGGAGGGGAAAGTTTGCGAGGGGGAAGGTGAGTGGTTGAGGATACTCGTAAAATGGTTCGATCGACATGTAAGGTAGTCGTGAAAATACCTTCATAACGGAGCCCGTTACCAACAATAACCTGACGAACGGAGAGAAAGGTCGTCAAGGTATAAAGTTCACTAAGTTCGTAGAAGTTTACTTAACGAACTATCTAAAGGTTTGACTAGTGATGTCCAGTTTAAATCGAGTTTACAATAAGAAAGGTTTCAAAACTTTTAGGTAAAGACATCGTTCCGACCACGTTGTAAATTACTCGAAGTTAAGTCTTCTCTGTGTAGGAAAATTGAACTTCAACCGGAGTTTTGTGTAAACCAGGTGAGTTTACGGGTCGTTAGAAAAGTCGATGTTACCGGTGATGAAAGTTGAGGTTACTTTATACGATGTTTACCGTGGTAAAGGTTTCAAGAATTTTAAAGATCTTTACCATATTTTTATTTATATAGACTCTTATGGGACGAAAATAAGTCCTATGAAACTAAGTTCCACAAAGATCATGAAGGAAAGGAAGAGATGAGTCGAATTAAAGACGTCTTATATAGTAGGATAATAAGTTAGAAAAAAACAAAGTTTTGTGTACTTAAGTCGTATTTTTTACTAATAATATTTCTCGTTTTTACTTTCAAATTATTTTCCTCGTCTGTGTAGGATTGTCTGTAATATCACAAATTAGATCTTACCGAATTAACTTTCAAGAGAATAGTCGGATTATTATCACTTAATATTACTGGAAGTAAATTGATTCTATCCCTGCGATAGAAGGAATTACCTTGCTACTCTTCGTACCCAGTTCACAGAATTGGTCTACGATGCATTTACCTTATGTACACGTTACATTACTAGAACCTTTGGAGTTCCAAGTTTCTTCTGTTGTCGATATTTAGGATAATCGAAAAAATAAATCAAGAAAAAGTCTTGACCTAACGATAAATACAAGTAAAAATGTAGTCATTTTGACTAAAAATTTAGTCAAGATGTAGGACTAAAAACATATATTGTACTATATTACTCGTAAAAGTATCAGAATTTTAATACTTTTAAGTTCAATACAACTTAAGTAGGTACCATATCTATGTAGACTTAATATATCTGTAGTTTTAAGTGCAAAACAAAGCGATAGTGTTTAGGATATCACTTACGAGAATTTTTGTTTATATGTATATGTAAAGAGATTCGATTGAGAATCTTTTTTTACATCCATGTCTTTGTGTGACTACGTAGTGGATGTCTTCTCCAAATTGTTTCATGTGAGGTAGCTCAAATCACTTACTCTACTACCAAAAATGAAACAGGAACGGTTTGATGAAAATTTGTAGTAATGTTATATACTATTCGTTTGTTTGTGTAATTAAACGTAAAGAGGCACTATGACTCATAAAAAGTACGAATAACCAATAAACCTAAGGTAAAGTTCCCTTCTCCTACAAGGACAGAAAACGGGTAAAAGGGTGGCTCCAAATTACAATCACAATGAGAATTAGATAACTGAATTAGTTTTATAGTAAAGGAACGGTACGAATAACATCAAATAACTGTGAAAGACAGAAAGTTAAAACAATGACTGAATGCTGTAAGTCTATTTTTTGTTTTTGTTTTTTGCAACGTTGTTCCGACAAGTAAAAAGGAAAGTAACGAAAAAAGAAAATGAAAATTAACGACTACATTTCTTTATATATAAATGACAAAAGAGATTATGAAATAAATAATATAATGGAAAATTTAAGTAATTCCTGTTGAAAACCATATATTCTTCATTTTTAAGTTGAAACTACAAAATGGACTATTCAGTTGGTGTAAATGTGTTTTTGGTCTGAGTAAAAGGTTTAAGTACTTAGAAAGAAATAAGGTGTGATTGGAGGTGTTATGTTTTCCAAGACGAAGATGATTAGTCGGTGAGTTACTAGACACTGAATTTAACATTTAAATCGTTATGGTCCAAACGGATACATAAATAACAAGAAATTTTGGATAGTTCAATAAAGTCCTAGAACCATTAAGGAGAATTTAAAAGTAATCAAACGAGATATTAAAGGTTGATAGAAGTGGTATTTATCAAAAAAGTTTCTAAACTTTTACGTGATTTCTGACTCTTTTATTGTTTGTCTTTTAGTACTTCGAGGGGAAAACCGTTCCCAAACGTCAAACCCCGTATGTGAAAGTCCTAGAGATAGTCCCTCCTACCCTTTGAAATCCATTAAAATTAAAAAACACTCGCTGAAGGGAACCAGAACCAGTGAAGGAACCGTTCCTTTGTATTTTAACGAAGTGGTACTAGAGTTCCTAAATTGTCAAACCCCACATCTGAAAGTCCTAGAGATAGTCCCTCTTATCCTTTAAAATCTATTAAAATTAAAAAACAATGATGAGAAGGAACCTTTCCTTTGTATTTTAAGAAAGTGGTACTAGTGTTGTACCCTTTTTTTGTATGGAACTAAGTCTAGTCACCCTAACGTTAAATAAAAATTTTATGATTTTTATGTATGTATTAGAATTGAAGAGAGCCCAAACTTACAAATTAGAAACGTATGTACATTTTTCGTTTGATGAATGACTCGATCTACGTCCATATGGGTAATTGTGACAGCGAGGTTAGATGATTGAACCCCAAAGAAATTGGATACTGTATTAGGTGAGTCATTATGTAGTCCTTGTATCGGGACCATCGTACGGTCAGTGTACTTTCAGTAAAGAGAACAAAAGAAAGAAAGGACCTCTACTTCATAAAGGGAATGAGGTTCACGTAATGTTTGACGTCACGGTAAATTAAGACTTCAAGTAAAGACATAAATAAAGAAGTTGTCATAGAACCACTATTCTCTACGAGTTATTTGTAAACAGCTCACCTCCTCTTATTTACTTTGTATAATCTCGTGACGTGTGTTACCGTGTAATACTTATTGATGCAACCTTAAGAATCTTCACCGACTTCGTCCCTGTTTACATTCGGAAAATAAGAGTCGTTTCGGACCCTCTACTTAGCGACTGTGTACGCTACACACTAAATAAGTATGTGTGACGATCCTCTAAATATCCGCGGATAATTGGCTCAGCTCAAGGTCAGGACAGAATCCGACCGGAAAACAGTACTAATCGATACGACACTGAGATACAATTTATTGTCCAACAGACACGACTTTATACGTGTTTTATACTTCTGTCTCCGGTTTTAATAATGTGTAAAGGTCGGTTTGGTGTCTATATGAAGACGAACAGATACAAATTTTTTTTTAATCTGTACATGTGTGCACGTTTTCCTAAAAAAAAAAAAAAGACCTGGACTCTAGGTGACAGTGTCTAACCTGACACAGAGGGTTTATTGAGTATACGACTTGACGATTTGAGATCCTGGAGTTTTACACTGGTATAGACTTTTCAGATGTCTACGTAAATCCAATTTTATCCCGGTAATCTCTTCTGGAATTAGGTTGTCCTGACCACAGGAAAAACTTCTTCGTCTAAACCTATTTCTGAACATGTCTCCCTTCCTTGCACGTTTCCGTCTTTAATTTCGAGCAGTAGATATTCGACTCCCCTCTCCGGACCTGCTCTCGGAAGGTAACGCCGGGAATTCCTTTGTTGAGACGGCTACGGGACTAGAATCTGAAGTTCTGAGGTCTTTGACACCATTTTTTATAAAGACAACAAATGTAGTGGGTTAGACGAAATGATCCAATGTTAACGGGATTGTTTGATTGTATGGGTGCTTGAATTATCGCTTATATCGTTCCGACATACAATCTGTTGTCCTTAACAAAAAACCAAACAAAAAGCTGTCAGAGTGATAACCTTTTCTACTTAGTCTAGACGGACGTGTATCACCACCCCGGTCTAGACTTCGAAGGGACCCCACTTTGTGGTAGTTTTTTGTGATAGTGGCGAAATCCACTCTGAAGACTAGGTAGGGAAGTTATTTAATAGTTAAGTTTGAATAAACTACCGTGATGGATAATGGGTACTGCGGTGACCTAACCGTTTTCATTGTAATTGTGCATCAACCTATAAATTTTCTCATACCTCCGTGAAACACTAAACTTTACTATCGAGTAAGAACCGAAAAGAAAACTCCAGAAGTCCAGTCCGTACAGAAAAGATGGACATAGCCGTGACTAGATTATTTGTATCGTTCTCTTCTCTTTACACCTTTCCTTGGAGAGGGTGACGGAAACTAGGGATTGAGTCCAAATGTCTCTTGTATTTGCCCGACATTCAAAACATTTACTTCAGTCACATTACTTTCGGTGGTACACTTCCCACTTCTTTCCGGTACCCGATGTACCGCCCCACCGAGCATGTCTCTGGTCGGTGATAGTGACTAGTCAAGAAGGTTTGGACACAGTGACCGGTGATGCCGTGGAGTATGGGGGTGGGGGAACTTGGTTTCGACCTAACACCTCGGTCCGTCCTAAACGACTGTGTAAAAGATTCAAGTTTTGGTATTCTGTGTAAAGAGACATGGTAGAATTATTTTGTTGTACCTTATTTCAAAATATTATCGTTATCGTTCTCTTCTTTCAGTATTAAAAGGTACGAAGTGCTAAGTCCTATTAATTAAATTATTGACACAGTATACTCTTCTCATTTATTTCTTTTCCTTTCCCCACACCTATATATATTAGTGACTTCGTATATGTTAACGTTCCTTTTTGTTTAATGGTCCCATCGCGACTTTTATTTTCGAGGCACCCTTCATAAAAAACCTACGATTAAACTAAGAAGATACCTCCGAATTTCGACGTCACAGATGTTCTGGTTGATAAATAGAGGCGGACAAAAATAAAAATCGTCAATATATTGGAATACAGAGATTTTTGGTTAATTTGTGGAAGAACTAGAGGTGGCCCTTAAAAGGGACTCATCAAGAGATGGATCTGATATTGTCCTGATACTAAAGTAAATGTTGTAGAACGACCTCTCATAAAGTAGTAGTCTCCACAATTTTTTTTCCCCCCCTCCCATGACTTTAATTAGTTGTCCCCGTCTTAGTTTTATTCTACACCAAAAGAGACCTGTGTCAATGTCGGAGACCCCAAACCAAGTGTTATTTATAACTCCGAGATCTAGAATCTACTCGTCAAACGAGACAGTACGTTTTTAAGTCAAAATAGAAAGAGTTTACGATTTCTATAGTCGGAACAAGAAGGAGATAATTCTGACAACTAAGACGGTAAGGTCGTGGTCCGATACACATAGTGTAACATACAAAGAGGTCGAGTCGTGACTAAAGGTAGAGGTCCGGAGAGACTCCTGGACGGGAATCACAGTCAGCGGCGTCCCTGAATGGCTGTCACAAATACCCTAGGCCAGTTCCAGAGTTAGTGTTTCGTGAGCGGTAGCAACTCTGTCATCCGTTCCAGGAACAGAGCCGTCCCAAACTTCACGAGTCTAGAGAGGCACCTTATACAGCACCATAGACAGTAATCTTGTGTTACTTTATGACAGTCGTCGAGTAAGACTGTGGGGTCTAGGACAGTGACCGGACCTAGACACGCGACTCTGGAAGAGCACTGACGACTGGAATCTGTCTGTCCTACTTCGGGAGTCACCTGACTATTTTTGTGTTGGCTCATACTGGTAAAATATGTCACTTACAAATACAGGGGTGTTTTAAGTGTATAACTTTGGGTCACTACCATAATCCTCCACCCCGGAAACCCTCCACTCATCCAGAACTTACCCTAATTACGAGAATATTTTCTCTAGAGTCTGTCGAGGAAGTGGGTAAGGTCAGTATACTTCTGTGTCGTTCTTTTATCGGGAGATACTTGATCTTCAGGATTGGTCTGTGGCTTAGGTACCCGTAGAACTAGAATCTGAAAGGTCGTAGGTATTGATACTCTTTCTTTAAAGACAACAAAAATGTGGTGGCACAGGTACGATAAGACAATGCCGTCCATCCTGATTTTGTTAATGACCTAAGTTGACAGAATAAAAAGGTGTTCTAAAATTGTCGACCTTAGTGAGATCTGTTCAGGGTAGTCACCTATGTAATTGTCGTTTTCGACTTACTGGGATGTCAGTTTTTGGAGTTTCATCGAAAGTAATTAAGAATGTTAACAATTCTTTGTACAACATAATTTCCTGACTTATGTTAGCAAAATCACGTAAGGAAAATAACAAGACGTTACAGTAATTTGTAGACTAGTTCCATGTACATGACACTGAGAAGATGCCTATGGTTACGGTCAAAGACGCAAAATAAATAAAAAGTCAATGTAGACATTAAACGGTTATCGATTCCGCTAATAAGAAAGTGAAAGAGGAAAATAATACATTAATTTTACGTTTACAAGGTTTAAGACTTTGTCTTAGAGTTTACATTTCTTACAAAGACCATTTATAAATTGTCCTGATTTAATGACGGTAAAAAAAAAAATCGTAATAGAAGATACACGAAAAATTTTTAGTATTAGTAAAAGTAAAATTTCATTCAATAGAGAGATATAGTCCAAATATTTATACTTTGATTATTCATACACGAAAGATGACCTACTTTTTAGACAATCTCGTACATCTGTAAGAACAGAGTCTCAAAATTGGTTGACTTTATAATCGTGGTAAAAGTAACGCTGTAAGTTCTTTTTTTTACATACACTTTACTCCACTTATACACTAAGTCGTGTATTCGAGAATTAAAGGAAATATACATACACGAATCAGCGATTCAACACAGACTGAGAAACGATGGGATACCTGACATTGGACGGTCCGAGAAGACAGATACCCTAAAAGGTTCGTTCTTATCACCTTACCCAACGGTAAAGAGAGACGTCCCCTAGAAGGGTTGGGTCCCTAACTTAGGTGTGGAGGACGTAACCGTTCGTCTAAGAAATGGTCACTCGTTGGACCCTTCGGAAGGAAATGTGTCTATATCTAATTATTATTACAAGTTGTCGTTCCCGGTAACATGGTCGAACGATTGGTCTCCAGTGTTACTCAGAGAAAGACGGGTAGTAGGTTTATTTCCCCTCTCAATAATGTGTCCTTCTTTTAAATGAGTATAAGAGGGTTGTGTATCTTTCGGAGTTACTCGGGGAAAGGGTGTCCTTATTGAGGTTCAAGGATTCTTTTCGTTTCTTTGTGTATCCAGTACATCTTAAAACGGACGGATTGGAGTAGAACGTAGGATTTTGTATGTTGGAGTAAAGGTTGAGAATGGGATAAAGGGGTTATGGTCTTGCTATTGTGACTAGGAAAAAGGACCCGGTAGAAAAACAAACGACCTTTTGTAGGTCTTTAGGGAATCCCGAAGACAGTAAAAGGGAAACACCGGGAGTCGCGGAAAATAACAAACGTAGTGACGTAAGTTACGACTTTCATCGGTGCACAAATGTGTAAATAGACAAAGAAACAGGACTCAAGGAGCTCCAGTCTCCAACTCGGAATTAGTCTTAATCACGAGTCATTTTGTACAGAAGTTATTTAGACTGTTGAAATTATAGTGATTTCAAATTCACGGTGACCGTTTTCTATACTAGTATTTTTTATATTAATAGCATATTTTCATTATGTATAGAATGTTATTTCTATATTAAATTGTAATTAAAATAGTAAGATCATATGAGTAAAATTATGATTATTTATAACGTTTTTTTGACGGAAGTCTGAGTGTGTCTGGGGCTGAGTATGATAAGTATATGCTATTCGAAACTTTTTAGGTGAACATTAGAAAAGAATCACAATTTTACCCTTGAAAAAGATGAAGTTTTATAGACGGACAGTTGTATGAAACCGAGTGTAATTTCCAACACGTTTTCTGAAGAATCCAAACAAAAGGTCCTCTAGAGGAGATGTCCCTTCTAAACAATAAGGTCTGTCAAACACTATTTGTCAATGTGTCTTAGTTAAAGGGAAAGGTACCCTTATAAATCCTAAGTTCTCGAGACTCGGTTTTTAAGTAATACTTGGTGGTGTGTCACAACTGACGATGAGACTGACGACTTCATGTAATTAAGTACTAGTCAATCAATTGAAAAGGAAATTAAAGAATAATAGATAAATAACTAAAGTGACTAGTAAGGAGATTCTTGTCAAAAAGTAATTGTATTGGATATCCTATTTTTCACTCTAGGAATAAAATGTTAGTCACCAAAATTGTTCGATGTCTGAGGTGCTCGTTATGTCACCGTTTCGTTAATGTTAGTTAATCAAAGGTAGACTGTTGATCACAGAGGTCGCCAATGACGGGTTAAGACGGTTGGCGAAAAGGGTAATGCAATGGTAGGTAGTCCTGTTGTGTGTCCTAGTCTTGGTTCATTTTATGGAGACGTTTTCAGACTCCACCCTCTCCTGTCTTTACAGCCCATATTGCACGGGAGTGTAAGAGACAAAAGTATCGAATCTCTTAGACTTCAAACTCGTTCGAGGTCCTCTACCACTTCCCGTCTTTTCGGACCGTACGACGTGAGGTACCCCAGTGGTTCTTAACCTGTGTTGACTCGTTGGGTTGTGGTGGTTGTATGTGAATAAGGAGTGGGACTAAGTTGATCTAAGATTTTTGGTAATTCATAAAATTTATTAAACTATGTGTTGTCTTGTTGTGATCCGAACTAGGAACATATCTATTTACTTTACGTCCGTAGTTGTTTAAACTTTAGCATTGTTAAATGGATACGTAAAGTGATATATCATAGGTATGTCGTGATCAGAGGATTTTTAGTGTATCCACAACCCTTTCCATTTAGTTTGAGTGGTATTCCACTTTAAAATATGAACATTCCGTAGTACCCCTTTGTCACCTTTGTCACAGTCTGAAATAAAAACCCCCGAGGTTTTAGTGACGTCTACCACTAACGTCGGTACTTTAATTTTCTACGAATAAGGAACCTTCTTTCAAATACTGGTTGGATCTATCATATAAGTTTTCGTCTCTGTAATGAAACGACTGATTCCAGGCAGATCAGTTCCGAGACCAAAAAGGACACCAGTACATACCTACACTCTCAACCTGACACTTCTTCCGACTCGCGACTTCTTAACTACGAAAACTTGACACTACAACCTCTTCTGAGAACTCGCAGGGAACCTGACGTTCCTCTAGGTTGGTCAGGTAAGACTTCCTCTAGTCGGGACCCTAAAGAAACCTCCTTACTACGATTTCGACTTTGAGGTCATGAAACCGGTGGAGTACACTTCTCAACTGAGTAACCTTTTCTAAGACTACGACCCTCCCTAACTCCCGTTCTCCTCTTCCCCTGGTGTCTCCTACTTTACCGACCTACCGTAGTGACTGAGCTACCTGCACTCAGACTCACTTGAGACCCTCAACCACTACCTGTCCCTCCGGACCGCACGACACTAAGTACCCCAGTGTTTCTCAGCCTGTACTGACTCGTTGACTTGACTTGACTTCTGTAGTATGGTTTATACACCCACCTTTCTATCTTTTAAAGGAATTACTATAGTGACCGAAGATACGCAAAAGAATTCTATTGGATATATGAAACCATTTCATTTAGTATACATATGACACAGATTTAGTGACAATCCGAAAGATAATGAATACTTGTTTGTGTCAGGTTGTTTCTCTGTTAAACCTACTATCGTTAAACCTACTATGGGAGACTATAAATATCGATACGAATATTCATATATGTATATACATTCGAGTTAGTGAGTCAACACAGACTTAGAAACGTTGGAGTACCTGATGTCGGGGAGGTCTGAGACGACAGGTACCTTAAAAGATCCGTTAGTATAACCTCACTGAACGGAAAAGGAAGAGATCCCCTAGACGGGTTGGGTCCCTAGTTTGAGGGTTTAGGAGGCAGGGGACATAACCGTTCACCTAAGAAATGTTGGTACGGTAGAGGTATATACATCGTGTGTCTATACCTTCGGGTAGGTATATACAAATGTAAATAAAAACTGTATAATTCATGTAATGTTTGTATTTTATATATCGACGTCATATACCATGATAAAACAGTACAAAATTTTCAAGTTTTCATGTAGAAGAGAAAGATCCTTACTATAGACCATTTGTTTTAACAATGTCTCAAGAGAAACGAAAGTTTTTTAATGGTCCCATTCACTTCAGTGAGTCAGTACAGACTGAGAAACGCTGGGGTACCTGACATCACACGGTCCGAAGAGACAGGTACCCTAAAGGGTCCGTTCTTATGACCTTACCCAACGGTAAAGGAAGAGGTCCCCTAGAAGGGTTGGGTCCCTAGCTTAGACCCAGAGGACGTGACATCCGTCTACGAAAGTGGCAGACGTGGAGAGAGGGTGTAATCGGTACTTGAGGTGTAGAATGACCTGGTCCTCGACCGTGTCGGCAGGAAGTGTAGAGACTAGGTGGCAGTATGTGCACCGGACCCCGAAGGGGACACCGAATCGACCATTTCTTAGACGGACGTTACACCCTCTGGACCCAAGCTAGGGACCCAACCCTTCTAGGGGACCACTTTCCTTTCCGATGGGTGAGGTCATAAGACCGGACCTCTTAAGGTACCTGACATATCAGGGACCCCAACGTCTCGCAACCTGTGGTGACTCGCTGAAAGTGAAGTGAAGTGTCTACCTGACTGTGTCCACGTGTTACCAACAAGTCTCTTCTTACTAGAAAAATATTGAACTCACAAAAAGATTTACAAGATATAACAGTTCACATGTGTGAAACAATAGTAGTATTTTCTTTTTAAGATTTGCTTTTTTACAAATCTTCAATCCTTTACTTTTCTCAAGGTTTTCGTTAAATTCATTTCACGAATCTTAAAATATTCTCGTCTTTTAGTTGAGGTGTCTGATCTCCATTTCTCTCCTCCTTTTTTATTCGTCCTTTTTATAAGACTTTCTCTCTCGTACTTCCCCTCAGGGAACTTGACGTTCCTCTCGTTTGGTCAGTTAGGATTTCCTTTAGTTGGGACTTATAAGTGATCTTCCTGACTACGACTTCGACTTTGAGGTTATGAAACCGGTGGACTACGTTTCTTGACTGAGTGACCTTTGCTGGGACTACGACCCTTTCTAAGTTCCATCCTCTTCCTCGGTCGTCTCTTACTCTACCAACCTACCGTAGTGGTTGAGCTACCCGTACTCAAACTCGTTCGAGGCCGTCAACCACTACCTGTCCCTTCGGACCGCACGACGTCGGGTACTCCAACGTTTCTCAACCTGTACTGACTCACTGACTTGACTTCCGAATTTTACTTACCTCTACCATTCCTACCCAGAAGGGTCGTGGACTCGTTTCAAGTTCCAGAGTCCAGTTCCTACACACCAACGATCAAACTATTTGTCGCGGGTAAGTGAACCCTGGTGTTTCCGATACGTTGATAGGCCTGGTAAGTAGACCGTAAAAAAATACCTCAGTCACACAAAAGGAAATAAAAATACCCAAAACCAGAGAAACCTCTAGTCCTTCTCATAAGACGAAAATTCAAGACATAGGAAAGGTGTAGTGTGTCGTATGTATCATTCGTTAGTCATGCCATTAATTTGCGTGTCACCCTTTACCACCACCAATTAAGTAATTTGCGTTTTACCCTTCTTTTACATTCCGACCTTCTGTCTTTAGGGTCGTCTGAAACGTTACTTTCAATTAAATAATTACTTAATTTTGTTACTGACCAAAAGAGGGGATTCATGATTGAACTTGGACTTATAGTGAATACTCCCAAAAGAGAAAGCGGTCGTGTTGTAACGTATGACACCCTTGTGTCTAAAACAACGACCTTGTTCTCACGATTTACCCGATAATGTCTATTATTAACATCGTCTATTAGTCTCTTTCCCTCTCGAATTAAGTGCGACATCAATAGAGATTTCCGAAGGGTTTCCCAACCGTAACCTCGATGCAGAACTTACCCGTACTAAATTAACCGTCTCCTTTTACTTAAGATCTATCCTTTTCGTCTTTTTGGACTCCTTCTCTCACGAATCGAATCTGGGATTTAGGTAGAAGGGTGCGGACTGAACGTTTACAGTCTAAGTACTTCGTGAAAGGAGGAAGGGGATGATTCAAGTACTGTACTGTTAAGAGATTCTTTTTAACTCAGCACTGTGTTAGATGGTCTAAATCATAATCGTTTTATGGAAATGTCAGATCTTCGGTAAATTTATGCCAACAGCTGAGACCGTTCCAGAAGGCACCTACCTTCGACACATTTACTCTGTACGACAGTATGTAATTTTAGGAGAGATCTTAGACGACGAATGGTCCGAGGGTCCTTCCGTGTGACCTACTTTGTCAGTTTTTCATAATTGCCAGTTCCTTTTAACGTTCTTCTTACGTCACCACAAACTTTCCCTTTGTTTGGTAAAGAGTCGACCGCTTTTCGTTTCTATCGAAAGAGGGACGACGGTTTATAGTTTGTTAACAAGTGAAACGACTACACCCTCTTAACCCCTCACAACCCGTTCCTTAAATTTTCAAGTCGACTCAGTGTCGCGACAACACTCTTGACTGTCAAGGACTCCTTAGGGTCTCGGTAGTTAAGACCGTTTTTTTTTTTTTTTACATCTTTCCTAGGTATGGTTTGGACACACTGTATGGACCCGGTTGAAAGTCGAACTTTAGAACAAAAATTTTTGACAAAGTTCAATTTATTTGGATGTGTCCTGTGTCAAATAAGTTACTATTACGTAAATAACCACTAAAATAAATATCCCATTTATTTACAGTAAATCCATTTATTTAAAAATCCCATTCACGTACGTAAATATCCCATTTACGTCGTAAATGGGATTTCGACTTATATAAGGGAAGATACACATGTATATGTGTATGGATATGTTTGATGTAAGTTAATGTTATCAAATTTTTTTTTTATGGTCGCTCATTTTCTCTGTGTCTCCATTTCTTGTCTGAAAACCTGAGACACCCTCTTCCGCTCCCCCCCTACTAAACTCTCTTATCGTAACTTTGTACGTATAACGGTATACGCTACTGGTCACGTTCAAACTATATACTTCGTCCCGTGAGTTTCGACCACGAGACCCTGTTGGGTCTCCCTACCCTACCCCTCCCTTCACCTACCCCCAACTCCACCCCCCTGTGTTCACGTGGGTACCGACTAAGTACAGCTACATACCGTTTTTGGTGGTGTTATAATATGTCGTCAATCGGAGGTTAATTTTATTTAAAAATTTTTCAATTTGACTGTGTGTGTTTTTTATGATCGATCACGGTAACCTCGTGGTAGGGAGACGAGGGGTGTAGTTGGATATTTTACCAAGTCAGATACAGTGATCATTAGAGATTTAGGTTATCTAATAAATTTAAGGGTGGGGAGGGGTAGAACGAACTTGAGAGTCTTCGTAGATTATGAGAGTCAGTGAGGGTATAAGTACCTTTTAGAAAGTAACCGAGGATGGTAATGTATTACGACTAGAAGGGGAAAGAAGAACCAAAGACAGTGGATTAAAGATAAATTTTCATCTAATGAATCCCTTATCAAAAATTTATTGTGATTGTATATGAGTCACCCTGTGATTCGTAAAAGGAAATCGATAGAAAACCGGAATTCTATTGTCATACTTAAATACGATGATGAATGGTAGGAGTAAAATGTTTACTCCTTCAATTTAGAATCTCTAAATACATTAATTGGGTTATAGTGTACCAAGACTCGGCCTTTGGAGACCTAAGCTGGTTGTGTCAGACTGAACAAGGTGATCTGACGAAGGGTACCTGGTGAAAAGAAAAAAAAAAAAAAAAAACCGTCCTACCCACCCCCTTTTAGTTGAAAATGAACAAAGATCCACTCACGAGGAGACTCACACCAGGAATCTGGTCGTCATAGTCGTAATAAACTCGGAGTAAGGTCTGGTCGTCATAGTCGTAATAGACTCGGGATAAGGTCTGGATGACGTAGTCTTTGAGACCTCCGCTCACCACTCTACGACGAATGGTTCGAGAGGTTTATTAAACGTATGTGAGATTTGAGTCTTGTCGACAGAACCCACTAGGACGGACTATAGTAGACGTACTGTTATTGAGAGTTTCAATGTGGACTCAAGTTAGACGGTAGGACGTCCGAAGAGACCCGAGTTAGACGGATGGAGAGGGAAGGACTACCCATAGGGTTTCTGTGGGTTTTTAATTGACCATCTTTTGATTTGAGAATAAGAAGGGGGTGTTGGGATAAGAAGGAAGTCCTAAGAGTTCGTGTTGAGTACAGTGTGACAACTAAGTGGACCCGTCCGGCCTTCAGGTAGGAGAATGGGAAGTGTACTTAGTAGTTTATAGTCACCCACTAAGATGAAGGATTTATAGAGGTCTTCGATGCTGTAGAAAGGTAGAATAGAGTGGTCCTTATGAGTCACATTCAGATGACATATGGAGGGACAGTGGGATTTTACTTAATGGGTGTAATGTTAGTCAAACGTGTTACACATAGGTTGTGTATTACGTGTGTGTGTTTTTTAAGGACGACCTTTTATTAAATCACCGATAGGGATCGAGAATACTTCTGTTAGTTTTAGGAAGATTCGGGAACAGACAAAGACAGGAGTGGAGTATGGATTATGGACGGACGGAAAAGTCATGTAACCGTTGTCGACAAACCGACTAAGGTGTAGGGGACTTTAGAAACGTGTCCGAGGAGAGACGTCCCCCAATGGGACGTGGGGTGTCTAAGAGTTTCATTAGGCATCTAAGATAGGTCTCGTGTATAATACTCTGTAGTCTTGTATGTCGTTTTTATTTATTTATTTATTTATTTGAGGGTAATCGATCAAGAAGAGATGTTTTAGGGAGTCCAAAATAGTGGTTCGTGTCCCGAGAAGAGTACCCACTAAGGGAGTAAATCCAGTGCCGGGATGAGGGGAGTAAAAGGAAACAGTAAGTGAGAAAGTTCGTCTGTTATAGGAGGGTGGTTGAGACTTAACCTCTGAAAATGGAATCTCTACTCCACAAATTTTAGGGGTATCTCTGAATTAAGAAAGATTTTTGTCGGACCGACACCTCAAACTTGACATGTTGTTGATGGGGGTACCCGACTCAATTGGAAATCTTTTTGTCCCCGGTAGAATGGTACTTGTGTAGTGAATTTTTGAGTCCTGTCTTCTCCTAAATAGTGACTGTTTCTCGACGTCAGTCAAGGAGAGTACCCAGTCTTCTGTCTCTATAAACCTTCAAAAAAACATCTCACCGGAACCCAGGGAGACCATGGTTCATTTCAGTGTCCCATCGACCGACCTTATGATGTAGACGAGAAAACCTTTGTAGCATGTGACCGACGGTCGTCCTGGCGAAGGGTGAAAAAGTCTGCAATGAATATGCCCTCGTCGTCGTACATCTCTCTTTAAGGGTTATGACAGTCCGGTCCTTTCTTGTACCGGGAGACATCCACCAATAGGTTAGAACCAAAGGTCTTCCTTCCTCTTGTGGCTCCAATTTAGGTACTCCGGATAACAACTCCGGAAAGCTCGAAGAGCTCGTGTCCTGGAGTCGATTACGATTGACCAAAGACTCGACCCGGAGAGAAGGTTTAGTCCATGTAACTCCACAAATCCACGCCCCGGTTAAACCGGGAGTTAATGGGTCGAGAGGAAGGTATGGTACGGGTGAGGGATTTGTCGGGAGACCCTAAACTAAAAGGAGCATTCCTACTGAAAGTTTAACCTTTCATAAGTAAGAGATTCTAAAGAAATAGCGGGACTTCGTGAGAAGACACCACATATCGCCCACTCTCGGAGAACAAGGACATCATTCTCGGAGACCAAAAGAGAGGGTCACGAGGACGCTCTCACGAGACGAGTCAGGTGTCCACTGCGTGGGTGGACTATCGTTCGGGATCGACGGATCTTAGGGGACCACTAGAGTAATTGTTCACGAAGAGTGAGGACGTTAAGGGGTACATTCGGTTTGTGTTTTCCGAAGGGTCCCGAAGGGAATGGGTGCAAGGAGAGTGTAAGGGACCCGACGTTCTTGCGACCCTTGTCTAGTCCGGAAAACGCTGAAACACTGAAATATGTGTGATAAGAAAACTGGATATGTGTCTGTTATCCCGAAGTAGTCCGTTTTGTAAAGAGTGACAAATTTTAGATACATTTTATACTCAAGGATGACTTGGGAAGAGGTCTAGAGAGTCCTATGTTCATAAACTTTAAGGTTATTATGAAGTAAAGAGGGAGATTAAGTACTTATTAAGGACTTGATGTTAAGTTGACAAATGTATAGATGACATGAAAAAAGAGTTTGGTCTGAGGTTCGAGGACGCCTGGACCGTTCCAGTAGAGATTTAGGAATATTAAATAGGGTCCTGGACTGTATATCATCTACGAATTACACACGAAAGTCTCACTTATTCATAAAATTACCGATATTTTCACTAATAATATGGTTGTAGTCTCTGTGTGTGTATGGAAGTCGTACTATTCCATTTGTGGTGGAACATTGTGACATGGTATTAGAAAAACTTCGATTTACCACTTTTTATGTTACGGATACACTTACATGGACTCCGACTAACGATTATTAGTCCCAAATAAAAAAAAATTACAAGTAACCAAAGTCCACTTTTTATCAAATAACAAAGAGTTATTTATCAACATACAAATAAATTCTTGAAAGAGGATTAAAGTTTATAGAACGGACAGTTCATATGTGTCTCCACTATAAATTTTATAAATTGTTCGTCATACCTCTACTGTTCAGATTAGTCTTATTTAGTTAAGTATCTGTCTCGTCCCAGGAACACCCCGGTCTAGTATTTGAGAAACCAAAGACGTTATTATTCACTCCTTCAAATCCATGAGACACGTCCAGTATGACCTACAGTACCTCTCCAAAATAGGTCCCCTTATACTCGTCACCACTAAATGGTTCATCTTATTTTAGTGACACCTTGAAATTGTCAGTTATATTGATTGTTTCGTGTGACGATATATAGTCTGGGAGAGTACCAGACGACGACGACGACGACGACGATTCAGTGAAGTCAGCACAGACTGGGACACGTTGGGGTATCTGTAGTCGGGTGGCCCGAGGGGGCAGGGACCCTAAGAGGTCCGTTCTTGTGACCTCACCCAACGGTAAAGGAAGAGGTTACGTACTTTCACTTTTCACTTTCACTTCGGCGAGCCAGTACAGGTTGAGAATCGCTGGTGTACCTGAAGTCGGGTGGTCCGAGGCGGTAGGTTCCCTAAAAGGTCCGTTCTCATGACCTCACGCCACGGTAGCGGAAGAGGCAGAGTACCAGATCTGGACAGAAATCGAGAATATCCATGTTGTGACCTTTGGGTCTGTCAGAATCGCATTATCTCTGGAATCTTGAATTGTACACTATTATTACAAACCTTATTTGGATAATTAGTCTATATTTATAAATCTTCTTCTCTTTGACTTGGTATCTCCCTAGTACGTTATACGAGTCTTAAAGTGTCGATCATTCACCTTTCCGTTTTAATTTTGGGTCTCTTCGGGTTGAGGTGTCACCCGTAGGAAGTTAGGAGACGTCGAGTGGACGACTCAGGGTCTGAGAAAATTCTACACATATCAGTTCCGAGAAGAACGGTTTACGACAATCAGTGAAATAATACTTAGTTACATTCTTGTAATCCTTCACTATAAAAAGTCCTTAGATAAGTAGAAAAGGGGTAGGTGGGATGTGGGTAAAAAGACTCGTGTATGACTTTGACATTCTTTTCATAACCTTTTACCATCCACCCATATTTTGGATTTTTTTTCTGTCACGAACTGTGACCCTCAAAGATAAAGAGAGTGTAAAGGAAATGTACGATAACGTCGAAACTTTAGTACAGATTTGTAACTGTACTAAGAAGTCTAAAGAAGTACTTTTACTTACAGTAAGTAAAATGAATAAATTTTATAAAGGGAGAGATTTTTGGAATCTAAAATAAGTCTAGGAAAACCAATTATAAGTCTTTAGGTTCGTGAAGGAAGAGACATACCTAGTACTTCTTCCGTATCCGTCATGTCGATGGACCCGCGACGTCCAGATCTAGACTTAGGGGCGAATTTGTAAACGTTTAATACAATTCACAGTCCCGTCTTCGTCTTTTCGTTTACAATCTCAGGTTTCTCTCTTGTGGTCACAGAAACTCGAGGTGTGAGGAAAGACCACTTTTACCGAATCTCTCACTCAAGTCTACTCTTGATCTGCATTGGAATTACAACAGAAACATATCCTTTGTATAATGAAGGTGACACACGAATTGATCTTAGGTAACTCTCTACCTTTAATCTTGGTAGTAAGATGAGAGTCAAATTCAGACCTTAAAAATCTAAGGTGTATTTTCACTATAATATAGTCAAGTCAAGTCAGCGAGTCAGTACAGGCTGAGAAACGCTGGGGTGTTTAACGTCGTGTGGTCCGGAGGGACAGGTAGTGGTTGAGGGCCTCAAATGGGTTTGAGTAAAGGTAACTCAACCACTACGGTAGGTCGGTAGAGTAAGAGACAGCAGGGGAAGAGGAGGACGGGGATCAGGGAGGGTCGTAGTTTCAGAAAAGGTTACTCAGTTGAGAAACGTACTCCACCGGTTTCATGGCCTCAAAGTCGAAGTCGTAGTCAGGAAGGTTGCTTGTGGGTCCTGACTAGAGGAAATCCTACCTGACCAACCTAGAGGAACGTCTATAATATATCGTAAAAAAGAAAAGGATTGAATAAAGTGAATCGAACCATGAGAGTTAGGACTGGGATGGGGTCGGTGGTGGAGGTAGGAACCTTAGAAGGGACATTAAGTCCCACACTTTTTTTCAGTCAGTTCTCTTTAAAGAGTTTACCATTGACTACTTGGATAAAAGTACCGTCCTTATATTTACGTCTACATCTCTTGTCTGCATACCTGTGTCGCCCCCTTCCTCATTTCACTCACTTTAAGCTAGTCAGAACAGACTGAGAAACCCTGGAGTACCTGACATCGGACGGTCCAAGGAGACAGGTACCTTAAGAGATCCGGTCTTATGACCTCACCCATCGGGAAGGGAGGAGGTCCCCTAGAAGGTTTGGATCCCTAGTTTGGGTTCAGAGGGTGTAACGTTCGTCTAAGAAATGACAGACTTTTTCCCTTCGGGTTCTTATGACCTCACCCATCGGATGGGGAAAAGGTCGTCTAGAAAGGTTAAGTCCTTAGTTTATCCCCAGAGGACGGAACGTCCTCCGAAGAAATGGTCAACTCGAACGTCCCTTCGACCCTCTTCCTCTGCCACCCTACTTAACTCACTTTTCGTAACTGTTATATATGTGATGGTATACATTTTGTCTTCGATCATCCTTCGACCTTCGACCCGAAGGGACCACCGAGTCTCCAATTTCGCAGACGGACGTTACACCCTCTGGACCCAAACTAGGGATCCAACCCTACTAGGGGACCTCTTCCTGTACCGTTGGGTGAGGTCGTAAGAACGGACCTCTTAGGGTAACTGTCTCCTCGGACCACCGATGTCAGGTACCCCAACGTTTCTCAACATATGCTGACTCGCTCAAGTGAAGTGAAGTCCTTCGACCCCTTCAACGACATATCGTATCCCGCGAGTCGACCACGAGACACTACTGGATCTCCCCAACCTTCACCTCAACCCTCCCTCCGACTTCTCCCTTCCCTAATATACATATGAATGTCGGTTAAGTGTAACAAGTTGTGTTATAGTATTTCGTTAATAGGAGGTTAATTTTTATTTTATTCTTTCTCTTCAAAGGGTTTCTTTGAAAGTTTCTCTGAAATCCCTCATGGGTGGGACCGACTGTATTTTTTAATACTTTTACTATAATTCCCGACATTTTCGACTTCACGAGGTACAAATTCATGGTTCCGACACAGAAGTTCGACAGGACATAGAGGTCGGGGGTGGAGTCAATGGTATGACGGTCTTTGTGTTCTCTACTATTTCTTTACGATTTAGTCTACCTTGTCGATGTTAAAGGATCTTGTGTGCCGTCACTCCTCTTTACGTTTACACGTTGGGTTCATAGTCCTGGTTCTTCTGTACTTCCCAGTCGTCTTTACGTGATCTACAGTTCAGGAACCTTTGAATTCCGTGAACTTCAAGTTGTATAGGTTCGAATTTTTTTTTTTTATCTATTTCCCTTTTCTGTCTTTTTAACGATGGAGTTTTATATTCACGAGTTATTACATCTCAATCGGGGGTTTTACGGTGAAAACAAGTTTGGTCTGTTGGATCTTAAGTAACAGTGATTCAGTAAATAGTAAAACTGTTGGAAATCCAGAATCCCTATACATTAGTCCAATATTTTGTTAACGTAAAAGGGGTATGGAGGATGTCTATTGATTAAAGTGAAGAAATTTTTCTGTAGGACAGGTGGTGACAAGTCGAAGAATCATTGTCACATCCCTGGTAGGGTTCACTTTCCCCTTTCTAAACCAAGAAACATGGTGACCCGAAACCGGAGTCATACACCTCGATACACACGAATCGGATTTTACAGAGAATTACAAACATTGTATGGAAACCTTTAGACTCAAAAGTAAGTTTGAGACATCGAATAGTCGTAAGACTTATTTAGTTTATGTAATTTTACATATTAATTACCTCAAGGTACTTTGGACTTACTCTTTATCCTTACTACTGATCATTACCCAGAACATTACCCCATGATTCGTGAAGAAAGGGAGTAAATGGAAAACGATTCATTCAGTTGTGTATAAATATTTCATGGTTGTACGGATTAAGAAGTTACGAAGACGTATAATACGGTTAATTTTAGTAAATAAATAAATTGTTAGACAGTAACCCGAGGAGGATATTCTGAGAACTCATAACGTGACTAAAGACCCCACCTACACTCCTTGAGTCAAGTCTCTAGTATTCCCTACACCGACGGAGGTCCTTGATGGTCCGTACACATTGACAGTTCATGGGTCTAACGTGATTCACGGTCCGTCCCCTCTCCCCACCGTTTACACGAGTGTTTGAGTCTTAAAGGACTGAAGAGTCGTACACAAATCTCTACCCTATACCGATGTCTTAAAGTTTCCAATTTTACAAGGAGTTTACCGTCGAGAATCTAAAGGGTAAACGATCCACCACGATCACCATTTCTTAGACGGACTGTTACGTGTTCTGTATTTTCTGTGCCCAAGATAGGAACCTAATCCTTCTAGGGGACCTCCTCCCGTACCGTTGGGTGAGATCATAAGGACGAACCTCTTAGGGTACCTGTCTCCTCGGACCGTCCGTTTCTTGACCTGTACTGACTTCACTGGATCGTGTGTGATTTTTCCGGTCTAATTATTTCTCTCCCTACAGAGGTAGTTAATGATCTGGGTTACTATAGTGTTCACGTCAGATGTTTAGATGATAATGTGTCTAGAGTCCTTTTCTTATTTCTAAACAAACGTAATGATGAGTCTTCAAAAACAAATACAAAAAAAAGAATACAGTCTCTTCTCTCTCTGAGTAAGTCAGTACTAAAAGAATGATTAGACACTTTTACATTTGTTCTCTATCTACGAACCCTATGTGTACCGTGTTTTCTTCAGATAACTAGAACAAACTGAGAACCCGAGTTGGTACAGGTGGACGAAAAGTTGGTCAAGAATTAAAAAGACAAAATAAAATTTTATAATTTTTAATGAGTAATGGTTAAAAATGTTGTCAACATTCCTGGGTTACGTCGTGACTGAAGGTCATTTATAATTAAGGTAGGACACTTAAAAGAGGAATTTTTATAATGAAAGATAAACTAATCCTTAAAGAAGTTTCTTATATATGTATATAGGTTTTTGTATACTTTCCTATAAGTTGTAGTAATCAATAATACCTTTATCTGTAGTTTTAGTTGACTTTATGGTGGAGTGTGGGTGATCTTACTGTGTTTGTTCACAACCGTTTCTCTTAAACTTCTTTGACTTGTGTATAGGACGACCATCCTTACTTTTTACCGCGTTGACGAAACTTTTTACCAATCCTTTAAGGAGTTTTACAATTCGTTTAATGGTGTACTTGGTCGTTAATATGAAGATTCAAATGTGGGTTCTGTTGACTTTTGTTTCCAAGTACTTTTTGTTTACAGGTATGTACATGTACTTACAAGTATCTTTGTATACGTATGAGGGTTGTACTTTCGCAATTCACTACTTACCTATCTTTTGCACAATATAGGTCCTTATGATAAGTGGTTATTTTCATTATTATGTGACTATATACGATGTCGTATCTTCTTGGAATTTTCACATTATGAACTACTTTCTTCGATGTGTTCTCCGATAGAATATACTAAAGTAACTATACTTTATAGATCTTATTTGTTTAGGTACCTCTGTATTGCAGTTAGTGGTTAACAGTTTCCCGTCTTCTTCATTTTTGTGGCGACAGAGAAGTGGAACCGAAAGATATGTCCGAAAATCAAAAGTCACGTAGTTATCCATTTTCCTCTGTTTATAACAAGTTATAGAATCTAGGACGTATTTTCAGTCAGTTTAAGTACGGTACTAAAACCTTCCCTCCCTCGTGTGTAACGTTCGTCAACCTCTTTCTTCCCTTTGGGTAGTACGTGAAGGGGTTAGTGAGACGTCATAACTGTTTTGAAATGAGAGTCTGGAGACAAAGTCTTGTTTATAACAAAACTCTTTTAACCAGGTAAGAGACACGGACAACCTTTCGTTAATTTCGACTTTAGTTTATCGATATTAGTAGACAAGTAAAGGCTGGGAACAGAGAAGTAAAAGTCTTTCTCGACGATATATAATTTCACAAACACCTAGTAAGTTATTACTTTGGTTACGACTCTGTTAAACCTTAAAAATTGTATTTGAGGTTTATTTCATATTTACTCTCCGATCGGTGGAAGGTTAAAACGAAGAGATTCCCTTCTTCAGTACTCTAAGGGGAGAGAAATGGAAATACGAGTCAGTGAGTCAACACAGGCTGAGATACGCTCGGGTACCTGACATCGAACTGTCCGAGGAGACAGGTACTTTAAAAGGTCCGTTCTTATTACTTCGGCCACGTTCCCTAGAAGGTTCGGTCTCTAACTTGGGTGTAGAGAACGTTTAGGGTGTGACCGTCCACCTAAAAAATAGTGATCGTGGTGAATTCGATAAGGGGTTGGTCGTGATGTTTCTCTTTGTATTAGTGAGAGAAACTGTGGAGTTCAAAACCGTTTTCCCCTTACGGTCCAAGACAGGACCACCTAGGTCCCATTAAACTTCGTCCCTACCGTACCACTCCTTTTTGATTAAATAAATCTTTATATTTCTCTCTAATCCTTTTTTATCACATTATCCTTTTAAATCACCTCTTTTCTCCGCCTGATTGAACCAAATACACCTTTTGGTTATTTCAAGGTCTGTTCCTTGAACGTGGTAGATGTAATACGGTGGTCGCGGGTGAACTTATCGCCTCCCACGGGGTGGAGTCCGAGGGAGAGCGCACCCAGAATCTCCGGTCCCGTTCATTCATCTGAGCCTCTCGGAGGTGTGAGGTCTACCCTTAAGTCGGACTTTTATCTCATTTCTTCTGTGCCCCTTTGGACAGAAAGGGCACTGAGCGGGTAGGAGATAACAGGTCTTTCCGGAATATATGAAAACTAAAATGTATCTCTAGTTACCTATTATGTTTTAATACGTCACAGTCGTCGGGACTGAGAATAGCTCTGGTCCGAAAGAGAGACGTATGGATCAACATATGTGTTCAGAATCCACTAAATGTAGTAGAAGACCGGTCTTCCGGTTAATTGTAAAATGTCGGGAAAAGACTATTCCCAGACAGTTGGTCTCTTGAATAAACACAATAAGAAGGGTTTCAGACCACGGTGAGAGTCTTTCGTGATTTATTTCCATGTAAGAATGTATCGTTCCTCTGTTGTTAAATATTGTTCCTTTTCCTCATGTCACTGAATATTGTTTCTCTTTTCATTAATTGAGTTTTCAGATCACAACGATTGTAGTTTTGATGATACAATGAAAAAGATATAGGGTTAATGTAACTAATTATAGGAAGTCCACGGATTTTCTATTTCTTATACCTCCGGACCGTCGTCAGTAACTGAGTTGTCACTTTGCGTAGTGGTTATATTAGAAGTCGAGAAATCTTTTCCGAGACATAGAAATTCTACAAAATTCGAAGTACGGAGAACGTCAACCCCCGGCATTTGTTAGTCTTCGACATTTTCAGACCCGTCTGGCCAGTCCATTCAATCTTTCGGTAGTCTCCCCAAATCTGGCTCTGTAAGAAAAATATACGTTCTCTGACAATTGACCTCGGGATTCAATTAAGGAAAATCTCCGTCTTTTCACCTTTCGTGCCATGTTATTCCGTCCGTCTGAGACCAAAACCCCCCATCCACAAGTCCTTTTGGGTCCCCATTGGGGACTTCGGTCTAGTGTGGAAACGCATACAGACCGAAGGAAGGAGTACTAGAAACGGTACCCGCCCTAAGGAGTACGACCGAGGGCCGTCCCCTTTTAGAAAAAAGGAAGGGTGTGACCCTGAGGTCCAGAGGGGAAGAAAGACCACACTAAAAGTACGTATATAGATCATTGTGGGGGAAAATAGGTAGGGGTAACCACTGGGAGTTGGTTCTTAGTCTGAATCAAGTATTTCTTGTCCCCAGTCTGTGTACATGAGGTTACAAATAACGTCGTGATAAATGTTGTCAGTCCTGTACCCTCGTCGGATTTACAGGTAGTTGTCCACTTACCTATTTCTTCTACATCACGTATATATGTTTCCTTACGATGAGTCGGTATTTTTCCCTACTAGTCCATTAAACAACACTACACTTAATTAGATCGTGGACAGTATGTCTCATGCCATTCAGTCTTTCTCTTCTTGTTTATAATATACAGTTGTACATATGCACCTTAGGACTTTTACCATGTCTACTTGGTTAAACGTCCCGTCCATATCACTGTCTCTTACCTGAACACTTGTGTCACCCTCTTCCTCTTTCACACTTTCACATTCGGCAAGTCAGTACAGACTGAGAAACACTAGGGAACCTGATATGTCAGGTACCTTAAGAGGTCCGGTCTTATGACCTCCCCCATCGAAAAGGGAAGAGATTTTCCAGAAAGGTTGGGTCCCTAGCCTGGGTCCAGAGGGTGTAACGACCACATAAGAAATGGTCGACTCGGTGCACCCTTCGGGGTTTTATGACCTTACCATCGGATAGGAAAGAGGTCCCCTAAAAAGGCTGGGTCCTTAACTTGGTCCCAGAGGACGTAACGTCCGGCTAAGAAATGGTTGACTCGACACTCCCCTCTTCCTCTCCCACCCTACTTAACTCTCTCATCATAACGGTATATATTTGGTGAGACACATTTTATCTCTCGATCACCCTTCGACAACATATTGTGTCCCTCGAGTCGAGTCACGAGACGCTACTGGGTCTCCCCACCCTACACCCCTCTCCCTCCAGGTTCTCCCTCCCCTATATAAAATGAACCTATATACATGTGAATATCGAATAAGTACGACAACATGTCGTCTTTGGTTATGTTGTAACATTTCCTTAATACGAGGTTTATTTATATCATTATTATTATTTTTCTTGACTCCAGTCTTTTGACACCAAGTCCCCAGTTTAAACTCGGGTATCGGGCAAAAACATTCACTTTAACAAAACCTTTGTCGATTCGAGTAAACAAATATGTAGTAGATACCGACGAAGACTCGATGTTAACCAATTCGTCTCTGTCGTTTCGGATTTTCCGGTTTTTGTAAATGAATGGACCGGGAAATGTCTCTTTCTAGGGGTTGACGATTTGTTTTCTACCGTCTACCATCGAAAAAATGTTTAATGTATAAAATATATAGACTCGACAAGTTTTACAAACTGTACCTAAATTTACGAAACCACAATAGATAAAGTTTATTTATATATGTACGTCCTCTTCATGTCGGTTTTTGCTTTCGTTGTCTAAAACTTTATTCTATCTGGGGTTACACTAGGACTAAGCCTATGAATGGATCAACATTCTAGAACCTATCCAACGAATTGCAGAAATTGGAAGTCAGGAAAATAGATACTTTACCCCTATTACTCTCAAACGTGGACACGGTCAATCTCACTAAAGTCGACTCTCATGGTTTTAGAGTTGAGTTTTACCGAATTTAGTTTTCCCTTTATTGTAATAGGGTGAATTGTTCTGCACCAAGGACCCGACAGTTTGAGTCACAGATTTACCTTCGTCCTACCTGGGTCCTTAGTAGGACGAGTCGGTAGTGACCGAAAGAGGAATTCGATCCGAGGGAGTAGTGTTCATCGACGGTACTGAAATATGTAGGGAAGATCTGTCTTAGAACGTATCTTGACGTAGTGGACCGGTGGAGAAGTCGTCAGAGGTCGTACCCCTGACCGTAAGGAGACTCGTCGAATCCCTTTCGTGTGTCTGTGTACCTCTTACCTGACTGACGGTCTTGTTTACCCTTACGTCAGTCTTCCTCTGCGGTGTCTCCTCTTTTGCACTCGTCCATCGGTTGTTGTAGTCTGTTCTAAAATACTCCTGAGTCATTTGATTGTGTGTCTTTTGTGTTTATACGTAAGTTCTTTACCATCGGGAAGGAAACTCGAGACTATAGAAAAACAACCTAAGCGACGAAGGTTTGACATATGGAATTACATTCCACTCGAGTTTAAGTAAACGGAACTCTCAAAATCTTCTTTACGTACAATAAGGTAATCTACTAACTTTTTAAAGGTCCGAGATCACTCTGACCTACTTGCAGTAATTATAGAGGCGTAGAAACAACGTCGTGTGTGAGTACATAGTCACACTAGGCACAGGGAGAGTATAATTAACACATAGTTTATGTATATAGGGATTCCAGTAAGTCACTTAATTGATGTTTCAGTTGAAGTAATTCCATTTACATGGTAAAAGAAGTGTTTTTAATGAGTGACTCACGTGTATTAATTATTATTATTATTATTTTCAGGAGGAGGAATCGGGGGGAGTAAGAACGAACCGAGTCTATAGGAGAAGAGTTCAATAATAAACGTCGGATAGAATGGACGGGAGTGTCCGGGTCGTAAGGTGTGAGGGAAACGGGGTCGGGAATAGAACGAAGTAACTTTTCCGATCAAATGTACCAGGAGAGGGGAAGGGGTCTGACACTCTAGACTTTGTCGTAGAGGACTATGGACATACATGAGAAAAATATAAAACCTCTTTTTCATTGTTTACTTATACTCACGGATAACTCTTAAAGGGGTAACTCTCTGATAACGAGAATAAATGTATAGAATAAACGAACCTCCTTTACAACAAACGTGAGTATCTAACTTTCCGGATAGGGAGGAGGAGACCAAGGAAGAGGATCACAAAAGTCGTTCCGTCCAACTGACTTCGGTAGGTTTTCTGGTGACAACAAAAAGAAAAAGGGGAGGGACAGAGTTAGTTCTGTCACAAGGTGTTTCTTTTTCTTCTGTATGTGACTCTGAGATGGGGTCTGCTTCTCAGTTCCGTCCCATATTTGTAATTGGTCCTCCCGGATGAACACCCGTAAGACTCGTCCACTCTCTTGTCAGGTCTTTGAATCGTTCTTCTCTATTCTTTCGGAAGAAGTCACTAGTTATGTTTCTTTATCTCCTTTTGTTGTCTTACCCTTTCTGATCTCTAGAGAAGTTCTTCGAGCTATTTCCTGTCTTTACCAGACCTGGATTGTCTTCGTCTTCTATAATTCTTCTCCACCTTTCTTATGTGTCTTCTTGACATGTTTTTTCTCGAAGTGCTGGTTCTATTAGTACTACCACACTAGTGAGTAGATTTCGGTCTGTAGGACCTTACACTTCAGTTCACCCGGAATCTTTCGTAGTGATACTCGTTTCGATCACCTCCACTACCTTAAGGTCACCTCGACAAGGTCTAGGACTTTCCACTACGACACTTTCACGACGTGAGTTATACCGTCGTTTAAACCTTTTGAGTCGTCACCGGTGTCCTGACCCTTTTCAGTCAAAAGTAAGGTTAAGGTTTCTTTCCGTTACGGTTTCTTACGAGTTTAATGAGGTATTAACGTGAGTAGAGTGTACGATCATTTCATTACGAGTTTTAAGAGGTTCGGTCCGAACTCGTTATGCACTTAGTATTTGAAGGACTACTAGTTCGACCAAAATCTTTTGCGTCTCCTTGGTCTCTAGTTTAACGGTTGTAGGAGACCTAGTGCCTTTTTCGTTCTCAATGTCTTTTTGTAGATAAAGACGAAATAACTGATACGGTTTCGGAAACTGACACACCTAGTGTTATTTGACACCTTTTAAGTTCTCTACCCTTATGGTCTGGTGGACTGGACGGAGAACTCTTTAGACATACGTCCAGTCCTCCGTTATCAATCTTGACCTGTACCTTGTTGTCTGACCAAGGTTTATCCTTTTCCTCATGCAGTTCCGACATATAACAGTGGGACGAAAAAATTGAATATACGTCTCATGTAGTACTCTTTGTGACCTGACCTTCTTTATGTTCGACCTTAGTTCTAACGGCCCTCTTTATAGTTATTGGAGTCTACACGTCTACTATGGTGGTGGGAATACCGTCTTTCACTTCTCCTTAAGTTTTCGGAGAACTACTTTCACTTTCTCCTCTCACTTTTTCAACCGAATTTCGAGTTGTAAGTCTTTTGTTTCTAGTACCGTAGGCCAGGGTAGTGAAGTACCCTTTGTCTACCCCTTTGTCACCTTTGTCACAGTCTGAAATAAAACTCCCCGAGGTTTTAGTGACGTCTACCACTGACGTCGGTACTTTAATTTTCTGTGAATGAGGAACCTTCTTTTCAATACTGGTTGGATCTGTCGTATAAGTTTTCGTCTTTGTAATGAAACGGCTGATTCCAGGCAGATCAGTTCCGATACCAATAAGGACACCAGTACAGACCTACACTCTCAACCTGACACTTCTTCCGACTCACGGTTTCTTAACTACGAAAACTTGACACCACAACCTCTTCTGAGACCTCTCAGGGAACCTGACGTTCCTCTAGGTTAGTCAGGTAAGACTTCCTCTAGTCGGGACCCTAAAGAAACCTTCCTTACTACGATTTCGACTTTGAGGTCATGAAACCGGTGGAGTACGCTTCTCAACTGAGTAACCTTTTCTGAGACTCCGACCCTCCCTAACCCCCGTCCTCCTCTTCCCCTACTGTCTCCTACTCTACCGACCTACCGTAGTGCCTGAGCTACCTGCACTCAGACTCACTTGAGACCCTCAACCACTACCTGTCCCTCCGGACCGCACGACACTAAGTACCCCATCGTTTATCAGCCTGTGCTGACTCCCTGACTTGACTTGACTTTCTCTATAAATGAATTTTGATAGGATGGTCATATCCATAGTCCGAAGGGGCGGACGGTTTTTTCGTCTGGGCCCAAGTTAGGGACCAGGCGTTTCTAGGGTGTACGGAGCCTTGTTGATTTGGGCACACGGTGCCGATGACTTGGACACGAGGTCTCGGGTACGAGGAGTTGTTCTCTTCCGTGTGTTACTCTTCGGGCGTGTGGTGTTGATCTCTTTTCGGGCCCGTTGTTGCTTCTGGGTCGTGTCGGTTTTTATTTTACTTATTTATTTACATTTTAAGATGCTTTACTTTGATTGGATGGTTATTACACTTGTGTGCTTAGGGAGTTTGGAATCGAGACCTAGTTCTGGTCGTGTCCCCTTTTACAGGATCCTTTTACAACTGAAGTCCCTGATTTTACGAGGGTATAAGGTTTGACCCTCGACAAGATCCTTTTACGTAGGTACGCCGGTACGAGAGGGTAATTCGAGACGGAAAACTTAAGGGTAGGTAAAGGGGTGTCTGTTGAGTCTTCAGTCAAGTCGACACGTGAGAAGGGCTCAGGAGGGTCGACCGTAATCGGAACCGGAGGAGGGACGAAGGAGTCCTGAGCCGACTAAAGAAATAATATTGTACGTAGTGAGAGACAGAACTCACGGTCGATAAAACCACCCACAAACCCTAAGGACGAGGGGTGGTCCCTCTAGGACTCGAGGAACTACCGTCCCCGGTACTAAGTGAGTGAGACAGAGAGAGTAGTAGTGTCTAGTAAATTGAAAGAGATCTTCGTTTCTGTCCGTATATAGTGTAGTTGTTTGTCTCGACTCTTACAAGTAAGGTAATATAAAATGATGTTTTGACTTTCGAAGAAACTTTTGTCCGACAAAGGGGAAACGTTCGTCCTAAAACTTAAAAAAAAAAAATTTAATGTAATTTCTTCGACTAACAACTTGGAAAGACATACTAACGGATATATTCTTTTTGTTTGTTTGTTTTGTGTCAGAAAAGGAAAAAAAACCAATCCCACGCCTATGACATGGTTTATATTTACGGATGTAAACGGATTAGGAGAAAGAACACTTCTGTACATATAGAAAGATAAAATTTCAACGGATTTCTCTCACCCAAAACCGTCTATCGTAGTCTAGTGTTTTCAGTCAAAAAGAGATATATACCTGGAGAGTTCGTGGATTTTAGTTTTGTGGTGTTTAACTAGTGTAGTCTCGGTAGTTTCTATTCTTTTCATTGACAGAGACGTTATAACTTGAGTACGGTCATGTCTCGATTCCGTTGTACCTTATACGGAAAAAACCGAATAGGTCCGTTCCTTTTTTAATGTGTTTCGGATCTACACTAACTTTTTACATGGCCCGAGGAAACATTCAACCACCTAAGGGTACTAATGTCCATATACTTTCGTGTCCCGTCAGACCGGTGATTAGTACCCAGACATCCCTAGAGAAGGTACCCCGTCTTCCAACCTGATCTGTCGGTGATCCCAGGGAAGATGTCATAAGGACCTAGATTCGGTGTTCCTTCTCGGACTAATCGTCTTCTCTTTGACAGTTGAGGGGTCAAGAGAACAAGGGAGACCGTAGACTGTCTGTCCACCATCACAGTACTACGATGTGTTTACGTTCCACATCTGAAAGTTTGAGTCTGAGTCGCTTATGGTTTGTGTAGCAGTGTCACAGGACCAGTTTTTAATCTCGACACTTTCGACTAATTAAAACGTAGGTTGACTTTCAGATAAAGTGTCGTTTGATCAAAGTGTCGACACTTTCCTCCTCGTGATACCGAGGGTCCTTTAGTTACTCGGGAGAGATCATGAATTTTGTAAGAATAGTAACGAAAACCCACTGTCTGTTGAAATGTGCTTGTACCAAGTCTCTTTAGTTTGGATTTCGTAAGGTTGCCCACCTGTTTGTTAACGGGTACTTTAAGTATATGAAGAGTCGATACCCATCAGTGACCGAGAGACGGGTGTCTCGTGTGCCTCCAGTTTCAGGGTCCGAAGACAGACAAAGACGAACACGTGGGATAGACACAAGTCGAACGAGGGAAGAGGCGACGTCAGTCAGTCATGACGTACTTATAATATAATAGGTTTACAGACTTCCTAAGACTATCCGAGTTGTCGTTATACGTGTGTAAGGTCGAGGTTGACACCTCTTGTAAATAAAAGTCGGTGTAAGTATTTGTCGGACTTACTAGTTTCGTCTAAAAAAAGACTCTTCCAAAAGTCCTTTTGAATGAGATCCCTATCAATATTGTTTATTCCTTTTTTCTTTTGCTTTTGTTTTTACTTTTTGTTTTCTGGTGTTTGTCCAGAAGTCACCCCTTTCTGATCCCATTTCGTAAAGGAAAGAGAGGCTACGGAGGTTGGGAAGTCTGTACCACTACACTTACGTTCAGAAGTTCTCCCTTTAAAACCTTCGTGTAAAGTGTCGAATAACCTGGTACCCTTGGAAGTAAGGACCGAAGGTAACTTTAAAGTAAAGGTATCTCCGTATCCAATCCTTTACGACTCAATTTTAGTTTGGGTCCCCAGATGTCATATCCCCTTACGATTATCTTACCAGGTCTTTCATAGTCTCTTGATTTCGAAAAGTGTGTTGAGTCTGACCATTTTTATCGTAAGTTAGACCTTTACCAAGGAAAAAGCACTTTTCGAGTCCCTTCGATATTTTAGTGGAGATGAACGTATTTACGGTCCGATTCTTATTCTCCTCTCTTCCCTTGGTCACTTTCCTCACCCTCCTCCACCTGTGGTTGCGTACTTGTTTCCCCCTGGTCCGGGTCGTCCACGAGGGCCCGTGTCCGTCACTATTGTCCCCAAAACGGTGTAGACGGAACCTTGTTTCGACTTAGGGATCCTGTCGTTATTTTATTTTACTCGGGTCAAAATCTCGGTAAATTCTTATGCCAGTTAAGAAAATATATTCAGATTAATGTCTATGTTTTCGGTTCTCTGTTGTCTCTCTTCGAACCCTACTACAAGTCAATTGTGGTGTCTGACCGGACCGAGTACCGACCTCAGTTCTACAATTTACCTCCCCACCTGTTATCCGAGTAAAGGAATCAGTTTAGACGACTTCCAGTAGTGGTTACGATAAAAGTCTCTTTCCATGTAATACGTTTCTTAGGATTACATGTAGTGATATAGAGTCTACAATTCGACCATATATAAATGTGACTAACGTATTCTTCGGTCTACCTATTCGAACGTTGACATCAGTTCCTAGTCCACGGGTACTGCCCTGTTGTCTAATCTTCTTCGCAATAAATAGTTTTCCGTAGTTTTGTAAAGAGTAAAAATTGGATCATTAAGATCTACCTCAGACGGATCTCTTTTCGTAGGATTTATACCTCTTTACAAAACAGGTTTCCATACACGACGGTATAATTGATATACTTCTCTTTACAATTTTAGTATGTATAAAGGTTACTACCTTAGTAATTTATTTAAATGACCTCAGTGTGCGACCCCAATACTTCAATATCTATTCAATACTTCAATACTATACATACTTCAATACTATTCACTATTAAAACTTTATAGACAATTATATTAATATTATATTACCATCTATATAATTTCTATTTTTTATTCACGTACTACATGAACACTAGTACTTTTTTAATTCCGTTTATACCATTTTTACTGACTTGTATATCGTCTTGTGATTGTTGTCACAAGCTAGTGACCCAACCCTGCTACGGGACCTCTTCCTTTGCCTGTGGGTAAGGTCATAAGACCTGACCTCTTAAGGTACCAACACGTCAGGTACCCCAGGGTTTCTCAGTCTCTACTGACTCGATGAAAGTGAAGGTGAAAAGTGCCGCAGAAGAGAAAGTTAGACAGGGTTTGATTATTACACGGGGATTTTACATTAAAGTTTAGTAAAGAATTTTTTTTTTTTTTTTTTTTCAGGTACGTTAGTGAATGGAAACGACATCCATTGACTCTGTTTTCTTTAAAATTTTTTTACGTTATCTTTACAATTAATTTGAGGGTCCTTTCTACTCTAAAAGTATTCTCTCATATTACCTATACCTTTATTGTATCTGAGGACCTTGGACTCATTTCATTCAGTCTTTCTTTTTGTGGTAATGTCATATAATTACGTATATATACCTTAAATCTTTCTACCATTGTTACTGGGATATACGTTCTGTCGTTTTCTCTGTGTCTACATTTCTTGTCTGAAAACCTGAGACATCCTCTTCCGCTCCCACCCTACTAAACTCTTTTATCGTAACTTTGTACATATAATGGTATACACTTTATCTAATGGTCGGGTCCAAGCTACCTACTCTGTCCCGTGAGTCCCGACCACGTGACCCTACTGGGACTCCCTACCCTACCCCTCCCTCCACCCTCCCCCCAAGTCCTACCCCTTGTATACATATGGGTACCTCCTAAGTACAGTTACATCCCGTTTTTGTTGATGTTATAACATTTCATTAATCGGATGTTAATTTTATTTATTTAAAAAAATTTATTTATTTTGTCTTTTTTCATTGTATTTGAGACAGAATTATCTTTATTGTCAAAAAAATTTTTCGAATATAAAAGTCATCTTAAGTCGAAGGGTCATTATTTCGTCGTGGGACTGTACTCGGTTCCTCTTTTCTGCGGTGAGATTTTTATGGAGACATTTTTACCTTTCTCGACTGTAAAGGAGGGTACGAGGACCTTGTCGGTAAAGACCCTGACGTACCGGGAGCCGACGGGTTAGTAAAATAGGAAGTGACACGAAATGTAGATGGGACGAATCCCGTCCCTTCCATACGTCTTTTACCGAGGTTAAAAGTCAGACGTACTTGAAAGAAACTAAAGAATTTTGTCTAGCCGATGGTTTTTCATGATGTTTGTTTTCTTAGATGATTAAAATTTTTATCCGTCACGATTTCGTTAGACGTCCTTATTTATTTAAGATTGAAATTTAAGGACCGAGTAGTTGGAGATCGTACGTGGGTGTGTAAGAGGAGGTCGTACCCATGAACTTATCCACAGTAGACAAGAAAGTAAATGAGTTTACCAAAATAACTCGTTACTACATGGTCCGTGGTACCTTCCATACACACTCTTATTCTCTACTAACCTGTATCACTTCGGAGGACTTTAGTAGGGTTCTGTCCACGTCCGGGGATTGGTTGGAGTGCGCTTCTCAACTGAGTGACCTTTTCTGAGACTACGACCCTCCCTAACCCCCGTCCTCCTCTTCCCCTACTGTCTCCTACTCTACCGACCTACGGTAGTGCCTGAGCTACCTGTACTCAGACTCACTTGAGGCCCTCAACCACTACCTGTCCCTCCGGACCGCACGACGCTAAGTACCCCAGCGTTTCTCAGCCTGTGTTGACTCGCTGACTTGACTTTGTCTTTAACTCGTTGTAAATGAGTTAGGTAAGCGTCTGAACTGTTCTCTGACATCCCCACCACCAGATTTTTGGTAGAAGGAGATGTAAGCACCTGCCACCTCTGAGACCGGTTTAAAAATTATTTTTTTTTTTTTTTCCTTTTCTTTTTTGTACCTAAATTGTGAACACAGATCTTACGAAGAGATCGGTGATTCCCCACACTGACTTCAGTGTATAAAACAATACCTTCGGGTAACATTAGTTATACGGTATACTGACAAGCATATGTAACAGGATATGTGGTCAAATAAAAAAAAAAAATCAAAAAAATAAAAAAATTGAAATTTTAGAAAGTAAGAATGTACACAAGGGTTTGTACTTGGGGGGAGGGTGGAGGGAGGGGTATTGTAGAGACACCCGGCACATTGCTCTGTATGTGTCATTTACAATCGGTAGTACACCTGTGCTTCTTTCTATATGTTCCGTTGACGTAAACCAAACGGTCGTATAGACTCCGTATTGACGAAACACTAATCTTTTACTACCAGAGATTTAGAGGTTTTACGTACGTATAGAGATGGAGGAGGTTTCGATTGGTTAAACCCCACGGTAACGAACCTTTTAATAATGTTATCACTTCCTTTTAACATAATTACTTCTACTTTCTGTCTTGTTTAATATAAATTAGGGACGTAAAAAGTTTGAAAGAGTCAACATCGGGGGTCATAGAAGTCTAACTTTCGGGTCCGTGTGGCTGACGACTCAGTCGGAGAGGGTGTCTGTTTGATCCTTACTCTTCGTCCAATGGATACTTCCCGTAGGTAGACCAGGGACAACGAAGAGGTCAGAATGGTGACTAAGAGTCCGGTACATGACCCAAAACATTATGGCATACGATAGGAGTGAGGTTAAGACGAAGACCCTACTCTCAGATTTACGGGTACTTAACCTCGAGTGGTTCTTCTCTTCCTGTCTTTTTTTAAAATTATCGGTTTAAAATTTTTAAAACTACTTTTGATATTTAGATGTCTCAGTACTTCGAATTATTTAAGGTTCGTATTCTTCTACTTCTTAGAATATATTTCCGTGTAGTATCAGTTGAAAGATGTTATTGTGTTCCTTATCGCTTAGAATTATTACAGGTCGCTCTTTTACATTCAATACATGACTTCTTGTCTCTAGGTGTACTGTCGTCCTAAGAGTAGTCTTTGTCACTTTAAAGACAGTCATCTCCTCCACCGAGTCAACTACTTCTTAGACGGACGTTACGTTCTCTAACGAACGTTACGTCCTCTGGACCCAAGCTAGGGACCCAGTCCTTCTAGGGGACTTCTTCCTTTACCGTTAGGTGAGATCATAAAAACGGACACTTTAGGGTACTTATCTCCTAGGACCGTCCAATGATAGGAACCTGGTGTTCTCAATTTGTCTTAAATCGTTAATTTGCTAGTAGTAATCTTGTATAGAGATTTTTTGACTTTCCTTTTTCGTTTCTCTTTGGTTGTTTTTATTAATTTGATCTTAAGAAATGAGTTGTTGTTATATAAAACTATTATCTCTATGTTATTTCGGTACAAGTCTGTATATTTTCGATTCTTAAGTAGTCGACGTCTTGACGTGGTGTTCTTTATTATTTTCTACTGGAAGTCCGTTTTCTTTTTATGGACGGTCTTTAGACCCAGACGTGTTTCCTTATACCTCGTGATCTTTATCGTTAATACACCCGTTTATATTTCTGAAGAAAAAGGAAATTTTTTTATGAAGTTTTATATTAGTTTACAAATTTCGTCTTTGTTATTGTTTCATAACACTTCAAACTGTATTTAGATCTTTATTTGATAAACTATTACTGTCGTATTTCCAACTTTCTCCTCTTTACTTTCAGATAACACATGTTAAGTATATGATACATAATTCACCGTATTGTAGTGAACATCGATCTATTACTTTCAATTTCTTTGTGGGATGTTTGATGTTTTACGATTATTTCTGTGGTATTTTTATTACTTTGTTCCTTGATTTCCATTACTCTGTTGTTTCGTTTACGTTTACTTAATGTTCCGTCTCTACTAGTTTAATCTAATTTCTTGTTCTGGGTTAATGTCCGACGGATATTCTTCGAGTGAAATTTGTATTTTAAATATCTGTCCGATTTTCATATTTACTCATTTTTGTGTAGTGTGTTATTGGTCACTTTTGACCTCAGTATAATTGAGTCTATCCATCTGAAGTTTTCACTTTCTTTCACTTCAGCGAGTCAGCACAGGTTGAGAAACGTCGGGGTACCTGACGTCGGATAGTGTGAGGAGGTAGGTACCTTAAAAGGTCCGTTCTCATGACCTCACCGAACGGTAAAGGAAGAGGTCTCCTAGAAGGGTTGGGTTCCTGACGTGGACCCAGAGAGTGTAACATCCGTCTGCGAAACAGTAGACTCGGTGGTCCCTTCTGAATTCTGAAGTTTTCGTCTTTTTTAATTCCCCATAATGTCTTACTGTCTCGAAGGGTACATCGAGTCAACCATTTTTAGACGGATGTCACGTCCTTTGGGTCCAAGATAAGGGCCCAATCCTTCTAGGTGACCTCTTCCTTTACCGTTGGGTGGGGTCATAGGAACGGACCTCTTAGGGTACCTGTCTCCTCGGCCGTCCGATATCAGGTACCCCAACGTTCTTAGTCTGTGTTAAATCACTGATTTGGTGGTGGTGGTGTCTTACTATTTACCCACCCTGTTGAGAGATTCCTGGGTATTGTTAACATTTACACATACTGTCTTGACATAGTTGTTTAAGTGTTATTGATAGGTAAGGAGTTAAGAATGGGAGTTATTAACTCTCTACTTCTGTCGTTTAGTTATTTCTATACGTTCTGAACTTTTTGTCGTAGTTGGTAGAACTGTTTTAACTCAATACCTTGTGAAGTTGGTTGTTATCTTCTATTCGTGCAAAAAGGGATGATATGTACTCTATAAATAGTCTATATATTGAATAATCATGGATTTTTACAGAGTTATATAAATTTTCCTCAACCGAGTATTTTATATATAAGAGACTAATGTTACTTTAATCCAATCTTTAACAATTTTTACTGTAAACCGTTTACGTGTTTATAAACCCTTAATTTATATGTGAAGATTTATTAAGTTGTTTCCTTTTTTATTTTTATTTAATCTTTCTTATAATTTAACTGACTTTTACTTTTTGTCGTACATTTTTGAAGTACCTTACATCGATTTCTTCTTAAAACTCCCTTTAAATATCGTAATCTTTGAACGTAAGTCAAGTCGAGTCAAGTCAACGAGCCAACACAGGCTGAGAAACGCTGGGGTACTTAGAGTCGTACGGTCCGGAGGGACATGTAGTGGTTGAGGACCTCAAATGGGTTTGGGTACAGGTAGCTCAACCACTACGGTAGGTCGGTAGAGTAGGAGACAGCAGGGGAAGAGGAGGACGGGGGTTAGGGAGGGTCGTAGTCTCAGAAAAGGTTACTCAGTCGAGAAACGCACTCTACCGGTTTCATAACCTCAAAGTCGTAGTCAGGAAGGTTACTTGTGGGTCCTTACTAAAGAAAATCCTACCTGACCAACAAAGAGGAACGTCAGGTTCCCTGAGAGTTCTCAGAAGAGGTTGTGGTGTCGAGTTTTCGTAATTAAGAAGCCGAGAGTCGAAAGAAGTGTCAGGTTGAGAGTGTAGGTATGTACTGGTGACCTTTTTGGTATCGGAACTGATCTACCTGGAAACGACTGTTTCATTATAGAGACGAAAAATTATACGACGGATCCAACCAGTATTGAAAGGAAGGTTCCTCATTTACAGAAAATTAACGTACCGACGTTAGTGGTAGATGTCACTAAAACCTCGGGGGGTTTTATTTGAGACAACGACAAAGGTGACAAAGGGGTAGATAAAGGGTACTTCACTACCCTGACCTACGGTACTAGAAGCTAAAGACTTACAACTCGAAATTCGGTTGAAAAAGTGAGAGGAGAAAGTCAAAGTAGTTCTCCGAAAAATCAAGGAGAAGTGAAAGACGGTATTCCCACGACGGTAGACGGATAGACTCCAATAACTATAAAGAGGGCTGTTAGAACTAAGGTCGAACACGAAGAAGGTCGGGTCGCAAAGAGTACTACATGAGACGTATATTCAATTTATTCGTCCCACTGTTATATGTCGTGTTCTCTTCTGAGAAGTGTACCTGTAGTGGTCTACCAGTTGTGGCTTTGATCTAACTAATATAAGAAACGTCGGTTTCTACCTCTTCGAGATATTTCAGTCGTTTTTATTCTGGCCCTCGACTGACGCCGAGTCTAGTACTTGAGGAATAACGGTTTAAGTCTGAATTTAACTTCCTTCATCCCTTTTGGTGATCTCGTCAGTCCATACTGGATTTAGTTTAGGGAATACTAATATGTCACGTTCACTCTTTATCTAAATTCCCTGATCTAGACTATTCTCACGGACTACTAGATACCTACCTCCATGCACTGTGACATGTCCTCTATCCCTAGTTCTAGTAGGGGTCCCTTTTATTTACGTTTTTTTCGTTTTACCGACAGATACCTCCGGAATGTTTATCGACACTTTTCCTCTCTTCGATTTTCGTTTCCTCTTTTTCTTTCTATAAGGGTAAACTTATGTCTCAAGGTTTCTTATCGTTCCTCTCTATTCTTTCGGAAGGAGTCGCTAGTTACGTTTCTTTATCTTCTTTTGTTGTCTTATCCTTTCTGATCTCTAGAGAAGTTCTTTTAATCTCTATGGTTCCTTTGTAAAGTACGTTTCTACCCGAGCTATTTCCTGTCTTTACCATACCTGGATTGTCTTCGTCTTCTATAATTCTTCTCCACCGTTCTTATGTGTCTTCTTGACATGTTTTTCTTTTCTTTCTTTGATCGTAATCTTTTCTTATTTCAGGAGTAAGATTACTAGAATCAAAGGTATAATTCTTTGTCCTCTCGTTTTAGTTTATTTTAAATTTCATCTCTCTTCTTTGTTAATACTCCAGTGTTTAGTTATTTTATCTTTTTTCCTTCTGTTCTTTCTTTTTCGTTACTTTGATTTTGAACAAATGAATTCTTCTAGTTATTCAAAGTGATTGAATGGAACTCAATAATCCTCTTTTTACTATTTTCCTTTACGTTTTACTGATTATAGTCTTTACTCTCTCTTCTGTAGTGATATCTCAGATCTCGATAGTCTTCCTTTGTATATTTACATAATACTTGAAATACGATTATTTTAGTTGATGAAACTACTTTACTCACTTAATTAACTTTCCTTTTCTGATAGTCAATTGAGTTCTATATCGGTTGAAATTAATGGGACTTCTATTGATTAATAATTTAAAAGATGTAGTTATTTAACTTAACAACAACTTTGACCGGATGTCTTAAAAAGTAGGGTAACTGAAGTCATTCGTTAATATGGTATGTAAAATCTTTCTTTATATGGTTAAGATATGTTTGAACAGGTTTTTTAACTTCTCCTCCCTTATAAGATCTTGAATGAAATAATCCGGTTATAAGGGGACTTTTGTTTTGGTCCGTTCTCGTAGTGACTCTTCTATACATGTTCATAAGAAATATTTGTATATACGTTTTTACGTATTATTATAAAATCTTTTAAATTAGGTTGTTATACATTTTTTCATATTATTGTACTACCGGTTTACTTTAAATAGTGTCGAGATGTTCTAAACAACTTGTAAGGTTTTAGATCCTGATTCAGGGTGGGGTTGACTGTGATGACTTCAGGATCGGAGGGAACATAGACTCAGGAGGTAAAGTCCGTCAAAACTAAAAATTTTTCGTATTCATGTAATGTCAATAACAAAAATAGTATCGTACTATTTTTCACTAGTACGGTTAACACATGTGCAAACCTATACACACACACACACAAAGTCAGTACAGACTGGGAGTACCGGACATCGGGTGTGCGAGGAGATAGGTGCCCTAAAAGGGTCGTTCTTATGACTTCCCCCAACGGTACGGGAGGCGGTCCCCTAGAAGTACTGAGTCCCTAACTTGGGTGCAGAGGATACAGAGGACCCGAAGGGACCACCGAGTCTCTCATTTCGGAGACGGACGTTACACCCTCTGAGTCCAAGCTAAGGATCCAGTTCCTCTAGGGGGCCTCTTCCTTTACCGTTGGGTTAGGTCATGGTGACGGACCTTTTAGGATACCTGTCTCCTCGGACCATCCGATACCAGATGCCCCAACGTTTCTCAGTCTGTGTTGACTCGCTGAAGTGAGGAGACAGAGGACTTAACATCCACCTAAGAAATGGTGACTCGGTGACCCCTTCGCAGTGTACGAACGGACGACGACGACGACGACGACGACGACGATTCAGCGGAGTCAACACGGACTGAGACACGCTGGGGTATCTGCCGTCGGGTGGTCCGAGGGGACAGGGACCCTAAGAGGTCCGTTCTTGTGACCTCACCCAACGGTAAAGGAAAAGGTTACGTACTTTGACCTTTCACTTTCACTTCAGCAAGTCAGCACAGGTTGGGAGTCACTGGGGTACCTGACGTCGGATGGTCCGAGGAGACAGGTACCCTAAAAGGTCCGTTCTCATGACCTCACCCCTGTACGAACGTATTTGTTACGATTTATCATAAACCTTGGTTTCTAGTATTTTACAACTTTCGTTGTGACAGTCTTAAATCTCTAACTCTCATTTTATTTGAGAAATTTTTCGTAGGTCTTTTATGAAGGGTGTCACAAGGAGTAAAATTAATACTTCTGTATAGTGAGAAAAAAAAGACGAAGAATAATATGTAATAGTGATATTATAATTGGTCTTCTGAGACTTATTTACACAAGATCTTCCTTCACGAATAAAATCCTTGACCTTCTTCTCTGTAAAATTTGATTAAAAAATAAAGATGTTAAGACGTGTATGATGTAAGGTTTACAATAGTATAGTTTATAGTAGTTTACTGACACATGTTAAGACACTGTATTTTCATTTCTTTATATTAGTTGTAAAGAGAAAGGAGATGTCCAACGTTAAGTGGTTTTATAAACGGAAGGAGTGACTCAGTGTCTTGTGTACGAAGGTATCCATCTTTTATACCTAAAAGTTTTTAATTATAGAACAAAGAATGAACTTACAGAATTTTAATATTTAATTCAATATATGTGGCTACTTATAACCTTCATGAATTGAAATTTACAGACGTTTCGTTTACATTTACGGTTATGTCTTGGGTTAAAGAAGTTATTTTAGGATACTTTTGTAAATCTTTCGGTCTTGATTGATTTGTTATATCCAGGAATATAAATTTAGAAGGACAGAAAAAAGATATTCTAAAACAAAGTAGAGTCTAACAAACTTGAAATACCTTTAGTGTTACAGACGAATGTGTAAGAAGTGGAAGGATCCGAGTTGCTGTATAGGTAGACCTACAGTATGACTTCGCACTACTACCCTTCTTTTATAAGATTAAAAATCAGGATCATAAAAATAGGAATAACATTTGGTCATGTTACAGACTGTATAGTACTCATGACTTATTGATGTAGAAGAATAAAGTGTTGTATCCACTAAGAACCGTTTAGTAAGGATAAACCTAATACTGATATACGTAATCTAGTATTACTATTTTCACTTAAGTTAAATATTGAGTGTAAAGATCTTCTTACTTTCACCAAGAGATCATACGATCCTCTTATGTATAATGATGTTATAATATACTACTACCTTAAGAAATAGAAAAACTTTAAAAAGAACGGTGATATCGTTGTATAGTGACGGTGTTGACAGTGACCATAACAGTACGGTAATTAGAGGTTGTGTCTATCGTGAGCCTACGGGACCCTCTAGGTCGTTGTCCTTGTTTAGAATCACTGACGGGGTTGTTCCTTTGTTGACAGTCAGAACCCTGTTCTTTTCTTCTCGGTGCAATTGATCTGACTCTTTTTCAAAATGTAGTAGTCAGTTACCCGTATAGAGACAACGGAGAGATTAGGACAGAAAACTACGTACTACGGTGAGACAAAATTAATCACAAGTACACACTCGATACGTTTTTACGAAAGAGGGGTCGTATTGTGTGATATGAGATAAAGTCACAGACGATCGTTGTATGTTGATACTTTCTCAGTTCTTACATCGTCCTCCTAGGGATAGAAGAGTACTGGATTGGAAACCCTAGCGATCGTCCGTTTACCCTCCAATGTCTCCGTCTTGTCTCGTCTTAAGTTCTACGTCCAAGATGTAAGTTTAAGGTTCAGAGGGTAAAGAGTGGACTTCCTCGACTTCGTTCAATTAAACAATAAAGGATTTGATGTTTTCTTCCTTTTATTGTTGGTGAAGTATCAAGATTCCTTATGTTTTCTGTTACGTGAATTCCTGGAACTACATCGATACCGTATCATTCTTGAGCTTCTTACTATCGACTAAACCCCGGACGTCCCTGGAACCTAGAGAGAGAGGGGTCCTATACGATAGGACAAACACCGGTTATATGTGTAGAGGTGGTCGATTCTTTTATTAGTGTTAATGGACCAAATCTCCTATTTAATTTCCAAAGGACTTACAATCTAAAACTTCTCCATTATTTATCACGTCAGGTTACATAAATAAGATTTCTGACTTCGTTACTGAACAAGATCGAGGGGTCGAATTATCGGTTATTTGGGATTTCGGACCAAATCTAGAGGATTAAATTTTTGACTAGACTTTTACTAGAGGTCAAAATAGTGACTCGATTTTACGGTAGAGATACAGAGCGGAAAGAAAAGGAGAAAAAAAGAAGTGAGGAAGAGAGAGAAGAGAAACCAAGGATGAACTGTAACGACGCGACGACGACGATTCAGCGAAGTCAGCACAGGCTGAGACACGCTGGGGTATCTACCGTCGGGTGGTCCGAGGCAGCAGGGACCCTAAGAGGTCCGTTCTTGTGACCTCACCCGACGGTAAAGGAAGAGGTTAATCCCTACTGTAACCTTTACTGATTCCAAGACACGATTCGTGGTACTTCAAAAGGTCAATAGACACTTGACCGGACCAGTCGTTTATGGTTTTAATAGGTTTTTACAATATCACTTGTATAACTACTTGGTACAGAGGTTCCAAATAGAATCATTTTATTTTTGTACAATGGACCCTCTTTAGTAAAGACTTCTCGATCTGAAATGATTGTACACTCGAAGATACGTAACAGCCGCGTTATCTGTAACGGGTAGTCTACTATTTACTTTATAATCTTCTGTTAGTCGTCTAACAAAAGGACTCGGGAGCTAGGTAAATGTGTTTTGAAATGAAAGTTCCGAAACGTTTTACCTTAGTCATGGGTACGGTCGTGTCGGTGGAAGAGGTCGGGTCTCTTCTCGTTTCGTCAGACAGTGACCTTCTAAGTCGGTTCTACGGTTTAAGAAGGACTCCGTTGAGTCTGTCTGTCAAGAGATCGGCAGACAGAGATTTGTCTAACTGTCTAACTAGACGCTTCAGTCGGTACCTCCTAGTCGTGACGGGTGAGACCTGTGTCCGTCCGCGTCGACCAGGAGTGGGAGAGGTCCTCCATCCGCCGTCGGTTTCCTCGGATAAGCACCACGTCTGACAGGTACTCACGACCCTGATCAGAGACGAGACCAGTTTCGTCCGTGACGTCCCGAAGACTTCGGTAAAAAGTAATACCTCTGGGACCATTAGACCAATGTCAGAGACTTGGACCGTAAGCTTCTTGTTCCCTTTTATTAAATCCTCTCTTTGTGGTGGTGTGGTCCCTGTTATCTGCACTCCTCCCGAACTTTAGGGTTGCGTTTAACGTACGGAGATCCATGGTTAAACGGAACGTCCTTTAAATCCGAAGGATTTCAATTTAATACGTATGTTGTCGGAGTAATAGGTGTCACCATAAAAGTATATTCCTAGACTTCTGTTTTACATTATTCGAACGGAGAGTCTCAGAAATCTTTTTCACTAACTGATTAGGTGTCTGGCTTGCCGAGGCCAAGGTGGACGACGACGGATATGTCTACCCTTTCTACACCGTCTCCCCTGAGGGACATCGGCGGTCGTGGTGTCCGAGTCGTGACGTTCGTGGCGTCGGGTCCGGAGAGAAAGTCAACGACGTCAAAATGTTTTGTAAATTTTTGTGACAAGATTTCATCGTTACGTGTGTCGACCCGATGTCATTCTCTACAAAGGATATTGTTATAAACCGCCTAAAAAAACAACAAAAACAAGAGTGTCATTGTATAGGAAAGACCATAATTTGGTTTTATTTGCACACACTCTCCAGACAAAAAGGTGGGTTCTTTTTTTTTCGACACAAATAATAAATATTTCCGTAGGAAATCCTCAATGAAAGGGGTTCTCCTTACTACAACAACGACCTATTTAAAAAGTGAGTAAGTTGTTTATAATAACTCAACGGTGAGTCGACTTTTGACTTCAACTATCTGTTTGATCTATAACGGGGCGAAAGTTCCACAAGTGAAAGACAAACACTTGTCCGGTTAAGACAATGTTATGTGACACAAGAAACGACACCCGTGATTCGTCTTTGTTGTCACCCCTCTCGTTACTGTAAACTCGTCCAGAACTTTCTTGTCACTTGGACGGTTTTTCTGACTCTTCCGTCTCGAGTGATTAACGTTTGCATACTTCCAACCCTTCTCCCCCGAGTACACACTCTTCGATAGCCTCTGTCTTATATTTAAGATTCCGTCAACCTACGTTCCCTCAACCCGGTGTTTCTTAGAATTTACGGTACAACTCGGATCTAAAAAATCGTTCCTAGTTTTCTATAATAACTGAAGGGACCACCGAGTCTACCATTTCTTAGACGTTAAGTCCTCTGGGTCCAAGCTTTGGGCCCATCCTTTCTAGAGGACGTCTTCCCTTACAGATGGGTGAGGTCACAAGAAAGGACCTCTTAAAGTACCTGTCTCCTCGGACTCCCCGATCTTAGGTACCCCAACGTTTCTCAACTGACACTGACTCACTGATTGTGAAAATGAAATTCTGTAATAATTCTAAAAATGTCCTACCCCCTTACCCTGAAGGGACGACCAGGTCACCAATTCTTAGGTAGACGGTTACGTGCCCAGTAAAGAAACCGGACCCTTCTAGGTTGTAAAACGCCTCGTTGATTCGGACACCCGATGTCGATGACTTCGGACGCCCGATGTCGATGACTTCGGACGTACGGATGTCGGTTACGAAACGTTGTTCCTTCGGTGGTGTTACTCTTCGAGTACGTCACGTTCTTCTCTCTTCGGGGGTGAGTGGTGTGGGTTTCTTTCGGGTGTGTGTCGTTGTTTCTGCGTCATGCCGGTGTCTATTTATTTATTATGTTTAAAATTTGTTCTTAAAATTTCCCTTTACTTTTTACTGCTAGGATTTTGGAGAAAAGAAAGAAGACAACTACGGTAAATGTATGTATTTAGTGTTGTTTATACCTTTTAGTTGATATTCTTGTTTTTGGTGGACATTACGGTGTTTGTACTGATATACAAAAATAATTTAGTTTGTAAGATCTTAGTCACACCTTTCAGACAACTGGTTTTCTTTATCCTTCATTCTCTGACTCCTCTTTTAATCGCCATTTCTTGAGAGGACGTTACGTTCTCCACACCTAAGTTAGGGACCCTTCTAGCGGACCTCCTTCCTTCCCGTGGAGTGAGGTCATAAGCACGGACCCTTTAAGATACCTGTCTCCTCGGACCGTCCGATGTCAGGTACACCAACCCTTCTCAACCTGTACTGACTCGTTGATTCGTGTCGTGTGTTATGTTCTCTATTATTTGTCGTCTTGGTCCACTCGTCTGTTTTTCTCACTCTCCTTCCTTCCTAAACGACCTATTTTTCTTTCCATTGATTGTTGTTAATTACCAGTAGTCTACAGTGAGTAAGAAGTATTAGATCTCCTTATAATTAAATAAAAAGTTGAGTGGTTTGTAAATTACGATTGACATATAGTTCTATGAAAAGATCCACACCTCCTGTCTTGGTGGTTTTTTTTTTTTCTCCATCCAAAAAGAAACAAAAAAAAAGAAAAGACCTAGACTGAAAATCCACTCCCTTTATTTTGTCAAAGGTTTAGAGACCAAACCGTTTGACCTAATAACGACATAAGGACTTTGTCCTTTAAGTTCAGACAACGTCCTTTTTTTTAAGACAAGACGGAATCTATATGACTCAAACTTTAGACAAAGATTCGAATGAACCTAATGTGTTGGATGTCCCATATTTGTCTTCTGTCGTGTGTGTAAGACACGGTAAATGGAAAGACCCATGTCCTTACAATAGAGTCTTTGTTTTGTAAAACTAAAGGTCTTCCACTACTGTTACTCTCCAGTGTCGGTTGATTACTCTTTCCATTCCATTGATCGTTTTTTACTGGAGTACGACGTGTGTACCCAATCTCAGTTCTATTTTAACTAACTCCCTATTGTTAATGAAGATTGCTACGACTCGTCCGTAGGTCCTTAGACAAGGTAACAAAATAGACCTAATTCAAGGGAACAAGTTGTACTTTTGTCCAAGGTATCCATTTAAGTCGAGACGAAACGGACTTTAACATCGTTTGACTCGACTGTTGAGACGACTTCTTCCTACTTTCATGGTGTAAGAGGTATCTCTCTGTTCGTACATTCAGTTTAACCCGTCTCCAAAGTTGGAAAAGGGAAACTCCTCTACTTTGAAGACTACTTTACTTTAGAATAGGGTAAATGCAGTCTATTTTATTTCGTCTACTCCCTTCACACCGACTCCCTCCCGACATGAATGTTACGTTCGATGCAGTCCCCGGGTCTCACTTAGCATTTCATCTGAGGATCGTGTTGGAGGGGTTACGTAGGCGTTCTCTTTCTTTTTCCCGGTAGTTCCGTTATTTATAAACAAGTAGATTTTTGTCGTCAACTCAAACCAAATCTTAGGTCCAGTCGAGTTAAAAATGAAGGGTGAACCTAAAAGTTGTCTTGAACGAAAGAATAGTGGAGTGTTTTATGAGACCCTCTGTTTGGTGTTATAAATGAATATTAAAATACTGACGATTATGTCAATAAGGGTAATGTTTCCGGGGGTGTGACGAAGTCAATATTTTCGTCGTTTAATTAGAGACTCAAAACACTATTAGTATCTTCATACAACTTGTTGGAAGATTCAAGAATTATTATAAAATTTATTAAAGGAGAATTTACAGAAAGTACATTTTCACGTCACACAAGAAGCGTAACCTCGACTCTATAAAATTGGTCTACCTCTGTCTTCCTTTCCGGAGACTCATGTATAGGGGTTTTACCGAGGTCCAAGAATATAATTATAATAGTAATGAACCCCGGTTATGACTTGAAGAACACTTTCACAATCAGTGAGTCAATACAGGCTGAGAAACACTGGGGTCCCTGTCATCGGGCAGTCCGAGGAGACAGACACCTTAAGAAGAGGTCCCCTAGAAGGACTGGGTCCTTAATTTGGGTCCAGAGGACGTGACGTCCGTTCAGAAATGAGAGACTCGGTGGTCCCATTTCTTTAGAGGACGTTATGTCCTCTGGGTCCAAACTAGGGACCCAGTCCTTCTAGGGAACCTCTGTCCTTACAGATGGGTGAGGTAAAAAGAACGGACCTCTTAAGGTACCCGTCTCGAATCACCCGATGTCAGGTGTCCCAGTGTTTCTAAGTCTGTGTTGACTCGCTTAAAGGACATCTTCCAATATTAATAAGATACGGGTTTAGGGGGAGTGAGGATGGTGGTGACCCCTGTGTCACCATTTTCGGTATTTATACTAACGAAACAAATACTGTGTCTCCATACTGATATTTCATTTGTTGGTATGTATAAGTTGTCTTAGGTAAGTACATAGGTTTTATTGTAGTCACAAGTTTCCACAGTGTAATTCTCCGTGATAGGGAGGTCCTCGTCAGGGACGGAAAAGTAGAGGAAGGTTGAAGTTGTAGACTAGGTCTCGTTTAGAATAATGGCCGATCCGTGTCGACCGAAAACTGATTTACACTAAAACGGGTATAACTGATGGTACGAGTGAAATGAAATCCGGTGAAATTTGTGAGTTTAGTAAGGAGCCTCTACTTCTACTGGAGACGACAGGTGATTGACCACGTACTGGTTGACACGGGGCCCGAGGTGTCTCCCGAGGCTTTCGTTCAAAGTCTTCACGAGTCTCGTCACTCGCGAAACCGAGTGGTCCGTAGATGAAAATTGTCTGGAGTGTATACCGATTATTGTCTTAAGAGTAACGAAAATAAAAATTACTCGAGACAATATAATTTTGAAGTATTCATATATGTATAGAAAATTTTATCCCTGGTATATGTACCATTCCTTTAAGGTAATACGACTACTACATACCTATTTGTTGTTAAACACCCGTGGATAATAAAGTTGAACCTATTTATGTGTGTGTGTGTATATGTCAGTCCCTGTCTCTCTCAGTTTAGGTTTGAGTAGTAAAATATCAACTCCTTTAATTTAGGGTCTTTCAACTCTCACTATGTGGGTTACTGTGTTTGAAACCATCCTTGTTTTCTTGGTCCTGGAGGGACCACCAGGTCACCGATTCTAACGTACGAGGGTTACGTCTCCCGGGTCCAAGTTAGGGACCAGTCCCTTGATATAGGGTGACGACGTTAATTCTGTACCACGTCGGTTTATTTTTTTTATTAAAAAAAACTGTAAAATAGAGTAAATTAAGAAAAAAAAAATTTAAAAAATAAAAAAAATTTAAAATTTTAGAAATTAAGAATGTACGTAAGGGTTTGTACTTGGGGGGAGGGTGGAGGGAGGGGTGTTGTAGAGAGACCCAGTAGGGGTACGTGGTCGGGGTTCGTTCGACGTGGGATGCAGTCTGTACCTGACCGCTAAGTTAAGAATGTACTGTCATATGTACAATCTTAAGGGTAAGAGGGTTTAGTAGGGTGGGAGAGTGAGAGGGAGACTCAGGTTTTCAGGCCATATGTGTAGACACAGAAAAAAGGACAGAACGTATGTCCCAGCAGTAACGGTAGAAGGATTTAAGGTATATATATGACCCGTAGAATGGAGGGGTTTTAAAACATAAAAGAACAGAACGTAGAGAAAAACTATAGTCATAGTCTTACAACCTTTATTTATCCATTCAGTAAAAAGGATGGAACCGTAAAATATATACGATGTAGTGACTGAGGAGTGGATATATACAAAATGGTTGGATTAAAGTGTCTCTTCCATATTTATAAACAAGGTTTATTATGTTAGTCTTACGGGACGTTAGTACTACTACACAGACCTTATCTTGGATATTTTGACTGAAGTCTGATAGTTCCTCTAATACTAGTGGTACTGTTTACGGTCCAGAGGACGACTGAGGAACTTACTGACACCTATTCTACTAATTGAAGAGGTACGGAATCAAAGGACAGATATTTTATACCGTCGTTAACCTTTACTGTCATGGTGGAAGTATCTAAACCACACTCATAATTTACTCTATTCTCTTCCCATATGGATTATGGACCGTGTACCTTTCATGAACCATTTAAAGACCATTGACAACTCATCGTTCGGGTGTGGACAAGTAGATGAAAGGACTAAGTTGAACCGGAACGTGCACGTATAGGAAGTCAAACAAACAAAATTGCCACTATTTTTATTATTATTATGGGTAAACCCCCGTGTCGGTTTCTCACGATATAGGTAGTACTTTTACGATAGTAGAGTGTCGATAAATGAACTAGACAGAGGTGAGACATGTGTACGTCTTCTTTCTTTCGGTTCCCCAGTGAATTAATACGTCCCTCCCTCGTCAATTTACTTTTAATACCGATAGGTCCTGGATGAGTTACCAGGTCACGAACCCTTAGGAGGACGGTTACGTCCTCTGTACCCAGACTAACAACCAGGTCCTCCTAGGGTGTATGGAGTCCTGTTGAGTCGAGTACTCGGATCGTACGTGGTGTTGTTTCTCACCGGGGACGGTAAGAGACGTCGATCTCTTTTGGGAGTGTGTCGTCGTTTCTGGGTCTTGTCGGTTTTTATTTTATTTATTTATTTATTTATTTTTAAAATTTCCTACCGATAGACTACTTGAATTTTTCTTTATTAACGGAATTTGTTACTCTGGGGTGAAACTTAAGTATATTATTTCAGTCTACTAGAGTGAAGGAACTTCTATGGTGTGAGAAAGGATGGTCTGTCGAGTATCTCATTGTAGACTCGTCATCAGTACCTTCCTTAATCTTTCTTTAGAGTGGGTGTAAACCTGGTAGAAATCCCCTTCCTTGCGTTTTCACAGGGGTGTAAACTATAGACATGATCGATTTAAGATGACAACTACGAACAGACTCTGAATTGTAAAGGACTTTAGTTAAGAAAGAATAGATCTAGGATTCACTCCCTCCTCATCTTTTACTTACTAGTAAAAATAACAACCAGTTTCTTACTTATAGAAAGAGAGGGTAAAAACATAGGACGGAGACGGGTTTTCACATCTGAAGGGACCTATGTGAAGTATGTCGGGAAACGTTCACCTTTTTTTTTCTACTAACTTTCTTTAATGACCGTATAAGTTGAGTCGATGGGAATACCGGGAAAGTGTATGTTATCGGAGTTCACCAACTACACATATAAAACCTTTTATATTATAATAAGAAAACGCGAGTCAACAGAGTTACAATGAGTAAAAGAAAGTTAAAATAAACTTACTTTCAACTTTAGAGGTCTGACGAAACTATCGACATATTTTTATCAAAATACAACATCTCTTAAGAAGATAGGGGTGTCGTATTATCGTGTCATTGTAAACCCCCCATAAGTAATAAACTGCCTATTATCCGTATTTGGGTCTTTACTTGTCGTAAGTTAGACCCAGACGGACTATCTTTTTTTAGGTATTAAGCGGAGAAACTGAATGAGTCCTTTGTGTCTGGTTCATTGTAGTGGCAAAACCACGGACGAGACCGGAAGATGTGTGTTTTATCTTTCATATTTTTACTTCCTCTACTTACTATAAGGTCGTTACAGTAAGAGTCTTAGCCTCCAGAGAGAGTATACTTTTCTAATGAGACTGTCGTGACTCCTCCCGACCTAGGTATCCTCTTTAACCTTCGAAGGTTTGTACGATCACTTCCCCGTCACCGTCAACAAGCCCTCTATGTCACTTCCCGACTGGTCCTTCAATATCGTTCTTCCCTTTAATGGATATTATCATAATGGTTCTATCTATCTATCTATTTACGTTATTACTACTAATAATTGGTTTCGAGTTTTGACTCTTGTTAAACACAACTTTCCACGGCTTTAATACACGATCGTGGAATCCCGGGGGAAGTTGAATGGACAAGTTTGGTGGTGGGAACCGTGAAGGGAGAGACTGTGAAAGGTATCTGCAAAGGTACGAAGATGAGGATTACTTACGGTGGACAAACAGGGAAACAAAACCATTTAATAAATCGAGGGGGAAAAGAATGACTGGAAGGAACCGGGTACTGAAACTGATGTCTTACAAAGGAACCTTCAGTCTGGTAACGGATAGAAGGAAGAGACGTCGTCCTGTCGAACAGATATCTTTGGACTTAAGAGGGTATACGAGTTTGAACCTGGGATGTCCCGTTGTCTTTGGTAATAGGTTAGTGACATCCGAAGAAGTTCCTGAAGAATGTTAAGTGAAAATTAAGTTAAACACTTTACTTGGTGACAGTGAAAGTTAAGTTGACTCTGTCGTTCACCGTTGCACCCTCTACAAAAGAAAATTTCAAAAATGGGTACCGTCGAATATTTATATTTCTCTGTAGAATTTGGGAACATGGTTAAGTAAAAGGGGATCAAACAGTTAGAGTATCTTTGTACATGATTTGGATAAATATTCGTCGTGACCCCTTTTTACCCTATACCATCGAATTTACATAGACCCTCGAGGAAAGTCAAGTCAAGTCAAGTCAAGTCAAGTCAAGTCAGTGAGTCAACACAGGCTGAGAAACGCTCGGGTACTTAACGTCGTGTGGTCCGGAGGGACAGGTAGTTGTTGAGGGTCTCAAGTGAGTCTAAGTGCAGGTAGTCCAGTCACTACGGTAGGTCGGTAGAGTAGGAGACAGTAGGGGAAGAGGAGGACGGGGGTTAGGGAGGGTCGTAGTCTCAGAAAAGGTTACTCAGTTGAGAAACGTACTCCACCGGTTTCATAACCTCAAAGTCGAAATCGTAGTAAGAAAGGTTTCTTGTGGGTCCCGACTAAAGGAAGTCTTACCTGAGCAACCTAGAGGAACGTCAGGTTCCCTGAGAGTTCTCAGAAGAGGTTGTGGTGTCAAGTTTTCGTCGTTAAGAAGTCGCGAGTCGACAGAAGTGTCAGGTTGAGAGTGTAGGTATGTACTGGTGACCTTTTTGGTATCGGAACTGATCTGCCTGGAAACAACCGTTTGATTACAGAGACGAAAACTTATACGATAGATCCAACCAGTATTGATAAGAAGGTTCCTCATTCGTAGAAAATTAAAGTACCGAATTCAGTAGTAGACGTCATTAAAACTTCGGGTCTTTTTATTTCAGACTGTGACAAAGGAGACAAAGGGTAGATAAAGGGTACTTCACTACCCTGGCCTACGGTACTAGAAACAAAAGACTTACAACTCGAAATTCGGTTGAAAAAGTGAGAGGAGAAAGTGAAAGTAGTTCTCCGAAAACTCAAGGAGAAGTGAAAGACGGTATTCCCACCACAGTAAACGTATAGACTCCAATAACTATAAAGAGGGTCGTTAGAACTAAGGTCGAACGCGAAGAAGGTCGGGTCGCAAAGAATACTACATGAGACGTATATTCAATTTATTCGTCCCACTGTTATATGTCGGAACTGCATGAGGAAAAGGATAGACCTTGTTAGGGTTTCTTTCCGTTACGGTTTTTTACGAGTTTGATGACGTGTTAACGTGAGTAGAGTGTACGATCATTTCATTACGAGTTTTAAGAGGTTCGGTCCGAAGTCGTTATGCACTTGACACTTGAAGGTCTACAAGTTCGACCAAAATCTTTTACGTCTCCTTGGTCTCTAGTTTAACGGTTGTAGGTGATCTAGTACCTTTTTCGTTCTCTCAAGGTCTTTTTGTAGATAAAGACGAAATAACTAATACGGTTTAGGAAACTGACACACCTAGTGTTATTTGTCTCCTTTTAAGACTTTCTCTACCCTTATGGTCTGGTGGACTGGAGGGAGAACTCTTTGGACATACGTCCAGTCCTCCGTTATCAATCTTGACCTGTACCTTGTTGTCGGATCAAGGTTTATCCTTTTCCTCATGCAGTTCCCTCGAGGAAATGGGGGTCGTTTTTGGGTCTGCTGTGACCTTACACGACCACTTCGGCGTCTGTGACTTTCCTAAGATTTTAGGTCTCGATCGTGTCCTCAAAGTGATGAGACTCCGACTACTCTAGAACTCTCCTAGGTCCCCTCCTGTCATCAACACCTAGGACTGTTCATGCACTGGACGTCTTGTCATACCTAAGGTCTTTTTTTCCCCAGTACATTCAGGTATCCTCACCCGGACTAAGGAGATCGAGGACTTGTCGACTCCCTCTCTACTTGGTCCTTACTCAGGACTGACTGGTCCCAGACGTTGTAGAGTTTCTCTTCTCTTTTTTTTTTCCGACATAAAAAAAAGAAATGATATAAAAATCATCTCTTGACTGTGGTACGAAAACGATGTTCTGATGTCTTGAAGGATGGTAAGTACTGTACCGAGGTTTAATTACATGATGTCTGAAGTTGGACTCAGGGTCACTCATTTATTTTTCTTGACGATCGTGTATATTCTTTAGGACTTCGGTCTCTTTTGCTCGGTTCACTTTATTAGTTATCTCTAGGATTATTTAATATCGAAGACTCTCGTTAACTAATTATGTACTTGATTGTTATTTTTCCTTTTATATAACTATACTTATGTCGACATATACAGTATTAAAACGGAGATAAAGAAGAATATTAAAATTACTTAATTGATATTTTCTGTGTTGTATTTTTGAGGTAAAAGTCCCTGTGACCCAATATTATAAGTTAAGTTTTTATATTTGTTCCCGAACATATTCATCGACTCTAGTTCTGCTTTTGTACGCTATATAACTTCTCGGCTCCTCGTCTTTTAAGAGATTCTATGGTTGTTTTTACGGGAAGAACTTTTATTCTCCGAGAGAGTTTCAAGTTTTGATGTGAAGAGTAAAGCTTATTCTCTACCCTTGTACCCCTTCATGGGAGAATTCGGTTCAACTCGAGTTCTATAATATTCTTTTTGTTAGAATTTTTATTGTTGTTTTACGTAAGTGAGTATTCTTTCTTGATAGCGAGACTTTGTCTACTTTATACTAGTTTATGAATCGTGTCTTAATTTACGTATACTTCATTAGTGTGAATACTTTCCTTTTGGTTTTTCTTATTTATATTTTTAATCATTTTTTTCTATCATATTTACGAATTTTTCTACTTTATTTTTAAACTCGACCGTTTTCAATCCTTTATTTATCTTCTAATTTTAAATACTGTCTTTTTTTCTCATAAAAGGAGAGAACTTCCTTTTTTTATTTTATTTTGTGTTCCCTTTTTTATGTTTGAATTTTACCAAATCTCTTTTTACTCTTCACATCTTATAGTTAATTCTTTTGAGTTATATATATTAAGTTTAGAGACTTCCTATTTTGGATTTGTTACTATATTGATAAAAATGATTCAATTTATAATGTCTATATAAAAATTATAAATTTTATTTCTTTATTAAGTTTTAACTTTTTCTTTCACGATTCATAGTCTCTTTTAAACAATTACATCAGTGTGGCACTTTATAGGTCCTTTTTCATGACATTAAAGAATGACTAAATTATCAAGAAACGGAGATGTGTTTTATAAAACAAGAATTAAAAATTTTCCCTTTTATAGTTTGATCAGAATCCACAAAAAGTGTTGGTTGTTGAATCTTCCATTTTTCATACTTGTTCCTTTATTTATACTGGGTTTCTAAAGTGTAGAGAATGAATTAGTATTTTCATGTATACAAACTTACACTTTCTAAGTTTAATTATAACTATAGTAATAACGTGTATAATAAGTATGAGTCACTGTTACCTGAAATAGCGAGTTACTAGTTCATTTGTTAATTTTATGTCTTTCAGATTTATGGTATTATTTATACTGTCTAGAATGACTATATATTATGTGTTGATATACATACATAAATGTTCGTATATATACATACACAAATATACACATTTTATTGTAAAAGGATATTCTCATATTAAAATACACGAGTATCCTCTCGGTGTTTTAACTGGTATATTATTGTGTGTTTTATGTATTTACGTGTCTTATAATAAATTACATTTTATATTATACCATTACTTTAATTACTTGTTTATTTTTCTGTTTCTTGAGAGGGTTGATCTCTTTGTTTTGAAAGATTGAAACACAGTCCCTTTTTTTTTTCTCGTTTAAATTTCGTGTTAAAAAATTTCTATTATAACTTTTGGTCTTGGAAGTATAGTCATTTCGATCTATTTTACTTATTCTTAGATTCTTTTGTATTGAATGGTTTCAGTAATTTCGTTCTGAGGGTTAGATTTACCTGCTTTATCTACGTTGACCGTTTCTTGTGAAGGGGGTCAGTTTTTTCATTGTCCCAGTCTTCAAACAAAAGTGCCGTCTGAAGATAGTCTAGAAAGTTTCTGTATTAGGATCGTCATAAATTTAACACGATCTTATATTTTCTTAATAAAAGTTTAATCAAAATTTCTTGTCATATATTGTTAATAAAGTCCTGGGTTTGTTATACCGTGTCTTTTATTTAGGGTTTCTTCAAACTGTTACAGTAGATAGAAATTTCGATATCTTTCCGTCCATAAGGGTATGCAAATGTCTTCCTCCAGACTAACACCCATCTTTGGGACCTTTTGTTAAACCGTCATAGATTGTTTTGTTTTGCCGTTGGGTGAGGTCACGAGAACGGACCTCTTTGGGTCCCTGTCCCCTCGGACCACCCGACGGCGGATGCCCCAGCGTGTCTCAACCTGTGCTGACTTCGCTGAATCGTCGATGTTTTGTTTGTGTGATGTTGAAATGACTACGGTGTCACGATGAAGACCTTTACGTAGTATCTGTGAGTACTGATGTACTCTTTCCTGTTACAATTAAGTAATGAAACAACGAACATTATCGTTTGAAATATTGTTGGATTTATAAATATTCACCTCTGTCATGTAAACATACGGAGAGGATAACTTCTCATAACTTTACGAAAGGATTAAAACTGTAATGTTTCTTATAACCTTACTGTATCTTTTAACATTCAGTATACGGGATGGACTATTGTTATAAGTTCCATACTATACTCTGAGGTTTATTTAATATTACTAATCAGTAGTCTACTTGACCTCTCCTATTCTCTCCTAGTACCATCTAATGGACAGGAAAACGTGTACACATACACACACACACACATATGTACCATTCTTTTTAATCTTAATAAGATTCCACATAAAATAATTCATACCCTCTTTTATCATCACGGAACTATCACAGTACTACTTCTTTTATGTCAGATCATATGTAGAATGAGTACAGTATACCATCTCTTTAGATACAAACTAACATTTAAGATCTTTTCACTTTATTTTACAACTCAGAGGTTTAATAAACTAAGTTGGAGTCTATTTTGACTTGGGTTTCCGGTATACAAAGTAACTTTCAATTACTTATTGGAATTTTTTTGTCTTTCTGACAACTGTGTTCACGAAACTCTTATGTAACGTAATTCAGTCAGTAATGTTAGGCAATAACTCTATTACCGTTTCCGAAGTCTGATAAATGTTCAGTCTATAGAATTCCTGTAATTCAGATATATGTAATCCGTGTAACCCCGTTTCTAGGAAAGAACAGTCTAAATTTGAATAAGCTTTAGAACAGTAGTACTTTAACTTAGAACCGATCAAACAAACGTTCTTCGAGAGGACCCTGTAGGACTGAATTGATTTTGCTAAATAACAATTTATTGGGAAGTGAATTCTGTGACTACAATAAAATCGACCAACCACCACATGTCGACAAGACGAGAAAAATACAAACTCAATCTTTTAACTTAAGTATATAGTTAAAATTATAAATTGGATTTTTATTGGAGTTGTTTGAATAATATATATTAAGTTTTACACATATTCGTCATATCTTTTATATATGTATTAGATAATTGGTAGCACCAGATCATCTTAAAAGACACCACAAGAGATTTAAACGTCAGAGGTCATACCATCGGTGATTAGTGTGTGTCCCGAAGGGATCGCCGAGTCATCATCTCTTCGAGGGACGGCTACGTCCTCCGCACCCGAGACATGGACCCTACCCTTCTAGGGGACCTCTTCCTTCGCCGTTACGTGAGGTCATAAGAACGGACCCTTTAGGGTACCTACCACCTCGGATAGCCCAATGTCAGGTACCCCCACGTTTTCTCAGTCTGTGTTGAATCGTCGATTTGTTCTTCTTCGGTGTACACTGAGAGCTATTTGACTTTACACTGTTCACCTTGACTCTTTATCTCAAAAATTAAAATTAATTAAACTTATATTTATCGGTGCACATCGACATTTATACCATATTTAAAAGAACCTTATTGAAGAAAAAGGAACATATTCGTTGTGATCATTTTATCCACACCAAATATTATTTCAGTAGTAAATTTCATGTTGTACCTGTAAAAGAAGACGTCTTCCATTGGAAATTACCTCAATGTTTTATCTTGAGGATTTACTAGTGTACCCTTTTTCTTCATTTATTACTGAACTATTAAAAAATTCTTTTCTTTTTTCCTATTTTTATTTGTGTTATATTTTTTCAATTTATTTATCATTTATATTTGTACCTTTCTTATTTTATTATGTATAATAGTGTGAGTCCCATTCACTTCAGTTAAAAGTGTAATTTCCTATTACATAGTCTATCCTAATATTTTCTCCGAGTTCGTATACGATAAATGTGTGTAGAGGGAGTGGTTTTTTTTTTTTTTTCTTATTTATAAAGTAGTAGTTATCCACGGTTATGATCTTCCACCCGTTGTTCTACCGTCCGTTTTCGTTTAGGGGTTTAATTATTGTTATTGTCATCATGAAAATTAATTATGATCATTTTATTTTGACAGTTGTAGTTACAATCTCTTCCACTCTAAATTCGAATGTTGATGGTTAGTCCTATTTGACCACGTAATTATCTTTATTTTCGTTTGATAATGATGATATTGGTGATGATTATGCTACTACGACACTTTCGTGACGTGAGTAATACGGTCGTTTAAGCCTTTAGAGTCGTCACCGGTGTCCTGACTTTTCCCTGTCAAGAGTAAAGTTAGGGTTTCTTTCCGTTACGGTTTCTTACGAGTTTGATGGTGTGTTAACGTGAATAGAGTGTGCGATCATTTCATTACGAATTTTAAGACGTTCGGTCCTAAGTTATCATACACTTGGTGCTTGAAGGTCTACAAGTTCGACCTAAATCTTTTCCATCTCCTGGGTCCCTAGTTTAAAGGTTGTAGACGACCTAGTAGTTTTTTCCTTCTCTCAAGGTCTTTTTTAGATGAAGACCAAATAACTGATACGGTTTCGGAAACTGATACACCTAGTCTTGTTTGACACCTTTTAAGACTTTCTCTACCCTTATGGTCTGGTGGACTGGACGGAGGACTCTTTAGACATCCGTCCGGTTCTTCGTTACGATTCTTGACCTGCACCTCGTTGTCTGACCAAGGTTTAGTCCTTTCCTCATGTAGTTCCGACATATGACAGTGGGACGAATAAATTAAAAATACGTCTCATGTAGTACGTTTTACGGTCCGACCTACTTCGTGTTCGACCTTAGTTCCAATAACTCTCTTTATAGTCATTGGAGTCTATACGTCTACTGTGGTGGGATGGGAATACCGTCTTTCACTTCTTCATTTGTCTGAGAACTACTTTCACTTTCTCCTCCCACTTTTTCATCCGAATTTTGAGTTGTAAGTTTTTATGATTCTAGTACCGTAGGAAAGGGTAGTGAAGTATCGTTTATCTACCCCTTTGTTACCTTTGTCACTGTCTGAAATAAAACCCCCCGAGGTTTGAGTGAGTCTACCATTGACGTCGGTACTTTAATTTTCTACGAACGAGGAATCTTCTTTTCGATACTGGTTGGATCTGTCGTATAATTTTACGTCTCTATAATGAGACGGTTACTTACAAACAGATCAGTTTCAATACCAGTACATACCTGCACTCTCAACCTGATGTTTCTTTCGACTCGTGGTTTCTTAACTACGAAAACTTCACAACACAACCTCTTCTGAGAACTCTCAGGGAACCTGATGTTCCCCTAGGTTGGTCACTTAGGATTTCCTTTAGTCAGGACTTATAAGTAACCTTCCCGACTACGACTTCGACTTCGAGGTTATGAAGTCGGTGGACTACGTTTCTTGACTGAGTAACCTTTTCTGGGATTGTGACCTTTTCTAAATTCCGTCCTCCTCTTCCCCTGTCGTCTCCTACTCTGCCAACTTACCGTAGTGGCTGAACTACCTGTGTACAAACTCATTGGAGGTCCTCGACCACTACCTGTCCCTCCGGACCGTACGATGTCAGGTACCCCAACGTTTCTCAGTCTGTACTGACTCGCTGACTTGACTGATGCACACAAACACACAATCAGTGAGTCAGCACAGGTTGAGAAACACTGGGACCTGACATCGGGAGGTCCGAGAGGACAGGTACCCTAAGAGGTTCGTTCTTATGACCTCACCCAACGGTAAAGGAAGAGGTCCCCTAGAAGGGCTGGGTCTCTACCTTGGGCCAGAGAGCTTAACGTTTATCGCCCCTCAACCGATGATGATGATGATGATCTTTGATTTACATCATTTTAAGTTTTTATTTCAAAGTTCCCCTGACACTGTTCTATATATTAATATCTCTCGTAAAATTGAAGGAAGAAAGTCTTACACATCTTAATCATCTTTTTTTATACAATCCCACATCTACTTAATTTGTATTACTAAAATTTTCAGATCTAGTATTTCAACCATTTTCGTCCTGAGAAGATACGAAGAACGATGAAGACAGTTACGGACATTATTAAGGACCATGTCCCTTGAGTCAGCAATAAGTTTTGTATTTAATTGGAATAAAGGAAGTTTGTACTTTTGTGTCTAATATATAAAATTTTATACGTTTTTAATTCTTCCGTACTTATCTATATTAAACCCCTAGTTTGAACTTTAGTTTTACTTTTAATATCACAGTCCTTACCTACCTCCTCGTGTAATTTCTTTTCAAAACACTAAGAAAAAGGTCACAACAGTCAAACTAACTGTATGACTTTGGAACAAAAATTGTCCACAGTCTATACTAACAATTTTGAGTTGTGTCAATGATTCGACTACTTTAAATTATAAGTTTAATTAAAGATATTTTCAATAAAATACGTGTACATGGAGGGAAAAATTGTTGTCCTTTTAAAGAAGTTTTCGACAAACAATTCAGTCTCACATAGAAGAACGGAAAATCTCCTCGACTAAAGTAATAGGTGACCCCTTTGACCTCTTAGTCCCTCCCTTAATCCGTAAGTAAACACTGGGAAGACACCTCAAACGGTGTGTCTATGAAATCAAGTACGTCCGTCACTACGGTTCGTCTTGTTTTGTTTCAACAGTCTATTAAAGATTAACGGGTTGTCAAAAGAAGAGGAGAGAAAAGGATAGTTACAAAGGTCAGTCAAATAGTAATAAAATGACTATCCCGTTTCTTTTATTCCCCTTTTATAGTACTCTTGGTATACTACGTAAGTCGGGTATTCTTTTATACCCTAGACGAAATTATTGAAATCATTAAAACATTGTAAAATAATACTTGTAAAAAGTTTGTTTGTTTTCAATTTTTTTACCATATTCTTTGGGAGAATATAAGTGGTGAATCGAAGTTGTTGACAGTAATTAGACCTATAAAAGGGGGTATGAGGTACGTAAAAAAAAGAAGACATCGTAAATTCCATTTATGTTCGTCGTAAGGTAAAATGGGTATTTATGAATCGTCCATAGAACCTTTTTTCTGAAAAATGATTGTCTTTTGACTTATCATTGAAGATTATAGATAATTTGAAGTTTGATTGTACACATCTGAAGAAATAAACATACATTGATAAACCGTAAGAAGGTCTCGGGGATTTATTTACAGAATTAGACCAAATATTAAATGTCAAATCCGGTCCGGTTATTTATTTCTCATAAAATTCCGTCGTGTCCCAAAAAGAAGTCATTTTACGAGGGAAGACGAAAAAGTCGATTTTATCTTAGATTTATCCGTAATTTCTGTCCATAAAAAAAAAATAGAAGTACATCAACCCCTAAAGGAAGTTAGGTATAGTGAAGAACCTACAGGAGACCAACCTCAAAACTTATGGAAAACAAGTGACGTCCCCAACCGTTTGAAAAAAGACGATTACCGGTCTAACTCCTATAAATTCCAAAACGTACGGTATACCAAGGACGGTGTCGAGACCACAATAGTGTAGTCTCGTCGGTGACCGGTTTCGTCAGTGACTACCATGTATTTGTTTACTAGTACTGACGTAAGGTTATTTTGTAAATGTTTTCGTTGTTTGTCCACCTCTCGGTCTAAGCCTCGGGACTATACAAACCGGTAAAATTTAATAGAACCGGAGAAACGACATCGGAGACCACTGAACGAGTACTTGTCGCACATATCGTAATGGATACCCGATCTGGACCTCTTCCCTTATCGTTGGGTGAGGTCGTAAGAACGGACCTTTTAGGGTACCTGTCTACTCGGACCATCGACCGTGAGGTACCCCAGCGTTTCTCAGTCTGTGTTGACTCCCTGATTTGTTATTACTTGGTCTGACAGATGTAGTTTAGGACCGAGAAGTAAATAATCTACACATTACGGTTCTTTCAATGTATGGGAAAGACATGAGTCAAAGGAGTAGACATTTGACTTCTAGTATATTCATTAATTGAGTATCCATAATACACTTTATTCCTAATTCAATGATTTATGTACGTTTCACGATCCTATTATTATTTATAGTCGTTAATGACGATAATAATACTACGATCCCTCACAGTCGGGAAACCAGGAGTACCTGAGTCGGAAGTGAACAGAATTAACGGCCCAGTAAATAGATCTTTGATCGGTAACCAGATTTGGGTCAGAGGTGTCACCCCAACGGTAGAAATCCAGTATAGTGAACGGTGACCTAGAGTTGACCGGAGTTCCGAGTCTTTTTGGTTCCTTCGGAGGTAGACGTACTACTACCGGTGAGAGTAGGTGTACTCGTAGAAACGCCACTAGGATGGGTCCATTAAGGCTCTTCGGACAAATGTCATAGGAAATCTTCAGGTAGACTCGGGAAGGAATAGATTCCGGAGAGGGTGTAGGGGTCATCCACGGACCTATAGTTTTCTTTCTTAGGTGTATAGAGAGTGGGACAGAGTCATAAAGGAAGAATGTCGTAGGATTTTGAGTTCATTTCTGTTATAAAAAATCATGTGGGTGATCTGTTATAGGAATCTCAATCGGAACAATGGAATTCATCTACCCCGTAAAACGGATGTGATATCTTTATGAAACACCAAAATCATAGAATTTTCCTTTCTCTTTCGTTAAGGTTGTCACCTCAACCTGTCTGTGACTAGTGTATAGGACCGACTGTTCCGAATAATAGGAAAACGTATGGGATTGCTACTCATAGTTTTCGATTTATGTTTGAACCCTGAAAGAAAAATATAAGGAAGAATCACCTAAAATTGGAGTAAAATATTTACAGTAGTTCCAATCCGTTTCCACTCTTAAGTTTTTCCTTGGATCGTTTTAATATTTATAATTTGTACGATGTATATTCCTACTTGAGTATAAGTTATCTGAAATTTTCGGTATATAATTGTACCAATACTAGATGAGCTGAATTTTTTTTTTTCTTCGTAGTTTAGTGATTGCGAAGTGAAAATCTATCAATTCTTCATCTAAATCCTTTATCTAAGGTCTAAAAAAGAATCACAACCATACACATAACCGAGTTGTGAATGGTCTGACGCTAGAAGAACTTTATGTTTTTATGGGTGTTATTTATTCACGTTATCGTATGTATAATTATATATTTTACGTTATTTATCGTATATACACGATATTATATACAATGTTGGTACACATAAATACATTAGGTTAGGTCATGTATACATGTGAATACGTGTATATATAATTTTTCATAAAAGTACACGTAATAAAATCGTTCGACTTTCCAGTCTTTACAAACCCCTGGAAAAGTACCCATTGACATCAGTCTTATTCCCTTTTATGAGAACCAGTAGGACTTAAGAGGAAAGGTGATTTACCTTTCTTAACAATTGTACTGAGAGTAATACAATTTTTACAATAGGAGGAGAAATGACGAACTACAAGTATAAGATTTGTTATAACTGCAAGTAGAAGACGGACCACGACTACTTGTGAACGAGTTGAAAGTGAGAAGTACAAGACAATTTAAATCGGAGATTTTTATCGAGTGTCGTAGATGAAGGGAGGTGGTATGAGTGGGGTAGATACTTACAGAGAGCAGATCTGTTAAAGTTATCATAAACTGAACCAGATGGACGTAGGTGACTCACTCGGGAGATTACGTCAGAAGTGTTTCTTCCATCTTACTAGAAAAGGTTCGTCTAATATGGTGGAGTGGGTGAGAGTTGAGACGAATTATTTGAATTTACCGAAGAACAACTAAACTCCTATTTGAGATGTTGCGTGTTTTACGATCCGTTGTATGTACAAGTAGTGACGACGAGATCTGAGAACGAAGGAAAGGGTTGAGGTCGGTGTCGTTGAGAGGTAATAGGGAAGAGGAAGGATTTGTGTTCTGGCTGAACGTTCAGTAAGGGAAGTGAACCTTACGGAGAACGATGGAAAGTAGTTCCATTCCTACGAGTATAATCTTTGTTCCAATTACTATTAAAGGAGTTTTGTTGAACCATGTGAAGGTACTAATCCATTTTCGATGGGAATATACGTAGTTAATGTGTGCCAGAGAAGAGGTATCGTGAATGATATGACTATTAAAATACAAATAGATACATTATTGACCTCAATTAATGAATTCGAGGGATTTCGGTCCACCCATAAAAAAAGGGAGATTAAAACAAGTGAAACCCCAAGACTTAGGGTCGAATCCTAACGTGGACGGTGTATTGTTTAAGTTATTTATAGACAACTTATCTACACCTCTCTTTTTATTTATGATTCTATAAGATGACTGACTATCTTCTACGATTCTTTTATAACTATCTTCCTTAGACTCTTCTTTAAAGAGGTTTGATTCAATTCTCCGATTTTATTGTATTACTTAGAAGAACTTATTTTATTGACACATACCATTGACCTCTCTCGACTTTCCAAAGTCTCCTTTCTCTCAGAAAGAAATAAAGAGGAGACTGTATAAAAATCTCACAGGTAAAGTCCTTGATCCAACCTCTGCGGTACCGGATGGAGGGTCCTACACTTTCTGTCGCATTCTCACTGTAAGGAGTTCTAAGACAATCGTTTTAAACAAACTGAAAAATGATTAAATGGACTCTAGGGTCAACAGAGTAGATAATTTTTACATAGGGACTATTGTTTTTGTATGAAGTAGTTCCAGTGTGTCTCTAAAACCGTGATTTAAGTGAGGTGATGTTATTATGTGGATGGCGAGAATTTGCTTCAAATATCGGCCGCTTGTTGGTTAATATAATGTCGTAATAGTTAGGGACAAGGGAAGGTGTCTTAGAGTGTAGGTACACATTTACTTTGATCAACGTAAACAAAAACAAAAAGGAGGGAGGGGTAGGGTAGGGAGACCCAGTAGGGTCACGTAGTCGGGGTTCGTAGGACATAGGACGTAGCTTGGATCTGACCACTAAGTAAAGAATATACTATAATATATACAAAGTCACGGTAAGAGGGTTTAGTAGGGTGGGAGAGGGAGAGGGTGTCTCAAGTTTTCTGACAAGATATGTAGACACAGAGAAAACGACAGAGCGTATGTCCCAATAGTAATGGTAGAAAGATTTAAGATATATATACGTAATCATATGACGTGACCACAAAAAGAAAGACCGAATGAAGTGAGACATATTAGCCGAGGTCAAAGTAGGTGGAGTAATCTTGACTAAGTTTATATAAGAAAAATTACTGACTCATTATGAGGTAACACATATACATGGTGTCGAAAGAATAAGTAAGTAGACGACTACCCGTAGATCCAACGAAGGTACAGGACCGATAATAGTTGTCACGACGCTACTTGTAACCCCATGTACGCAGAGAAAGTTAAGACCAAAGGATTCACACATACGGGTCGTCACCCTAACGACCCAGTATTCCGTCAAGATTCCTTAGAGGTGTGACAAGAGGTATCACCGACTTGATCAAAGGTAAGGGTGGTTGTCACATTCTCCCAAGGGAAAAGAGGTGTGGGAGAGGTCGTAAATAACGAACATCTGAAAACCTAGCGTCGGTAAGACTGACCGCACTTTACCATGGAGTAACACCAAAACTAAACGTAAAGAGATTATTACTCACTACAACTCGTAGAAAAGTAAACAAACAATCGGTAGACATACAGAAAAAACCTCTTTACAGATAAACACAATCCTTAAGTTGACGACTATCAGTTATAACGTAATTAAGTTGAGATTATTCAAACCTTTCCTAATCAGTATAAGAATCACTTTGTTTCATCAGGTTCCAGTACATGTAAATTCTATTCAATCAGTAATTACCCAACCTGTACCGTTGTAAAGAAATTATATATAATCAGTACCCTATCGTGTACTAAGTACGAAGGGACCACCGAGTCACCATTTCTTGGACGAGTGGTTACGTCTATATTCTCTACACCCAAGCTAGGGACACAGACCTTCTAGGGGACCTCTTCCTTTACCGTTAGGTGAGGTCATATGAACGGACCTCTTAAGGTCCCTGTCTAATCGGTCCACCCGATATCAGGTACCCCAGTGTTTCTCAGTCTGTGCTGAATCGTCGATTTGTTGTTGTTGTCGTGTACTTAGTATACAAATGTAAAATAACAAATCTAGAGTGAAATCTCAAAGAATAAACACGTGCAATGAATTTGAGTAGTCCCTAAATATCGAGGTGGAAAGTGACAAAACATTTTTGGGTACCGATTCCTAATGGGACAAGTCCTTAACAATTTTTTCTTTTGTCTTATTTTTTGGTCTTCCCTTGTTTATCGTGGTGATAACTAACCAAATATCGATGGTAAGAGTCTATAAAGGTAAGTTCACTTTTAAGTTTGTAAAATTTTCACCTTTTATTTTTTTTATATTCAGTTGTCCCTTTTGGTGTCTTCCTAGGTTCCTTTACACATCCGAAGTCAAACTCGTTTTAAGTACACCATTTTGTCCTTGGGTCCTGTCTCGTCCGTATGACTACATCTAAAATTTAAAATTTATTTTGTACATCTTGGAGACTTTTGTCTACGGGTAGAACCGGGTTTCCCTTCGTTTTCCTCATACAGGACACACACGCAGACACACACACACAGACGCACAAATATAATTTTTCAGAACCTTTTATCAATTTCTACTCAGAAACTCGTCACGAGCAAGATCCCATCGGGGGTTATACTGGCGAATATAGGTTCTACGACGTTAGTAACCCTTTAATTGGTCTTAATTATAAAAAGTCGTTATTAATTCAAAGTCCACCAGTATTAAGTAACAGAGACTCGTTTGAAAAGTAAAGTTATGTTTAAGTGTCCCTTTTATCTATTATATCCAGTATGATCTTACGAGAGGTACTAATTTATACCCCCTTTTTTACTTTTAAAATGGTAACCTTACGTTATCTTTTTGTTAGACTTTTGAACACCACAACTTTAAAGTACATTCAAATTGTCTTTTTAGTATCAATATGTTTCATTAATATTACACCAACGAAATTACACTGACAATCGGTAAATAGTCTCGTCAATTTTACCCGATGTAGACTTATGGTAAGAGGACTTTGTGACTCACGTCAAGACTCTCCTTTTATTACGTGTCTTATCTTTACGTTATTCTCCTCCTTATCTTCCTAATTTTATAGTCCCCCAATCCTGTCGCTCGTTGAGAGGTCCGAAGGTCTCCTACGACGCCGTCGTTTTTGCGTCCCCAGGGTCAACCGTGTTCGCTCTTTTCCACTCAAACGTCAGTTCCTCTTATTTTAGTCTCACTGTTAACTCCGTTTAAGTAAAACTCACTAGTAAATAAGTGGTCTACGATATATGAATAAAATTTTACAGTTTTATCTCAGTTTTAATCTTTCCGTACTTATCTTGGAAGCTTCTTTTGTTCCGGTGACCCTTGACCCACTATGAACAACAAGGTCGTTCCGAACGTCTGCCTGCGGTTCACCTCGTCGCCAATAATTTCGGTAATAAAGAAAACGTTAATGATTTACCTGAAGGGTAAAACATTTCTATATCCATATGTAATTGACTCCTTAGTAAGAAAACTCTTGACACTAAAATTTATATGACTCCGTTTCTACAGAAGTAACTTACGAAAGTGTATATACTTTTCCTGTCTTTACGTATTTCCGTAAATAATACACTTCAGAGTGTCGTTTTTTAATTTTCGGACCTCCTTTAATCATAATAAAAGTACACGTTGTTTGAGGGTGCTTATGTCGGTCACAATAACGTTAAGGTTATTTAATTAGAAAATAGGGTTGAGTTCTTTCGTTTAAACTTACGTTCCCTCTTAGTACAATAATATTCCTATTGGAACTGAGATAAGATGATAGAAAAAAAAAGAGTTATTTAGAAAGTGTCTCTAGCCTTAAATGTAAGATCAAACACATATTATTCATAACGTGGACACCACACTAATCGAACGAGAAAAGGATTTGTCTAGTATTCTCTTGATCAATTGGCGACCGGAAGAGACCACAGAGAAGATATAATTTTTCCTTCTTTCTCCAAAAACAACCCCTCTTCTCTGCCACCCCTGATCCCTTTCGTTACGATGAATGGGGGAAAGCGTGGGGTAGGTAGGACGAGACAATCAGGGATCACGACTACCCCACTTCCTATCTCAGACTTTTACTCTATCGGTTTCAGGTCCAACTATCTGGGTGTCGACCTCTCTCTGTGACGGGGTGAAAGGGGGCGTGGAGTTCAGTGACTCTTCGACTCTTTATTTTGATGACCGTACTTTAACCCTCCCAGGTGACGAGGATCTTTCTGAAGGAGTCCCTTCTTCATTGTCGAGAATAAGATTTCTTTGTACACGTACACTCAGTGTCAGACCCCACCCTTCTCCATAGGTCCCTTGTCAGTACTGGTAAGATCAGACAATTACGATTACAGTGGTTTATGTCTGAAAGTCCGATCGTTCCCCCAAACCCAGTGACCTTTCACTGTTCAAGGGACACTGGAAGGACTGTTGACACAAAGTGTTGTGGAACACACTCCTGTGTTCGTACAGATCACACAGTAGGGAGTTTCACTTGGACTTTATGGAGTTACTCCTTCCCAGATCCATACTGACGTTCAGTGTCGTAGTGACGGGGACACCGTCGTTGTAAGATGACCGTGACTCGAGGTCTCTCATTTCTTAAGGAAAACATGGCAAAATTGGTGTCATGAACCTTATGACGGACCGTACAACATCCGTGAGTTAGTTACGCGACTGACTTACTTACGTAGGACGTGTCGTACCGTGGACCCGGATACATGTCGACGAAGGAGGAGGGAAGGATTGAGGAAGACGTACTCGTAGTCACCTTCGTGAGGGTCGGATGTCGTCAGGTCGTTTTTATTACAGAGAATGTGTATAGACTCGGGAAAGGGGATTGATTGTCTTCTGATGGTCCATTCAATGAATTGGGGGTTCTGGGAGTCAAAGAAGTCTTTATTTTATCCTTACTAATGTCTTTGAGTTCTCTCAACTTGTATAAGTTACTTAATTACATTCGTTTTACCCTTCACATATTGTCAAAAAGTTATAAGTCATTTCTATGTACATGAGATAAACTCACCTTAACCCGAAGAGTTTATTCTATCATACCTATAAAGAGTTAAAAGATTCCTTAGTACTCGGTTACTTACCCTTAGACGACCCTACGGGGAATATCTTTTAGGGTGTATACATGAAAACATAAGTGTCTTTGTTTGGTCTTACTTTGGAACCCATAACTAGAACTTAACCTTTTTATTCGGTTCAGTTGGGATGACCGGACCTCAAATCGGGACTTGTGGTACTGGTTATGAGTGTGGAATGTGTTACTGGTAACCCAGTTGTAATCCCGACCCCTTTTCAGAGTCCTTTGGTCTTCTGTGTCCAGGAAGGGGTCCAACAAGTATTACCTGGTAGGTTACCGGGTAACAAGGAGGTAAAGACCGGAGAGAAGGTGGACGAAGTCAAAAATAGACACGGATACACTTGGGTCACCTCTTCCTTTACCGTGGGTGAGGTCATGAGAACGGACCTTTTAGGGTACCTACCTCCTCGGACCATCCGACGTCAGACGCCCCAGTGACTCTCAACCTGTGCTGAGTCACTGAAGTGAAAGTGAAAAATGAAAGTACGTGACCTCTTCCTTTACCGTTGGGTGAGGTCACAAGAGCGGATCTCTTAGGGTCCCTACCGCCTCGGATCACCCGACGACAGATACCCCAGTGTGTCTCAGCCTGTGCTGACTTCGTTGAATCGTCGTACACTTGGGTCTTAAGTCAGACTTAAAGTCAGGTGGTTCTAGTTAGAATTATGTTTTCTAATAGTACTTATTATTTTCTTCCATAAAATCTTTAAAGTCTCTCCGTACGAGGGGAGTAGAGATTCTACAACGGGTGTCGTGAGACGGAAAGGGGTGAAAGTCTTTAAGAAGAGAACAAACTCAGAGTGAGAGATTCGAGACAATCGGTTACGAAAGGGTAGGAAGAAGAATCTGACAGTTTAAGAGGACGACAATTGATAGTTATGAAGAGGAGACGAGGAAACCACGGTCTTGAAACTCGAGGGCTCCAAGTCCTAAGGGGATTTCACCCAGAAAGTTTCATAAAGAGTCATTCTGTTAAACAATGATATTCTTTATAAGAATACTCCCCTACTTTCTTAATTCAACAACGGAACACTGTATCAATCCTTATAGTCTATATATGTAATTTTATATAAATCTATATTTATAAAAATATATAAATATAGATTTTACTAAATCTATATTAAAATGAACTTAACAAGGAGACAAGAAACACTTATGACTATTTTGGACACCCGTTTTGTGGGGGTGGAATTTGTGTGTGTGCGGTAGTGGTGGTGACGGTTGTAGTGGTAGAGGTAGTAGTAATATCTAACAATTTACGTCGATTGGTAGATATTGACGACGGGAAAGTAATAGAAGGAAACTTTGAATGGGGTTTGACTCCAGAAAGTCCTAGTCAAGGAAATATTTTAGTAAAACTTTGGTTTACAAATACTCAAAGGTCGTGTTAACGAATCTGGGAAAGGGAGGGTAGGGGGAGGGAGTGTGACCATTATACTTCCGATATTTCTATATTTTGGACTTATACCCTATCGAATCGAGAAACACATATCTTATTTGTGAATTGTCTGTGTGAGGTACTTATCGGTAGGATAAAACTCTTAGTCCTCTCAGATGGTGGCTCCTTTGTCATGAACTAGAGAAAGGGTGGGAGTCCTTGGAGTTCCTGTCTATCAAGGATTATTAAGAAGAGTGTCCTCATCGTGCCCAGGAAGACACTTTTATTTTGATCCTTAAACCCTTTATTTCTTCGGGATAGGACTTCCATTCCCGAAGGGTTCACCGTGTCACCATTTCGTAGACGGACGGTTATGCCCTCTAGATTCTCTATGCCCAAACTAGGGACCCAACCCTTCTAGGGGACCTCCTCTCACGTCCCGTCGGGTGAGGTCATAAGAACGGACCTCTTGAGGTACCTGTTTCTTCGAACCGTCCGATGTCAAGTATCCCAGTATGTCTCAACCTGTACTGACTTCGCTGAGTGTTGTTCGTGTTCGTATGTAGGACTTCAGCCTCGTCAAATCTGGACACGTACCTTTCGATACACTTTTGTTCTACTCACTAAGCCGTCCTTCAGTAACCCTACGGTCCTAACCCTCCGTCTGTATGATCGAAGAAACCCGTCTTTCGTGCCATTAGTCTTTTCTCACCGTTAAACCGAAGTTGATAACTTCGAAGTGAGGGAAACAAGACAGGTGGTAGGAACCGTACACAGGACCCCGTCCATGACATGAAAGAGTACCGTTCTTTAATAACCCTTCTGGAGATGAGACCGGTTTGTCATAGATAGTAAAGGAAGAACCCTATTACGACGTATTACTTGACATTTTAGATGGTCAAATAATTAATCTGGTGATATATACCCCTTGACCAATGTTCTTTTCTTTTATTCCTGTAAAATTTTCAGTCTACTCCTCCGCTCGAGAGAAAAGAATAGTACTTCAACCACTCACCCATCACGTTAGAAATCTTGTGTCCGGTATACTTCTTCTTTTCTCTAAATAGGTCCTTATTTTCATAGGTGTAAATACTTAAGGAGAAACAACCAATTTCAGTCTTCTAGGTGAAACAGAACATTGTTGATCGATTTAGTTCAAAGGTGGGGGTCTGGGTCCACAAGAAAGGGATTGAAACACTGGGACACGAGGAGGTCGCCGTCGTAGGTGACTGAGTCGCACCTCGCAATGTCTTTCTCCCACAGAGAGGACGACTCCTGATTCTTAACGACAAGTTCCGCTCACCTTCCCTTGTTGAAAATTCAGGAAAAGTCTTGTTTCCCTACCACAGTTGGTTGGTTTGTGTTCTATCTTTGTTATCAAATCTGTGTAAGATAAAGACTTTACAGCAGAGGACCCCCCTAAGAAATCTCTCTCGATTTTATAATTTCGGTTTACCCAAAATTTGTATTACGCGAAAGGACACATTGACGTCCGTGGTTAATTCTTTCTTTTTACGTATGTAATATCTTGACCCCTTGTTACGTAAGGATCCTAAATTTACCTTTCCTCTAGACTATAGTTTCACTCCAAGTGTTCTTTGTGTTCCCAGCGAATGTGTCGTATACGGAGAAACTCTTCCAGTTATAGAGGATGCTACTTTACCGTTCTCTTATTAAAAAAATTCGTTTCTTGACTTTTCTTTCTTTTACTTTTGACAGGTGAATGCTTGGGACTTAAAAGTTACAGTACGTGAAATCTCCACAATTTTAATTTAACCATACATCTTTTGTCTACCTTTTTTTTTTGAGTCCTTTCTTTCCTGGATATTTATTTAACTCTATAATGTCTTTACATAATCGCTTTGGTATCTTCCTTGTCTTTGTAAAAAGATATCTTTTCAACTGGAAAAGTTTCTTTCTAATTTACCTTTTATCCGATTAGACTTACATTTCAGACTATTCGTGGTAATGAACAATTATTTTACAGGTGAAACGTTCCCCTTATTTGTCAGGTCAGAGTTACACCCTACTGAGGTCATAGAAGGAACGAGTGAGAACACAGACACACTTTGTAGAAGTTCCAAAAGATATGGCTTCGTATTGGACGATACTTAAATTTAGATACTGTCGGGTACAAAGACCAACTAATTTGATTCAACAAATACCCCAGACACCACAATTAAGTTGAACTCTTGTTAATTTGATAGGGAGAGACTTCGTTCCTTGAGTGACCGTATCTGTAGACTGGTAAGTAGTGAACGGTACGTAGAAAGGTGACAGTAGAGACGTCGAGGAACTATGCGTCTATAACCGAGGTCAAGACTTCTCCCAAGTAAACAGTGATAGTAGTCCACCGTATGTCGCCCAAGGTCAAGTAAGTTCCAAGACTCGTACATAAAACACAATTTTGTTAAGTATTACTTTCAGGTGCAATCCTTACGACATTACGAAGAGATAAAGAGAAAGAGAGAGAGGAGGGAGAGAGAGAGGAAGAGATCAAAAAGGAGAATTCGTTTGGTATATGTTTGATATTCGATGACGTTTCGGATGAGTATTGGGATCATAGTGAATACGTGAGTAGGTCCCTGGAAAAGGAGTCGTTGTGATACTCTGAACCGTACGAGACTCAACAGTTTTTCCGTTTTTACTTTATTTTTATCAGAGTTCGGTTTTCTCAAAATGTCGACTCTCTCCGTGTGTTTACTACGGGGTCCTGTACCAAAGGGTGTTGAGTCAGACTCCAGGACCGTAGTTCCGTGTAAGGTCTAGGTACCGTTATCCTTGTTGTGTAAAGAACCGTACTCTCTAAGTATTCGTAGTTATATAGATCGTGTTACAATTATCTATAATAACATAGAAGTAATAGCTTTTTGACGACGACCTACATTCAAATGGATCTTATGTTTGTTACAACGTATAACTGACTCGATCTCTAAAGAAAGAGGGTGTAGAAACAAGGACTGATAAATAGACGACTTGATATAAACCGTTTTTACTTAGTTCCAACGTACATCTTTTGAATCCAACGACTCAATTTTGTCGATAAAAGGTTACTTTCGAACTGAAACACATGACGGTCTTTCGTAGTGTACACTTATACCGATAATAAAAAAAAAGTTTTTTATTACGTCGGATTTAAGTCCGACAAGTTAGTGTAAACACGTTTCTTTATACTCTCCGGTACCTATGTCAGGACTTATCGTACACCTTGTTTACATGGTCTCCGGTTGTGTCATTAGTAGATTCGTGTACATCTTGGACTAGAAGTAGGGACCTCAGGATCTAAGAAGGAAAGACAAAGGATTCGTCATAAAGGGTATGAACCACTATTCTGAGTGACCTGACTCTGGTCCTCTTGAGTCACACTACCTCATACACAATGCGTGGTACTCGGTATGACCTCTACAACCTAGGAGTGTCTTGTTCCGTATGAACCCTTGTATACTTATTGTTTCTCTGACTCTACTTCTTCCCTATTCTGTTGTCGAGTTTCAGTGTGTCGATGATTTGTATACTCAGTCGTAGACTCGGGGCTTTGGTTCGAGAGAGACGAGATGTTCACGAAGGTGTGTACACCTTCGTCGTCCCTGTATGTGACGTTTGAGTCAGGGGACCCAGGATGGAAACCTTGGTCTTTGAAACTTTTCACAACTACCTTTTCGAGGGTCCCCGGACCGTGTCTGCGAGGTATCCGACAGTGAGTTTCCGGTGGTACAGGACGGAACGAGAGACACGTTCTTTATAAACACGTTTATTTATGTTCCCCGGTACCTATGTCAGGACTTACCGTGCACCCTGTCTAAATGGTCTCCGGTTGTGTCTTTAGTGGATTCGTGTGTGTCTTGGAGTAGAAGTAGGAACCTCAGGGTATAAGAAGAGAAGACACAGGGTTCCTCATAAAGGGTTTGAATCCCTACTCTGAGTGGTCTAACTCTGGTCTAGAGGAGGATTACCGTTTCCGTTCACAGAGATGGTGACTACACATAAGTGTCTAAATTCGTAGTGTTACAATACTTTGAGACGAACACAAAAGGGATGCCCCTATTTACTCCTTTGGTTCCGATCTTAGTAATTCACTGAACATACTCCAGTGTGACGTACTCGAAGGGTCCACCGAGTCTGTCATTTCTTAGACGGACGTTACTCCCTCTGGACTCAAGCTAGAGACCCAACCCTTCTAGGAGACCTCTTCAGTTACCGTTGGGTGGAATTATAAGTACGTACCTCTTACGGTACCTGTCTCCTCGGACCGTCCGATGTCAGGTACCCCAGTGTCTCAACCGTACTGACTCACTGAAGTGAAAGTGAAAGTGCTCCAGTGTGTCGACCAGCCGTCCGGACGTGACTCGACAGAAACATTGGAGGCAATGTCTCCAAAATTCAAGACAACTGGGTTTAGGATGTGTCACAGGGTCGGAGAAGGGGTTGAAGGTCCGGTACCAGGTCATGGAGAACAGTCTAGTCGTCGTCACAATCTAATCTGTATTTCACATGTTATTTACATTACGAGAACTTAGTAAGGTTTTGGTAGGGGAGGGGTGGAGGGTCCAGTAACCTTTTTGAGAAGGTGTTTTAACCAAGGACCACGCTTTTTCCGACCTTTGGTGACGAGATCCCCTGAGTAGTGATAACTTGGATACGGTTACTGTTCCTTCACTGAAAAGGTTTGTACTTAGTTGAAAGTGGTCGAGGGTTAGTGAATGTGGCCGTCTCCTTGACCATCTAATGTCCGGTCGATGTACTAGGTCCCGAAAATATTTTTAATCAACATTAAGTGTTTTAATTTTAAAGAATGGTTTTTAGTCAGTAGACGGATCATACATAGGTAAGGAACCGACCGCCCCACCCCTCCCGCCCCCCGCCCATGTCAACCTTGTCGTGACCCTTGAAAGTAATCTGATCCGCACGAAAGAAGTCGCGTAGTGTCAGGAGCACAGGACGGGAGTAGAGAATGTAAAGATGAACAAGGGTCACCCCTTAACTCAAACTCTCGGTGTCGATATGTACAGATCCGAACCGTATATCATGAACCCTATTCCTTTTATTTACGGGTGGGACGAACGATGGTGTTTTGAAATGTTTTTTTATGTCTTACTTCGGTTGGTTGATTGTACTGAAGACGTTGTCGGTAAAGTTTGGATAGAGATTTACAAAGGTTGTCTACTTTATTACGATCTAATTTTTGGTTGTCTTCTCGTTCTCTTTGGATCATAAGTCACGAGTACTCTAGTCTCGAACCAAAAGTGTAGACGGGTATAATTTCTTACGTGTCTCACGGGGTAGGTATGTCAGAACCGTTTTCTGTCAAACAAATATAAATCACAAAACCTGACCTAGAATCAAGAGGTTGGTCCCTAGTTTAGGTCCCGTTGTCATCATTTTCGTGGTTCAGGATTGGTATCCTGGTGATCTCTTGAGTATCTTCTGCCTCAAATCTTAGTCAAAGTCCTGGGTCAAGGTCCTAAGAGGGCTCACAGGGTTGAAGGGAAGGATGTTTGACGTATGCCTCGATTCACGGGTCATCGTTGGTCACAGAGACATTAGTGGGTGGGGGTGTAGAACGGTGGGAGAAGTTGGTGACGTCGAGTTGACCCGTGGTCTTAAGAAGTAATAAAGACGGACCGGGAACGTAGCAAGGATCTAGAAGTTTAAAAGAGACTTATGAAGGTGAGAATTGGAGTTGTCCCTTAAGACTACGGGGTTGTTCAAGGAGATTTAGAGGAAGGATCCTTACTTCGGAGAAAAGGAAGGAAGTGTGGGAAGTCGTTGGTACGAGGTAGATCTAACAATTGATTTACAGATGAAAGGTAGGAGGTAGGGTCTGTCTCGGATGGACCTCTCGGATGTGATACTCTTACTTCCATCAATTTCTCTTCCTTCGGTCCACTGGAGAGAGGTTACTTTTACGACTACCTTTAGGTTAGATCTTGTATTTTCACTCCACCCTCACTCTTTCCTGAGAGGGGGTAAAGATCCAGACAAGGGGGTTCCATAGAGTCCCGTACTACACACGTGTTATGAACTCCGTGATTACCAGACTTCCGGTCACTCGATGTCGTAAACATGTGTCTACCGTTGGGTGAGGTCATAAGATCGGACTTTATAAAGTACCTGTCTCCTCGGATGTCAGGGACCCCAACGTTCACAGTCTGTGCTGACTCATGTCGTGGAAGATCGTGGGAATACCCCTGGGTGTATAAGTCTGTCGAAGAGGAAAGAGATAGATCTCGAACCATTCTTATGATCCTACAGTGATGTTCAAAAGGTCAAGTATTTCCGTGGTTAAATTTGAGTATTAATAAAGGTATCAAATGATAAAATCTTTCAGAGGTATTCTCTACAGAATATATCTTTCTCTTTTATCTTATTTTTATTCTCGATGAATTAGTTAGATGTTAAAACTCTGTTACGATCAAAAAAAAACACGAAGACGAAGGCCCAGGTTCCAACAGAGGGACCGTCCGTCCGGACTCAGACGAGACCCACCGGTACGATTGAGTCCTACCTACCAGTAACCTCCCGACATTTGTGCTGTTGAAGGAAGGTGAATTAACGGGCACAGAGGGTGTTTTCTCGTAAATCTCATAAGGAACGATTATGTTTCTATTTATTGACGGAATGTCCCTCGGAGTGACCCTCGTCCCCAATACGTTCTTCTCACTCATATCTTCGATACAATAATGACGCATTAGACGTCCAAGTCAAGTCAGGTCAAGTCAGCGAGTCAGTACGGGTTGAGACGTTGGGGTACTTGGCGTCGTGTGGTCCGGAGGGACAGGTAGTGGTTGAGGGTCTCAGGTGGGTTTCGGTACAGGTAACTCAGCCACTATGGTAGGTTGGTAGAGTAGGAGACAGCAGGGGAAGAGGAGGACGGGAACTAGAAAGAGTCGTAGACCCAGAAAAGTTTACTCAGTCGAGAAGCGTAGTCCACCGGTTTTATAGCCTCAAAGTCGAAGTTGTAGTCAGGAAGGTTAGGCGTCCATCTGGTACGACTTTCTTCCGAGACGTCTTAAAGGATTCACTTTGGAGGTTTTACGGGTGTGGGTGTCCATTTTCGTGTTCCCGATACCAGTCAACTGACATTTTGCAACCCATCACAAAAACCAGTAGAAGGTTCCGTAGAGAAGTTTGAAACGTGTCTGGTTCTTTTTTTCAGTAGTAAACCATAAACTGTTACTTACAATAACGCACGCTACTTCTATTGTGACCCCTGTTTCTGAAGGTACTCCTCTAAAAGGATCTAACGGAGTATAATAGTTCCTGTTATGGGTCTTCTTTGTCAGTACACCGTACGACTCGGTTTCCCCGGTGTTGACTAGATATAATGTAATTAAAATATAATATAATTTTTAATATAATAAAATACAATTAATAATATAATAGATATAATATAATTTACTAGATATAAAGAACGTGACTAATTATATTAAGATATTTCAAGTCACAATTATATGTGTCGTTGTGTAAGTAAGTATGTGTGAATCTTTTATTTAGACGAAAAGATTTGAAAAGGGAAACTTACCCACTTTCCCTTCAAGACTGTACGATGGAGAGAGGGAAAGGGAAGGGGAAGGGAAGACCACTAAATCAGCAATTTGGCACAGGTTGAGAAAACACTGGGGTACCTGACATCGGGCGGTCCGAGGAGATAGGTACCCTAAAGGGTCCGTTCTTGTGACTTCACCCAACGGTAAAGGAAGAGGTCCCCTAGAAGGGCTGGGTCCCTAACTTGAGTATAGAGGACGTAACGTCCGCCAGAGGTCGAAATGTCCGTCTAAGAAATGGTGACTCGCTGGTCCCTTCGGGAATGAAATTAATCCATGTGTGAAGTTGACAATTAGTGGTAAACGGGGGTTAGGGGTGAGGTTACGGGTCGAGGACTCTCTTGGGGACAACATAGTCGGACCTCTGAAGAGAGTAAGTTTATTTTCATAAAGTTAGAGTAACTGGAGAGTAAATGAAAGTCTTCATCTAAGTTATCGTTTCATAAACAAGTGATATGAAACTCTTCAGAAGGTCCCTTTCCGGTAATGAATAACGTCATTCGACTCTTATCTTCACTAAAATGACAGAGAGTCCTATTGATTAAAGCTAACTAGATCAATTCGCCGTTTGTTCAACGATTCCAATTAATATTAAGTAGTTAGTGTGTTTGTTTGTCTCAAATGACTACCTCTGTCGGGGTGTGTAAACAAACTCCATACGTTGTTACAACCCTCTCTAGTCAAAATTATTAGAAAGGGAGGTACAAGTAACAGTCCTTTTACACTAAATTTCTTTTAGTAAATACGTAAGGGTTTACATAGTTACCTCTCGTTGGAATGATAAAAAGTAAGAAATATTTCTTTTAGTTGTGTCGGTTGTCTTTAGTCAACTGTTGATATTTTCCAAAAGTCAGTGAAATCAGAGGTACTTTACAAATAACTACAACATACTTCGGTTTTGTAATAAATCTATTTACGAAAATAACAGACACACTTAAATCGTTTTTCATACCCTACTTAAAGAAATACCAAAGAAAGATCCATTTGAAATTGTTTCCTGACGTTCGTTGAGTAGTCATCGAAGTCAATCTACCAAGAAACGTCATCCATGACTGTCACTACTTTTTACACCTCTGAACTTTAGTTTTACTCAGCGGAAGATTCCGGTCCCCTATAAAGGGAATCGTGTCAAACTCAGTCTACTGGTCGTACATGTGACGATGGCTTTCCGAAAAAAAAAACGATTATTGGAGAGAATTTTTTTTTTTTCCAAGGAAATAAGACTTTACTGACAAATACTCTTGAAGAAATTTTCCGTAACATTTCATTAATTGGAGGTTAATTTTATTTATTTAAATATAAAAAAAAATTTTTTTTTCTTAATAAGGGACCCTTTAGGGTACCTGTCTCCTATGACCGTCCGACATCAATTACCAGTGTTTTTTATTTATTTATTTATTTATTTATTTATTTTCCGTAACTCGATCCAAGGTAGACTGATCGTTATTTGTTCGATCCATACCAGACAGAGGTGTGTTGACTGTCAGAGTACTCCTTCTGTTGGGAAATTTATTTACTGATATTATTTCATACAACAATTAGTAGCATCTTCGTCATGTCCCGTCATATACTCCCTGATTTCGTCTGTGAATTGATCCTCCGTTCGTTCTACGAGGCTACCTTCATGAAAATGTATATTTCTATTAAGTATACAACAGTTCCGTTTCTCCTCTCTCCTATTGAGATTAGTCTCTACCTTCCCGAAGAATGTAATAAACCGGTACTCTGTGGGAGTCGAGTTAACAGTTAGGTACACACCTTATGTCTCGTTACTTTTGTTAGTCCCTGTACCCCGAACTAGTCCTTTTTTTTTTTTTTTTTTGTCCGAGTTTTAGTTCTTAATTACGATCAATGAATTCTTGAACGAAGAATAAAATGTGTCCTGGTCACGGTTAAGAATTTAGTTAAACAATTTGTTTGGTGGTATTATGGTGAACGAGTAAGGCGAATATAATTAAGTCGAACGTACTCTTTTTCGATAACCGACAATCACCTTGGTTCCCAAGACGGTCTCCTGTAAAAGTTACCTTCTCTCCTTTCTTCTTTCTTCACACCTTCTTAGTAGTTCCAAACCAGGGGTCCGTGGGCATTTGGAGGGTCTCTCGGGCAGAAATAGATTTCAGCATTGTTAGGGAAGTCGTGGTGAGTAATGTTTTCGTCTTTTCTTACGGAGTCGTTCTGCACATCCAGAAGTTTTATAAGTACTCACGTGGACGTGAAAGACGTCAGAATCCTACACACTAAGACATAAGGGTAAGTCATTTTTATTTCTTTAGTTCTTAATTCACATACATATGTAATATACTCTCTCTCAGCGAACCTTGACAAGTCACGGAACCTCTACGTCTCTAAATCTTGGAATCACGTTTAGAAGAAAAGTTTTGTACGAGATCAGGTCCAAATAGGGGTTTGGAAGGATTTAGAGGTAGGAGAAGTAAAGACGGAAGTATATACACACGACAAGATTGAAGTTGGGGAGGAAGAAACAGAAGTTTCCGTACACCACTACGAACTGCAAATGACTTCTGAATTTCATTATGCCGTTCTTTAGTGTAAAGTTTTGTAGCATAAATAGTAGAATAACTGAGGAGGTTTGGAGAGGTTTCCGACTGTTTCCATCTCGTTGAACGAAAGGAGAGACGAAGGGAATTTTTTTTTTTTTTTTTTTTTTTGTCTTACCGTGAAGGGTCTTAAGAGCACTTCTTTTATAATAATAACAATAGTGTGTGACACCGATCTTTGGTCTATTTCGTATTTTTGACACATAAACTTTCGATTTGACACTTCTAGAAATCTGTCTCTATGACTCTCTAGGCACATTTCTTGTGGTTAAGGTACTATATTCGTATGGTAGTGCCTCATTGTCTAAAGGTACTATATTCGTATGGTAGTGCCTCATTGTCTAAAGGTACTATATTCGTATGGTAGTGCCTCATTGTCTTGTGTTAAGGAAAACTGTCGTCGAGTCGAACTCTTTATGTAACTCCCACTACCCGTCCCGTGTCCCTGTACGTGTCTCTGTTCGTTTCTACCAGTAAGATCACTGACGATAAAGAACTTAAAGTGGAATGAGGGATCACTCTTCTTTTACTAATTATAATAATAATAAATAGAGATTGTCTCTCTAAGAATTATTAGTAACCGTTGATTATATATATAATCGATAGATATGTATGTATACGTGTACACATATAGATGTGTGTGTGTGTGTGTGTGTGTGTGTGTGTGTATATGTATGTGTTGGTCCTTCTAAGGGACCTCTTCCCTAGCTGATGGGTGCGGTTATAAGAACCCGAAGGGACCACCGAATCTACCATTTCTTAGGTGGACGTTACACTCTCTGCACCCAAGTTGGGGACCCAACCCTTCTAAGGAATCTTCTCCCGTACCCTTGGGTAAGGTTATTGGAACGGACCTCTTAGGGGTACCTGTCTCTACGGACCGTCCGAGATCAGGCACCCCAGTGTTTCGTATCCTGACTCACTGATTCGTGTGTGTGTGTTATTGCACACTTAATAGACATTCATTTTATTCGTTCTAAGTTTGTCACCGTATCGAAAAAAGTTAAAAAGTTTAATGTACCGGATAAGACGTTTTCCTAATAGACTTGACCCACCGGAATTGGAGATAAAAGTTAATACAATTCCCACCACAAAGTCACTCTTTGTATTTATCTTGAAAAAAGATTCGATTACGGAGGGATAAATTCTTAGGTATGAAAAGGGTAAATAAAATACCAAGTTTTTACTTAATGATTAATGAAGTTCCAAGAAAGACTTAACTCCCAAAGTTTTCCTGTACTTTTATTGAGTACAAGGAAATTATTTGTATAGATAATTACGAGTTAAACTTACTTCTTCGTCCTGTACGTTCTTTCAACTTTTATTTATAGACGATACTTCGTTAGACTTTAAATTAATAGATCTGATATACGACTGAAGTAGAAGTGATTACTCCTTCTCTCTAAGAATAATTCTTATTTTACGTAATAACAGAAACATTAAAATTTTCATACAATCTGTGAAATCCTTTTATAAAATTCAAATTTCAAATCGGATCACAATGGTTTCTTTTACTTGGTAGAAAAAATTGAATGTTCGAAATTCCCAAAATTTTATTACGAAACACGATTTGTATGTGTTTTAAGTTAAACTTTTATAAAACTCACAAATAATTTACGGTTCGTAATGTCTATATTTCTCTTCATACAGCAAAAAAAGGACGGGAGTTTCTAGGTATCTTATCATAATAAATGGACGGGTGGTTTGGTTGAATATTTTAATAAAACTCGTTTAATAGATAATAATGGATACACAAGTCTTATTTCTATATCATAAATAGAGATAAATAACCAATCTGGAAAATTTGATAAATGACGTTTTTGAATTTTATGACCAAAAGTAATTAGTCATATTAGGACATAATGTAAAGTGTTTCACTTTAGAACAATTTTACAAGAGACTAGTCCAAGAATTGTGGAAGGATCTCTTTCCCTAAATGTTTTCGTAGGTGGTTCATATATTATATTATATACCTTTATCTTTTTAAGTAAAGGGAAGTCATAAATCATTAAAAGTACTTGGTCTAAAGTTTGATTTTTATTCTTTATGTAAAATCTTAGTGAAATAAGTTTAGATCATCTCACGGTAAAGTAATTTGGTTTACGTTTTATGGGACTACAAAATTTGTTTTCACCGGTAAGGACTCCATAAATATCATATAAAGTTCAAATATAAGGATGGAATTCAATTATCTAAATGTACACTTAATCCCGTTTAATGGATAAATACAGATAATACGAATTTATTATAAGTCGGGACTTTGCACAAAACTTTTGAGTTATGACCTATTTTTTTACTTGAATCACAACAGTAATTTATTTATCAAGTAGTAGAATCATTTTGACCCAAAAATTATGTCATACGTATTTGTATAAGTCAAGTACCTCCTGACGACATATAGTATTGAATGAAAACGTTTTATAAACGTAAAAGTTCAGAATTATTGTAGTGTATGATTGACTAGTAAAAGAGAAGACCCTGTATACACTAATTATCGTAGTGACCTTCCTACTCAATGTAACCCTACAATAAGGATTTAAGTTTTAATTTCGTGTTAGTGAAGATCGTGTGAAATATGTCAGATAGTGAATTTAGTGAAAAAGAAGTAGATTACTCACATTATATTAATATAGGAAACTCTAAAGACTTTCTACTGGAAATTTACTTTTATGGACTTCCCCGACTATTCATTGTGTTCAGTGTGTAAAAACAACGACAACAAATTTTTCTTGAGGAATGGATTTAGACTTTGTCTGTCAGGACTCTGAGACCTCTGGGATTGACGGTGGTAGAGAGAACGGACTTTCAGTGTGATTAGGTCGGGAGTCATAGAAAGAGACCGGAACACGGAAGTCCCTTCTACCTAAGAGTAATTTCTCGTGTAAGGTTGAAGAGTTCAGGACAGTTACGGACTGGGAAGATCTTTTAGGTATAAAATTATAGAATGTCTATTTCATTTTAAGTATATCTATGACAGTAGACGACTTTAAAGTCAGATACGTCGACACGTACGCACGCATGATTCAACGAAGTCAGCACAAGTACCTAACCTCGGACGGTACCTAGACAGGTACCACTAAGAGGTCCGTCCTCATGAAATCTCACCCAACGATACGGGAGGAGGTCCCCTAGAAGGTCCGGGTCCCTGGTTTGGTCGCATGAATCCTGATGGACGTGACCGCCCACGCAAGAAATGGTGATCGCGGTGGACCCTTCGGGTATACCTCGACAGTCAGTCAGTCCAGTCAACAAGTCAACACAGGTTGAGAATCGCTGGGGTACCTGACGTCGTGTTGTCCGAAGGGACGGACAGTGGTTGAGGGTCTCGGACGAGTTTAAGTACAGGTAGTTCAGTCACTACGGTAGGTTGGTAGAGTAGGAGACAGCAGGGGAAAAGGTGGACGGAAGTCAGAAAGGTTCGTAGTCCCAGAAAAGGTTACTCAGTCAAGAAGCGTAGTCCACCGGTTTCATAACCTTAAAGTAGAAGTGGTAGTCAGGAAGATTACTTATAAGTCCTGACTAAAGGAAATTCTAAGAGACCAACCTAGAGGAACGTCAGGTTCCCTGAGAGTTCTCAGACGAGGTTGTGGTGTCTAGTTTTCGTAGTTAAGAAGCCGTGAGTATAAAGAAATCTCAAGTTTAGAGTGTAGGTATGTACTGATGACCTTTTTAGTATCGAAACTGATCTACCTGGAAGTAACCGTCTCATTACAGAGACGAAAAATTATACGAGAGATCCAACCAGTATCAAAAAGAAGGTTCCTCGTTCACAGAAAATTAAAGAACCGACGTCAGTGGTAGACGTCACCAAGACCTCGGGGGGTTTTATTTCAGGGACTGACAAAGGTATCAAAGGGTAGATAGACGGTACTCCACTACCCTGCATTTCTGTACTAGAATCAAAAAACTTACAACTCAAAATTCGGATGAAAAAGTGAGAGGAGAAAGTGAAAGTAATTCTCCGAGAAATCAAGAAACGAAAGAAGGTATTCGCACCACAATAGACGTATAGACTCCAATAACTATAAAAAGGGTCGTTAGAACTAAGGTCGAACACGAAGTAAGCCGGGTCGTAAAGAGTACTCTATGTGACGTATAGTTAATTTATTCGTCCCACTGTTATATGTCGGAACTGTATGATTAAAGGGTTAAACCTTGGTCAGGCAACAAGGTACAGGTCAACATTGACACCGAAGAACTGGACGTATATCTAAAGAGTCCTCCGTCCAGTCCCTCAGACCATAGGGTAGAGAACTTCTTAAAAGGTGTCAGACAACACAAGGTGTGTCAGTTTCAGAAATCACATCAGTTATTTCATCTATAAAAAAGACCTTGAGAGAACGAAAAAACTACTAGGTCGTCTACAACCGTTAAACTAGAGACCAAGGAGACGGAGAAGATTTGGGTCGAACTTGTAGACCTTCAAGTACCAAGTACATGACAACTTCGGACCGAACCTCTTAAAACTCGTAATGAAACGATCACACACTCTACTCACGTTAACACGTCATCAAACTTATAAGTAACCATAATGGAAAGAAACCCTAACCTTACTTTTGACTGGAAAAGATCAGGATACCGGTGACGACTCAAAAGGTTTAAACGACTGTATAACTCACTTTGTGAAATTGTCGTAGTAGGAAATCCTAAACTTTACTGAGTCGACCTTTAGGAGTGAAGGTGATCGAAACAAGTATGACTACGAAGGATTCCGGGTGAACTGAAGTGTAAGGTCCTACAGACCGGGATCCACTCGTTAGTGTGGTAACACCGAAAGACCTAGTACTTCTAGAAAAAACATATCAAGAAGACACATAAGATAGAAGACGAAGACAATCCAGGTATGGTAAAGACAAGAAATAACACGGGTAGAAACGTACTTTATAAGGGAACCAATAGAGATTAAAAGAACTTCTCTAGAGATCAGAAAGGGTAAGATATGAAGAGGAGAAAAAGAAACGGAACTAGTAACTCCTTCCGAAAGAATAGAGAGGAACGATAAGAAACCTTCAGATGTAAGTTTACCTACATAGAAAAGAAAAGAGGAAACGGAAATCGAAGAGAAGAAGAGAATCGAGAAACATTCCGGAGGAGTCTGTTGGTAAAACGGAAAAACGTAAAGAAAAAGAACCCCTACCAGAACTAGTGACGGAAGACATGTTACAGTACTTGGAGATAGGTATAAGAAGTCCATGAGACAGATAGTCTAGATTAGGGAACTTAGAAACAGTGAAGATGACATATTAGTATTCCCTAAACTAAATCCAGTATGGACTTACCAGATCACCAAAAGGGATGAAAGAAGTTAAATTCAGACTTAAAAGGTTATGCCTCAAGTACTAGACTCGGTGTCAGTTGAGGTCCAGAAGAGAAATGACTGAGATATCTCAAAGAGGTAGAAACTGACGTTTCTTATATTAGTTAGATTAAACCATAACTGGTAGGCCACTACAGATACATATTTCAGTAGAGGACACAACAACCTTCTTCCACAAACGATACTGGTCACACAAGAGAACCGTTTTGAGACAATTGGAAATGAGACGAGGTAAGACAGGAGTTTCCGGTTTAAACGGACAATGAGATCAATAGAGAACTGAAGGATAAAGACGTAAGGTCACGGGATATTACTTTTCCTGTAGAAAACCCCCCCTAATCAAAGTCTTCTAAAACATCCAGAAGTATCTTGGTAAGTTAAACTCGAAGAAGTCGTAATGACCAACCTCGTATCTGAACCTAATGACACTATAACTTATTAAACGGAACCTTTGTTTGTCTTTAGTAAGGCAGTAAACACTCTAACGTGGGTTCATGACATAAAGTCTGAGAAAACAACTGATACTCCCGATGAGGTAAAGAAGACTCCCAAAGAACGGGTAACATCATCTATATTACCAGTAGACTCAATGTAAGTGGGTAATGTCAGGTAAAATCAAGTGACTAAGGATTTTAAACTACAAGTGAGAACGGTAGAGGACAAACTGGTGAAGGTTAAATGGAACTAAGTAACCGGATTGTAAGGTCCAAGGATACGTTAGAACAAGAAATATCGTAGTCTGAAATGAAGGTAGTGGTCAGCGTAGGTGTTGACCTACAATAAAATCGAAACCGAGGTGGAGAAGTAAGAAAGACCTCAGTAAAGAGGTGAGAAGAGGTCATCGTATAACCCGTGGATGGTTGGACCCTTCAAGTAGAAAACCACAGTATAGAAAAACGACAAAGTACGACGAGTACCCCAAGAGTTCCGTTCTTACGACTTCACCAAACGGTAAGGGAAGAGGTCACCTGGTACAAAACAGTCTTGAGAGGTGGTACTGGGAAGGTAGAACCCACCGGGATGTACTGTAACTGAGTATCGGAGTAACTCAATCTGTTCCGATACCAGGTACACTAGTCAAACTGATCAAAAGACAATAACACCAAAAGTCAGACAGACGGGAGACTCCCTCTCCTATTCTCCGAATACCTTCAAAGGACTACCCTCTCTGACTGNCCCCCCGCCCCCCCCCCCCCCCCCCCCCTGACCCAAAACAAGACTACCCGCCCCGGTACGAATCATTTAGAAATTAGGTTAAAAGACAACTACCCGCCCCGACGTAAGGGAGAGACAACGAACTGGACTCCGGTTTGATACCACCTCCACTACTTCTATTACCGCTGGAGGAAGTTCTCCAGGGCACGAACGTAACGACGTGAGTCACGGGGGCTGGGACGTCGTCCGGCGACGCTGGGTGCGGAGGCGGTCTCAGAGGACGTGTGAGCGTCCGTTCAGACCCAGGCAGAGAACACCCCAGTGACGAGGAAAGAGGACCCACGACTACGTGTGTTCCAAAACAAATACGGGAGCTTCTTAGACAAAACACAGGACACATGTAAGACCGTCGAGAAACCACCCCAATTACCCTTGGAGGAGGTTCTCCCGAATGTAGTGTGGTCCAGACGACGTGGGTCTCGGGGAGGGGTACACAGTCCGGCGACGCCTCGGAATGGAGGGGACCTCTGTGACTTTGTGAGTTTCCGTCCAGGCCGAGCCAGAGACACCCCAAAACACCACACGTGTTACAGAACGAACTCGGAAGACTCACAAAGACCGCTCATACCCTAAACTAATATTTGCGTCAAAGTGGGGAGAATGGGAGAACGACTCCGAAGAAGAAACGGGAACCTGTACCCCATAGAATAAAACCATCCTAGGTTGTAAAAGGACAACTACCAACAAGTCGTCGCTCAAAATTAAAACCTCAAGAGCGTCCTCTTCTCCTCACGTTTAAGAAGTTGGGGCGATATCAGTTTCTATTTTGAAAAATTTAAAGGATAAAGATACTTGTACACTTGAGACCTTTCTAAAGTCATTCTTTCTTTGGGTATTGAAAGTTATCTTCTAAGTCGTAAGTACATTCGATGTGACTTATCACAACTATTCAATTCTTCGTCTATATGTTCACACCAAAAATTTGGTGTCTTTATTTAGACTGTTCTCAATACAGACCCTACAACCGAATTTCAAAGTCTCTTTGAAAAGAAAATAACAAACTGAATAAACTAAAAAATTCGGTATATTCATTCGACGTAAAAATAAATTTATTTTATGATACGAACTTTATCTCGTATAGTCACAGATAAACGAAAGTTTATTATACTCTCGACTCTTCCTGGGACTTTTTAGTAGACCAGATAGGTCGTAGGTAATTGACCGTCCACCAAAAAGTCTATAAAGAACTTAGAATTATTACCTCTGTTTACTTTTACAAGTCTGGGTAACTTTATTCTATACTCAATCTATTTCACCTCCGAAGGTGACCTCGGTCAATTTTCCAAATTTTCTCTTACTTTGTGGTTAGAAGGTCTTCGTAGTACTGTGAGATCTACCTCGGTCTCTTTTATAAGGTACCTCCTTTGATCTGACCTCACCTTCTTTCGACTGACTTCAAGTCTCTGTCCGTCATCTCCGATCAGAGTCATATTTCGTACCTCAGACCTTATCCTGTCTGTAGGAAGATTTCTCGACGTAAGGAAAGATCCACCCATCAAACCTGTTCTCCAAGTAAAAAGAAAGAAAAGACTAGTTCCTTATATTTATCTTTGACATCGACTCCTGACTACTCGTCTAGTTTATTCGGATGCTTTACGATTGGTAATACTGAATTGTTATTGTTACTTCAAGTCAAGTCAGTGAGTCAGCACAGACTGAGAAACGCTGGGGTACTTAGCGTCGTGCGGTCCGGAGGGACAGGTAGTGGTTGAGGGTCTCAGAGTCTGAGTGCAGGTAGCTCAGTCACTACGGTAGGTCAGTAGAGTAGGAGACAGTAGGGGAAGAGGAGGACGGGAGTTAGGGAGGGTCGTAGTTTCAGAGAAGGTTACTTAGTTGAGAAGCGTACTCCACCGGTTTCATGACCTCAAAGTCGAAATCGTAGTAAGGAAAGTTTCTTTAGGGTCCCAACTAGAGGAAGTCTTACCTAACCAACCTAGAGGAACGTCAGGTTCCCTGAGAGTTCTCAGAAGAGGTTATGGTGTCAAGTTTACGTAGTTAAGAAGTCGCGAGACGGGAGAAGTGTCAGGTTGAGAGTGTAGGTATGCACTGGTGTCCTTTTTGGTATCGGAACTGATCTACCTGGAATCAGCCGTTTCATTACAGAGACGAAAACTTATATGATAGATCCAACCAGTATTGAAAAGAAGGTTTCTCATTCGTAGAAAATTAAAGTACCGACGTTAGTGGTAGACGTAACTAAAACCTAGGGGTTTTTTATTTCAGACTGTGACAAAGGGGTAGATAAAGGATTCATTCGTATGGATTTATTAAATTTTAAAATCAAAAATTGTAAAAACGATTAATGGTCCAATCTAAAACTCCGAAGGCTCCACCGAGTCACCATTTCTTAGGTGGACGGTTTGTCCTCTAAACCAAACTAGGGACTCAGTCCTTCTAGGGGACCTCTTCCTTACCCGTCGGGTGAGGTCATAAGAACGGACCCTTTAGGGTACCTGTCTCCTCGGACCTCCCGATGTCAGATACCTCTTCGTTTCTCAGCCTGTGGTGAATCGATGATTTGTTGTTCCAATCTAAATCCAAATCAAGAGATTTCTCACGGTTCATGAAATATAATCGTATAAGACAATCTTTCACAAAGTTTATTGTCTATACTTACTTTATAGAGAAATAAAAATATAATCAAATAAAAACATTAGACATAAAAGAGTGGTATAAGTATAAGAACATACATCACTTTCTTAGTTTTAGTCTGTACATTTTAATTAAAAGTAAATAAAAATAAGGATTTGATGAATTATGTTTTTCAAATTCTTCTTTCCGTAGTTATTTTTATCCTAAGTAAGATTAAGACTGTTGATTAAAAAGGGAACTATATCTTAATTCTAAATCTATTTTCAAACACCTAAAAAAAAATATCATGTAAATTAGAAGGTCGTTCGGAACTTTAAAACTTTGTCCGAAGATACTAAACCCTTTCTCTGAAAAGAGTTGTGAAGTAGAAAAAAACGATATGATGATTTGTAGATTATTATGTGTATAATAATCTCTGTTAAACAGTTACGAAAGATACTGAGACCTTCAGATAAAATATAAGTAACTGTTATAAACCCTTTAATTTATAAAGATCTTTAAATTTTGAATTATACCTTAAAGACTTTTGAATTAATAAAGAGGAGTTCGATGAGACTTTATTACCGGTAGTGTGTTAGTATTTACCTATAAACCAAATACTCCTTCGACATTATTAGAATGGTAAAATAAAAAGACTTATTTTTGAATGTTCAAGAAAAATGGAGTTAGTATTCGTGAACCCCACTTATTATAACCACCTCTCACTTGTTTTTCTCACGAAGCCCTAAACAAACGGAGTAAAATAGTAGTTCAAAAGAAGAAACGTCCTCACTCCCTTACTCGTCTTCTGTGTGACAAGAAAGTTTCTTGAAAAAAGAAAGAGACGGTACCTGAAATACTGACTCAAGGAAGAGGAAAGTCTAATGGTGAATAAATTTCCGAAAAGTATCAGTGGTAAGAAAGTTTCAAGTGGGTCACTTAAATGTACTCTTTATCATGGAAACATTTTATTTGGTATATAATATTTATATAATTCCTTTTACACAATTTACCCAAATATTTACGATTTACACACAATCCCTAAAGTTTTAGAGTAAGTTCTATAAGAATTTATAAAAGTTAACCGACGTCAAAGTTACCTGGTGAGTCAAAGACACCAAATGTTAATTATTTTGACTTAAAGTAAGTAAAATTTAAAATTTCTATACAAAAATTTTGGAACTCCGTGTATTTTATATTAAATTGATAATGTTTATTTATTAAATTGATCCAAAACACTTCCTGTCGTCTTCCACACTTGTTTTGTAATAAGAATACGAATAGACCTTGATAAACACGTCTTTCACTTTCAAATTCACAATCAGTGAGTCGACACAGGACGAGAAACATTGGGGTACCTGACATCGGGAGGTCCGAGGAGACAAGTACCTTAAGAAGCCCGTTCTTATCACCTCACCTAACGGTAAGGGAAGAGGTCCCCTAACAGGGCTGAGTCCTTAGTTTGTGGTCAGAGGGTGTAACATCCACCTAAGAAATGGTAGACTCGGTGGTCCCTTCGGAAATATTAACTGTAGTTACAGATGAGTCGTTTCCTTAAAAAGACCAAACCCCATTTACACGACCTTATACTGATTCATAGGTCCGTCTGTCGTTAATTACACACACCTATCTTTAGTTCTCCAGTCGGATTTCCGTATGGTGAACTCTTGTGAATTCTCATTGTATATTAGTGTCTTTTTATGTGTCTACATTATTTACATTACTTTCTACCTTGTGACGAGTTCCCAATCCTTGTAGATAAATTTTACTGTAAAGTTTGTCTTAAAGTTTACCTTGAAGTCTCAAACACTCTGTTTAAGTTTCTGTTGAGGTTGAATTTTTACACTCTCGTTCTCCGTTTCTCCGTCGACACTTTGTTAATCTTAGAAGTGGGTCTATCAGATTGTGTGGCCCATAGTCTGGATATTACGTAGTCAAGTCGAAATAATCCTTTAAGATAACTATGAACCGTTCAACGACTCTTTCACGTGTTTCAATACTCTCAATTTTAAGACGACGTTTGTTGATTGGCAATAAGACACAGAATAATTTTAGAAACTAACCAAAACCAAAGACGTACAAGTCAACACGGACTGAGATACGGTAACATCCCCGACATCGGACGGTTCGAGGAGTCAGACACTCTGTTAGGGTCGTTCGTATGGTCTCGCCCAACGGTAACCGAGGTGGTCCCCTAGAAAGACTGGGTCACTAGTTTGGACGTAGAGGTCCCGAGGCCGTAACCGCCCGTCTAAAAAATCGTGACCTCGGCGGACCCTTCGGGAATGGTCAAGACAATTTTCGTCTTGCCTTTGATCTATCTGGGCTTCCTAGGAAATCTTAAGAAATAAGAGATATCATCTAACGATAAATATACTTTCAAAATACCGAATACACAGTACAGTATAAATAATTATATTGATATATGAAATACACATTTAGGTTTATATACACATGTATACAAACGTTTGTGTATAGATATAATCGGTGAGTCAGCACAGACTGACATCGGGCGGTCCGGGGAGACAGGTACCCTAAAAGGTCCGTTCTTATGACCTCACCCATCGGTAAGGGAAGAGGTCCTCTAGAAGGACTGGGTCCTTAGCTTGGGTCCAGAGGACGTAACGTCCGTCTAAGAAATGGTAGATTCGGTGGTCCTTTCGGGTATTTCTTTATGTTATAATTACAGTCACCATATATTTATATGAAATGTATAGGACACTTTGTACGAGAGTATACTTTATTCATGTGGACAAAAGTGTTTTTCTTTCGAGTCGTCCCAACCCGGACCAATCATGAAGTTACTCTCTTAGAAGTTGATCTACTATTTATATCTCCTAATGTGACGAGAGGAATTCAAGAGTTTAACTGAGTCTTGCAATTTGTCCTGTTGTCAAGATTCCAGTATCATCTGGAAGAGTTCATTTTGTTTCCATTGGGGTTTTGTTGTCTACATTGAATGGTTTTTAGTATACAATTAAAATAGAGTCCAAGTACTTTGTATCTTATGTTTTCACCCGTGTCATGTCAAAACTCCTTCTCTTTCTTTTTTATTAAACCGTCTAGCCATAGTACAATTTTCACCAACAGTCCTATCCCCTTTAGACACATTTCAATAGTATTTTCGGTTGAGTTTCCTAAAACTTAAATCCTCGTTTTGTGATCTTCGTTAATTTAGGACGTAGAACAGAAGATTTGTTTGTTTGTTGTTGTTTTTTTTAGACTCAGATCTTTTGTCTATTTAGTGTTTACTAACGGATGAAATAGTATAAATTGGTAGTTTAAGGAATGTACCAATCGAGATTTGGTAAGTTACGAGTGTATGTTGAAGTTTATTTTAGAAACAGAGTATGCTAAAAATATTTGAGGTCACCGAAAGGTGACATAGTTTGTCTTAGGTTTGAGGAATGGGGTCTTTGTTGTAAGAGGTTCTAAAGGGACGGTCGTAGAGGTCATACAGAAAAAGGAGGGTTCGTGTCCCATGGGTGACGATCTTTGAACAAAGATAGGAGTACACTCAACTCAGTGAACGAGAAGAGAGACGGACCTCTTGTACCTTTACTAAAAAAACGGACCGGGTAAGAAATAGTAGTAAGTGCGCAACTATCTTTACACTGGTGTCGAAAGGTGTGTTAGGTTTCTACCAGTGAGTGTTGAGTGGAACTAGTGGAAACGAAATAATACCATAAAGGGAGTGTCTTTTGTGTTCGTAGATTTTAATGTCGTACCAACAAACAAACGACCAAGTGATAGGTAACAGATTGAAGGTGAAGGTCTTCTTTTAGAGGTATTCTTGTCAACCGAATAGAGAACACATGTGGCAGTACCGAGATCACAGATTTTGTCTGGAACCGGGTCTTGTTTTACGTTTATAAATAACTTACTTATTTAATGACACAAAGACTTGATGTATGTGAAGTTCCATAAATTATTCTAGCAGTCCTTTCCTTATTCTATCTAAGTCTATGGATTTCATATTTGATACAATTAGATTCTCTTATTTATCGAAATCTTTTCATGTTTCAAGATTTATTATCGGTATGAGAAAGTGAAAATTTAACCTACGTGATTCGTGTTATCTTCGTGGTTCATTACTACGACACTACACAAGTGTCGTAGTCGAGGACGATCAACCACCCCTTCTTATTATTTAGTCGTCATAATGGATGTCCTGAGGTTAGTTAATCTGAATTAATCAATCATCAACACCACAATATATATTGTAAACCGGTTCCCCAGTAAAGTAGTAGAGTATGCAAACATTCATTGTCACCTCTGTCTCTAATCCCTATTCTTCGTTTCCTTAGAATTGTCGAAATTTCCCTAACAGAAGAAACGATAAGGTATGTTATAAGTATTCTTGTCGATGATAAATAACTCGGTTTATGATAGGATTTAGAAGATATATGTGTAAGGGGAAATTAAAAATGTCGTCGGGACTCTCCATTGGAACACTTGAGACAGAAATTCTGTTATTCGGTTTCGAGTATCTCCAATTAATTGACGTGGATGTCAATCATCCACCACCTTGACCCTCCATTCGTAGTGAACAGACCGAACGTGTTTAATTTGGTTCTCAAGAGGTACAACTTCCCTGAGGTACTTATGCATAGGAATTCTTGGGACACGAGGACTAGAACACCCTCTTAAGGGAGGAGTAGGAAAGTAGACCGTGGACTACGGAGTTAAAGATTCTTGAGTGAGGTTCGGATGTGGATGGTCATATTTGATCTAATAAATGGGACTATGTCTATGATGTAAGAGTTTAGATTCATCACTTCTGAACAGAAGTAAGGACAAAACTAAAAGATGGACAATTGTAGTAAGAGGTTCTATTCCAAGTCGAAATCAGAAACTTACTTCTTCCCCTTTCACCCGTTATATTAGTATTATTATAATTTTAACTATTTAACTCCATATAGATAAATAAAACTTAAAAGGTTTTACGTAGTTTGTGGATGTCACGGTTTTATATGATGTACCGTTGTCTCTGTTATGAGTTATATCTACGGAGGAATACGTGAGTGGGACCTGGGTATCGTCTTTGACAAGCACTTAGTACTGTGACAAAAGAAGACTTGGGTGTCTCGAGAACCGAAGTCCTAGGAATATTGGAGGGGTTCTTCGACGGTAGTCGCTAAGTCGTGACAGCACTCCTTACTTTGGTTAGACGGTTTAGAAACCCACCTCCTTTACTTTCAGTTGGTCCTAAACTTCTTTCTCAATCTAAGGTTTAACGTTTTGACCGTATATTTAACAATCCGTCGGTCGCATTACAACTCCGGAACCAAGACCAAAACAACAACAACAACAACAACAACGACAAAAATTAAAATCAAAAATTCAGGTTGAATAAGGGAGTGTATTCGTAGAGTGAGGTAATTGGATATCGATATGTACAAAGACCTTTAAGTCTCCTTACGAAAGGACCATACCTCCCAGTATTTTGTAGGTCTGGTCACTGTTCTATTAATCATTGACGGTAGGTCAAGTAGTCCCCTTTTTGTGGTCCATCTGGTCATTGAGAATTTGCGTGTAAATCAGGAATTTGTTATCTGACTCCACTACTCTTTCTCAACGTCCGACCACCGAGTTACAGATTCTTTTGGGTTCCTGATCCCTTAGTTTTTTTCGGTATTTTTACTGTGTGACTTGTAACACCAAAAATTTGAACTAACAAGTTTTTAATGTATATAACCCCGGGGTCCGGTAGGTTTTACTTGTCTAGTAAGTCTAGTCAAGTCAAGTCAGTGAGACGACGACGACGACGACGATTCAGTGAAGTCAACACAGGTTGAGACACGCTGGCGTATCTGCCGTCGGGTGGTCCGAGGCGACAGGGACCCTAAGAGGTCCGTTCTTGCGACTTCACCCAACGGTAAAGAAAGAGGTTACGTACTTTGACTTTTCATTTTCACTTTCACTTCAGGACAGACTGAGGATCGCTGGGGTACCTGACGTCGGATGGTCCGAGGAGGTAGGTATCCTAAAAGTTCCGTTCTCATGACCTCACCCAACGGTAACGGAAGAGACCAATTCCGTGAGTCAAGTCAGTGAGTCAGTACAGGCTGAGAAACGCTGGGGTACTTAACGTCGTGTGGTCTGGAGGGACAGGTAGTGGTTGTAGGCCTCAAATGAGTTTGAGTACAGGTAACTCAGACACTACGGTAGGTCGGTAGAGTAGGAGACAACAGGGGAAGAGGAGGTCGGGGGTTAGGGAGGGTCGTAGTCCCAGAAAAGGTTACTCAGTTGAGAAACGTACTCCACCGGTTTCATAACCTCAAAGTCGAAATCGTAGTCAGGGAGGTTACTTGTGGGTCCCGACTAGAGGAAGTCTTACCTGAGCAACCTAGAGGAACGTCAGGTTCCCTGAGAGTTCTCAGAAGAGGTTGTGGTATCGAGTTTTCGTAGTTAAGAAACCGTGAGTCGAAAGAAGTGTCAGGTTAAGAGTGTAAGTATGTACTGGTGACCTTTTTGGTATCGGAACTGATCTGCCTGGAAACAACCGTTTGATTACAGAGACGAAAACTTGTACGATAGATCCAACCAGTATTGAAAGGAAAGTTCCTCATTCGTAGAAAATTAAAGTACCGACGTCAGTGGTAGACGTCACTAAAACCTCGGGGGGTTTTGTTTTCGACTGTGACAAAGGTGACAAAGGGGTAGATAAAGGGTACTTCACTACCCTGGCCTACGGTACTAGAAGCAGAAGACTTATAACTCGAAATCCGGTTGAAAAAGGGACAGAAGAAAGTGAAAGTAAGTCTCCGAGAAATCAAGGAGGAGTGAAAGACGGTATTCCCACCACAGTAGACGTATAGACTCCAATAACTATAAAGAGGGTCGTTACAACTAACGTCGACACGAAGAAGGTCTGGTCGTAAAGAGTACTACATGAGACTTATATTCAATTCATACGAGTCACCATAGGTTTAGAAACGTTAGGGTACCTGGGGTCGTGTGGTCCGGAGGGACAGGTAGTGATTGAGGGTGTCAAATGGTCTAAGTACAGGTAACTCAACCACTACGGTGGGTCAATAAAATAGGAGACAGTAGGGGAAGAGGAGGGTGGAAGTTAGAAAGAGTCATAGTCCTAGAAAAGTTTACTCAGTCAAGAAGCGTAGTCCACCGGTTTCATGACCTCAAAGTCGAAGTTGTCAGGAAGGTTACTTGTGGGTCCTGACTATAGGAAATCCTACCTGACCAACCTAGAGGAACGTTAGGTTCCCTGAGAGTTCTCAGAAGAGGTTGTGGTGTCAAATTTTCGTAGTTAAGAAACCACGAGTCGAAAGAAGTATCAGGTTGAGAGTGAGGTATGTGCTGATAACCTTTTTGGTATCGGAACTGATCTACCTGGAAATAACTGTTTCATTACAGAGACGAAAAATTATACGACAGATCCAACCAGTATTGAAAAGAAGGTTTCACATTCGTAGAAAATTAAAGTACCGACTTCAGTGGTAGACGTCTCTAAAACCTTGGGTTTTCTTATTTTAGTCGGTGACAAAAGTGACAAAGGGGTAGATAAACGTTACTTCACTACCCTGACCCCCTCTTCCTTGACCTTTGGGTGAGGCCATGAGACCGGATCTCTTAAGACACCTGTCTCCTCAGACCGTCCGACGAACGACAGGTACCCCAGTGTGTCTCAGTCTGTACTGACTTCGTTGAATCGTACGTACGTAACCTCTTTCTTTACCGTTGGGTGAGGTCATAAGAACGAACCTCTTAGGGTCCCTGTCTCCTCGGACCACCCAACGACAGATACCCCAGCATGTGTCTGTGTTGACTTCACTGAATCGTCGTCGTCGTCTACCCTGACCTACGGTACTAGAATCAAAAGACTTACGACTCGGAATTCGGTTGAAAGAGTGAGAGGAGAAAGTGAAAGTACTTCACCAAGAGATCAAGAAAAATGAAAGACGGTATTCCCACCACAGTAGACGTATAGACTCCAATAACTGTAAAGAGGGTCGTTAGAACTAAGATCGAACACGAAGTAAGTCGGGTCGCAAAGAGTACTACATGAGACGTATATTTAATTTACTCGTCCCACTGTTATATGTCGGAACTGTATGAGGAAAAGGATAAACCTTGGTCAGACAACAAGGTACAGATCAAGATTGACAACGAAGGACTGGACGTATGTCTAAAGAGTTCTCCGTCCAGTTCACCAGACCATAAGGGTAGAGAAAGTCTTAAAAGGTGTCAAACAACACTAGGTGTGTCAGTTTCCGAAACCGTATCAGTTATTTCGTCTTCGTCTACAAAAAGACCCTGAGAGAACGAAAAAGCTACTAGGTCACCTAACACCGTTAAACTGGAGACCAAGTAGACGGAAAAGATTTTGGTGGAACTTGTAGACCTTCAAGTGTCAAGTGTATAACGACTTCGGACCGAACCTCTTAAAACTCGAAATGAAACGATCGCACACTTCACTCACGTTAACACACCATCAAACTCGTAAGAAACCGAAATACTATTTCCATACTTTCACTTTCAGTGAGTCAACTCAGGACGAGAAACGTTAGGGTACCTGATGTGTCAAGTACCTTAAGAGGTCCGGTCTTGTGACCTCACCCATCGGAAAGGGAAGAAGTCCCCGAGAAGGTTGGGTCCCTAACTTGGGTCCAGAGGGTGTAACGTCCGCCTAAGAAATAGTTGACACGATATTCCCTTCGGAACTATATTTGGGACCATTTCTATATTTGACAATGATAAGAACGGAAATAACCGTGAAATGAGGGAGAGACACAGATACGACTCTCAAAAGATAGAGATAGGAGATTTTATTTTGAGACGGGCTCACTGTCGAACAAACACTTCAAGTAAAAAGCTGAGACGTTTGTGTTTGAGTCAAAGGGTAAAGTCGTGGTATGTGTTCTAGATTTACATTCCGGTTTGTACCATTTTGAATCTCCTTTCGTATCCGGGTTGCAAGAACCTATATTAGCGACGTTCTAGGGAAGACTGTGTGGAAGATCTCATTACTTTTATTCTTGATTTAATTTGTTTACCCTAAATTAATTTGAATTTTCGAAAAAATGTCGTGTCCTTTGGTATTTATTCTACTTTACTGTTAGTAGTCTAACCTTCATTGACTGTTTAATAATTAGAGGTTTAATATGTTCGTCGAGTAAGTCGAGTTATAGTTTGTTTGTTGTGTTAGTTTTTTACCCTCCTTTTGGATTTTTCTGTAAAGAGGTTTCTTCTGTATAACTACCGGTGTTTTTATATTCTTCTACGAGTTGTAGTGAGTAGTAATCTCTTTACGTTTAGTTTTGTTCCTATGTTCCTACACAATGGAGGGGGACAGTCTTACCGGTAATAGTTTTTTAGATGTTTGTTACATACGGTCTCGTCAACACCTCTTTTCCTTTGGGAGAACGGGACAACTACCTTTACATTTAACTATGTCAGTGATACCTCTTATTATGCCTCAAAGGAATTTTTCGATTTTATCTTGATGGTACACTGGGTCTTTAGGGTGATGACCCGTATATGGGACTCTTTTGGTATTACGTTTTTCTGTGTGCATGGGGTCACAAGTGGCGTTGTGATAAATGTTATCGGTCCTGTACCTTCGTTAGATTTACACATCATTCTCTATTTACCTATTTCTGCTATACCATATATACGTGTTACCTTATAGTCGGTATTTTTCGTAGCTTTGACCCTGTAAATATCACTACGCCGACCTGGGTCTCAGACAGTGTCCCTCTTTTTCATTCAGTCTTTCTCCTTCTATTTTATAACATATAGTTGTGTATGTATACCTTAGATCTCTTTACCATGTCAACTCGGACAAAAGTCCCGTTCTTCTCCCTACGTCTACGTCTCCTACCTGTGCACCCGTGTCACTCCCCTACCCTCCTCTCCCACACTACGGGACCCCCCTTGTCGCGACTGTGTGTACGGGGTGGCACACATCCCTCCTTTCGACCACCTTCGATTTCGTGTCGTGTCCGTAGCCACGAGACACTACTGGGTCTCCCCGCCCTACCCCGCGCCTCCCGCCAAGTTCTCCCTCCTCTAATGTATGTGCGTATCGACCAAGTGGGAAAACATATCATCTATGATTGTGTTGTAATCTTACGTTAATATGATTTTTTTGTTTTTTCTTTTCTAAGGTGAAACACCATTATTTCTTTTCCTATATCGTCTACTTTAATTAATATATATAATAATATAATGTATATATTATTATATATTATACATATTAGTTATATATAAATTATTATTTATATTTATTATATTATTATTTGTATATTTATTATATTATATTTAATTATTTATTGATATAATATTATATATGTGTTATTATGTAATATATATATATATATTTGTGACTTAGTCTATTCGTCTTAAGTCTTTTTACATGGTCACTCTCCTTTTCTCACTTGTCAGTTCTACGGTTCCTTCCATGGACAATTATATAAGTTTTGCACGAAAGACTCGTTCTATCCTGGATAAATATTATCAACGAATTTTCACTAATTCCATTTTGGATTGTTGTCCTACTTCAGACCCCTCTTCCCTCTCTCTTTGCCTGTCATACTTGGTCAATTTACCACTACTAATCAGTCTACTTACTGTATACTAACAGGTGTACTAGTGTACCGTTATTACCCTTCCTTTGTCCACTTTCGGTTTTAGACCTGACAATGTTGTATTCTCCATTAGTCGGTACTCCTCACTCCTTTTCTTTTCTCCTATTTTCAGTACGTCAATGTCGTATATCAAATATTCCCAGACGGTTTTTTGACCTCACCCGTGACTCTCCTAATTGAGTACGTCAACAGTGTTCTCAAACCCCTCCATCTCTGAAATTAATGGGAGTGAAATGTCTTATACTTAGACTTTGAACCTCTGTAGTCCATTTTTGACGTCCTATGTACACACTGCTTATACTAACTCTTTCTTAAAGTCGGATTAAGTCAGACCGACGTCTTCGGGTGTGTTCCGCCAAGAAGTTCGGTCATCGTAGTCGTGGTGGATTCTGGAACAAAAGATTTGGTTTAAGAGTCCGGAGTCGGGTCTGGTCGTCTTAGGTTTGGACAATCTCTCCCCTAGTTGGTTATACACGAAAGTGTGTTCTGTAAAACGAGAGTGACGAAAACTTGACACCACAACCTCTTCTGAGAACTCTCAGGGAACCTGACGTTCCTCTAGATTGGTCAGGTAAGACTTCCTCTAGTCAGGACCCACAAGAAACCTTCCTTACTACGATTTCGACTTTGAGGTTATGAAACCGGTGGAGTACGATTCTCAACTGAGTGACCTTTTCTGAGTACGACCCTCCCTAACCCCCGTCCTCCGCTTCCCCTGTTGTCTTCTACTCTACCGACCTACCGTAGTGGCTAAGCTACTTGTACTCAAACTCACTTGAGGTCCTCAACCACTACTTGTTCCTCCGGACCGTACGACGTTAAGTACCCCAGCGTTTATCAGCCTGTGCTGACTCACTGACTTGACTTGACTTTCAGACTCTTCACGACTTGATTCGACGAGATGTATATCAAAATGAATAAAAAGGGGTCGAAAGAACTCTATATTAACTTAGTACTGTAACACAGTCGAATTCCCCATGTTACACAAATAGACTATGTAAATACTTAGTGTTTTACTAACAGTGGTATCTGATCAGATATATAAAATGTCGAACAAATTAGACTCTACGTTACGAACCTACCTTTCCAACCTGTCTAAAATGTGTTTTCTTTCTCAACTTTCTTGTACTCGAACAGTAGTAGGGACAACTCAGACTCTGTAGTCCCCTGAAAGGTCAATTTCTACTAGTTACTCATCCCTCACTCGTCACTTTTCGGTCTTGGACTTGTTTATACTTTCTTTATGTCATAACATTTCATTTTATTTTATTTTATTTTATTTTTTCTTTCACTTCAGTGATTCAGAACAGGTTGAGAAACGCTAAGGTACTTGATGTCGGACGCTCCAAGGAGGTGGGTGCCCTAAAGGTCCGTTCTCATGACCTCACCCAACGGTAAAGGAAGAGGTCCCCTAGAAGGACTGAGTCCCTAACTTGTGACCAGAGGACGTAACTTTCTCATTCTCCGATCTTTATTTCTATTCGCATGTGTGTGGTTCACGTAATCGACTTTATAGTCTTCGACTAATTGAGAGGTTTCGGAAGGTGTCTTTCAGGTTCCTGTCATTTAACAGACAACAAACAAACAAATGAATCCCTTATCTTATCTTTCTTATAAGTCTTGACCTTTCTACCTCTGAAAATCCTTCTTTAGTCGACAGTGGTAGGTACAGTGGGTCTGAGACAGTCCGTGAATAATGTCTAAGTTCACTTTGACTTTTTTGTTCCCTCTTCTCTAAAAATCTTTTTCGACTAGTTCGTCGCTGATCGCGGTCTCCTTTTGATTCTACTGACTTGAACATTTTTCGAAGTTAATTAAAGAATCTCTTTTATCCTAGTCTTTTTACATCTCCCTTCCTCCCAAAACTTCCTAACAGGACTTTCATGTAACTTCCTTCGTCGTCACTGTTTATGTCTGTTACCAAAGTACTTGAAAACGTCATTTTTATTTATTATCCCCCTGCAACTGTCGTCCTGTTTTCGTCTCTACTCAATTTAGACGTTTTCTTGGAGGTCAACATGTTGAAGTCCAAGCGACAAGTGCTCTTTATAGTATGTCACAGTGGGTACTTTTACCGGGACCAGTAGACGGTACCCCTTTCAGAACTAATATTTTGACACTGAATAGTCGGGACAGGGTGACGGGTTTTCTTTGTGATGTTCGTCGGGAACGAAGGATTTCAGATCAAGACGAACCCCACAATCTGTTCCTTCTTTAGGTTTGTATGGATTCGTGGAGTCGAAAAGTCCCGGAAAGCCAACCACTAAGATTCTACTGTCATTTCCCTGCACGTGTCATTCTCTGTTTTGGTTGGTTTAGACCGTTGTATTTTTATTAAAATATAAATGTAAACGAGTCACACGAGCCTGACTAACAAATTCGGTATGTCAGTCTTAGGTCTTTTTCCGTGGAAGCGTTTGAGATGTTTCCCTTCCTTCTAGCTGAAAATTTTTTAGTTCACAATACTCAAAAATTTTTCCCCAAGGAACATTCCCTTTTACTCGTAAAGTCTTACCTTCCTATTCCCCACTACTGTCAAAACTCTAAGTTCCCCGTGTCTAAAATGGTCCGACTCTTTTACAAAAAGATCTATGGCATAATTTTTCCTTTACCCTCTGAGTCTGGTTCGTGAAACCCCAGACTCAGACATACACGACAAATGATGTTTATTGCTACACCCGGTCCATAATCCAACTGGTCTCACAGAAATTCTAGAGTGTTTTCTCGGGTTTACCTAAAAGACCGGCTACGTTATAATCCGTCGACTTCGGAGTCAAAGGAGTGGACTTTTACTCTTACTATTAGTATGGGAACATTTTAGTATCTTAGAGTATTCACAATGGTGTCTTTAATTCGTTCGTAAATGACGTCCACCCTTTGTCCGCACTACGGTACAGGTGAAAAGTGAAAGACAAGATACTCGAGTCCTTCTTCCGTCACCCATCTCCCCTCTTCAGAAGTTTAAATCAAGGTCTTCCTTCTCGTCAATTACACGTTCTTTCTTTAGTGATTATAGGTGCATTGTCAAAGACGGGACTACAATGTGGAAAAGAGGTTTTCAGCCTAAAATATTCATACTGGGAAAATTAGAAAAACAGTCTCGTATGTCGGTTAGACGATAACTTAAAATTTTTCTTAAGACTTCTCTGTCCACGAGGAAGTTAATCACAATAGAACTTACGGAAAAACGTCTTCCTACGAGACGGGTGGCACTGACGTCTCTCTCTTAAGTGGAAGACAGGTCTCTCTTACGTTTAACAGGGTTTGAGGAGAGGGAGTGACGTGTCTCGAGTCATTATCCGAAGGTGATCCTATGTTTACATTGCTGGAGTAGACCGTGTCTTGATTAAGTTAATTTGATTGGGTAGTCGCCATTTCTAACTTTACGACCCGTTTGGTACCGAACAAAGACTTAACTGTCCGTGGTTATTATCAGTAAGGTAGACACCGAAAGAGTCGATACTTCTTACACGGACGTTTCCAAATCTTCGTCGACGGTCTCGTCCCCTTCTTCGTTCCCTGACGGACTACACAAATCGAACATCCCTCGGAGCCGGATGTGTGTTCTGTAGTTCCAGATAGGGTCGGAGCCGTTCGAAGAAAAATGACATACGTCGGGATGAGGACCTAACCCAGAGTGGTCCGGTGTTTAAAACATGTTCCCGTCCTGTGCCAAAACACAAACACACACGTGTAAGGGTTTGTGGACTACCAGTCAGATGTCTTTGAGATACAGTGGTTTTTTTTAAAGTCTTAAGATCCTTCCTCAATCCACAGTCTCCGGACTTCGTCGTCGGTTGGATAAACAATTTAGTTTCTCCAACCTGCCTTAGTGTCAGAATCTTATATCGAGAGTTGGTCTCAATATGTATTCTTAGTAGATCCTTTGAAAACTTTTAATGACTGAGGTCCCTGAACCTCTAAGAGTAAATTGACTAGACTCTATCTGAGACCTATAAATAATAACTACAATCTCCACTAAAAGAGACATCGGTCCAAATTCTTAGTAAGGAGATCTGAGATCTTGTTCCCACAGTATTCATCATTCAAGTGTCCTAGTAAAGTCTTAGGGTCTGATTCTCCTTATACTCCAAAGACCGGGACGATAAGCTAACGAATCATATTTATGGAAATACCGACGACCCTTTGTTCTGTGGGTGGATAAGTTGTGGGAAAAAGACACACTCCTGTAACGTAGTGACCTCGAATCGAAGGCACACTGGTGACGGATGTATCGACTTTAGAACCGTCCAATGGTCCACAAACGAACCTAGTGTGTCGACCCTAGGAGTAGGGACGAGATGAACCCCTTTTAACATGACTTAGGATCTAAGAGGGTTCACTAGGATAAATGATACCACTGACCCTATATGACATATTTGCAATATTCACTTTGGTGCTGGTGAGTATCCTCTCGTTTTCGAGAGTCGATAAATCTCGAGTCTTAGAATCAGGACTGGGTCTGTTAAATAAGTCCGCCCAGAAGGTGTCAGAAGTGGTGACGAGTCTACCCAGGTTACATCCATATTGACCTTCAGTTTCCTTGTGGATAATATGAGACTTACGAGACCCGGGGTACCCTGAGTACCTCGAAGATCGGAATGTCAATGACGCATGGGGTAGGGTGTTGTGAGAGACGGAGTGGAAATTCTTGACTGATCCTCTGTCAATTGGTCGATACTACTTACACAGATGTCTCCAAATCTCCGTCGTCGGTCTAGTCCTTTTCTTCGTTCCTCTGGAGGACAACAACACAAATCGAACATCCCTCGGAGTCAGATGTGTTCTGGAGTTCCAGACAGGATCGGAGCCGTTTGAAGAAAAGTGACATACATCGGGATGAGGACTTAACCCAGAGTGACCCGGTGTTTAAAATATGTTCACGTCCTGTGTCAAAACACAAACTCCTTTTCCCAACGTCTCTACTTACAGGGTCGACACACTAGGTTCGTTCGTGGGTTTTATCCCAATATAATTCTTCTATAGTAGGGGGAGGACAGGAATAAAGTAGTTTTGTCCAGGTTAGGGTCGTCTGAGATATAGACAAAAGAAGGTAGGACCGTCCCTCGGGCTCACGGGGTCCAGTTGAGATAAGTATCCTAAGTGTATGTATGTGACAAGACTTACACGGGATTTCCCTGAGTTCGAAGATGAGGAAGATCTAAGAGGTTTGGGAGATCGTGAGACTTATACGGGAAGGGAAGGACTTTGTCTTTTAATCCTTAAAAAGGGATCTTTAATAAGAGACTTCAGGATAGTTTACTATTAAAAAAAAAGAGAAGGAGAATATACAGTATATGGTTGTTAGATTAGAACCTCAAGTATATCCTTATGAGGTGTACCGAATGACGACGAAAGGTCTCATGAGGGGAAATGACATTCTGATTTTAGAAGTAGTTACTTGAGAGGAATGAAACCAATAGATATCAGAAGACTATCGGAGGAGGGTAAGTATCTACTATGACCATGGACTGTAACGAAAATATTCATTCCTATAACGGAATGAATACCGCGTCACCACTTCTTAGGTAGACGGTTACGTCCTCTATCTTTTCTACGCCCAAACTTGAGGACCTCACCCTTTACAGTCGGGTGAGGTGCTAAGGACGGACCCTCTGAGGTCCCTGTCTCGTCGGACCTCCGGATGTCAGGTACCCCAGTGTTTCTCAGTCTGTCTTGACTCGCCGACTCGTGTGTCTCGTCTCGTGTTCCGACAGCGGGAGTTATAACCATTATAGTCATACGTACGTCTGGTAGGTCAGTGGTATTGCCAGAGAGTCCAAAAGTTGGTTGAGGGGAGATTATAAAGACATAAATGAATAAGTGTGGAATCTAGAGTGGTAATGGTTAATGATATATGTGGACTGTACGTTTAGTAGTCGTATAAGACAGTTGACATTACAATTTGATCTAAAGTTTAATTTGGAGATGAAACTTTCGTTGTTGTCAACGTTATCAAATAAGTCGTTTGTCAAATATCACAATGGACAAAAACTAAACATCTATTATAACTAGAAATTTAAAGAATAACCTTATCCACCCAGTGTACAGAAGAGAACCTCCTTATTTTCATTTTAATATGTGGGACCGAACAATACCTTCTTTAAAGATGTTAAAGTCCATTTCTCCATTTCAGATCTTTTGTCCATATTCACACACACACACACACACACATACTCACACACATACTCACACACATACATCACATTCTTCCTTTCTAATATCCAATATGAACTCATCAGTCTGATTTTACGATACGGTTTACAATAAAACTTGTAAAAATGACATAGTCAAGTCGTTTTAATTACGAATATTTATGACCCTCGTACTGTCTCTCTCTTTTGGTAATCAATTTCCGATATTAGAATCGTGTAACCTTCTTTTACTAAACTTCCTATTTTTACAAGTTTTGTCTTGAACTTTATTTTCCGAAATTTTACGGGTCTTAAAGTAAGTCTCACGTTTCTGAAACACCCAAGTGTCTGTTTTAGGGATGAGACCAGATAGACAAGGACGGGGTAGGGTATTTCCTAAGTTCTGAGTTACAGTGAAACACAAGTACAGATAAAATGTACGGGTAAAAAGGAAGACTAAAAAGAAGAGAATCGGAGGGACAGAAAGGGAATCTTTGTGGAGGGTGACTACATGTGGGCGAAGGACGATGACGATAACGTCTTTGAGGAATCAACGAAATTATTTAGGGGTTTGAATGGGAAGATCTTTGGTAGAATACACATGAAGTCACTCTGTGTAGAACGAGATCACTGTGAAAGTAGTTTTATGAGGATTGGGTACTAATCACTGAGGTATAAAGAATTTTTGTTTATAATGTTGAAGATAAACAGAAAATCTATAAACAAATTACTAAGGTGGTAGTGGAAAGAGATTGTATTTCGTGTTGGGAGTAGAGGAAGGTTTTAGTAAAGGGTGTTGTTTATCGCGGATACAGGGCCAGGGTCGACTCTCTCGTCTACCAGGTCATCTTCAAGGTGACCTCTCAGTTACGGTTGTTGTTTCGAGTGTCTCCGGTGTACACCGACTGTCCTTATGTCAGTCGAGAGGTACAGATACCTAAGGAGTAATAACTCAGTTGGTCGACACCTAGTTTTTGTGATTTCTTTTTATAAAGTCTTTCATATTTTTCGTTTTACACTTAACCGACGTTCGGTTTTTGAAAAAAGTATCGCAAACGTAACATAAATCTTGATAAGACTATCATAAATGTGACGTAATCCGTAAGTAGATCTCTACTGGTTTTCATATTCCCTCCTACACGTATCCAATATGCGTTTATAGTTATGATACGGTAAATTATATCCCTGAACTCGTAGACGTGTAAAACCATATAGGAACCCTTAGGACCTGGGTTAACGGGAGTCAATGACTCCCTGTTTGTGTAACGGATTTACGGTACGACAACAACAGCAAGTCAGTGGTTTAGTACAGGTCGTAAAGCACTGACGTCGTGCGGTCCGAAGGGACAAGGAGTAGTAGAGGGTCTCAAACGGGTTCAAGTACGGGTAACTTAACCACTACAGTAAGTTGGTAGCGTAGGAGACAACTGGGGAAGAAGAGGACGGAAGTTAAAAAGGGTCGTAGTCCCAGAAAAGGTTGTTCAGTCGACAAGGATAGTCCACAGGTTTCATAACCTCGAAGTCGAAGTCGTAGTTAGGAAGGTTTCTCATAAGTCCCAACTAAAGGAAATTCTAACTGACCGAACTAAAGGAACGAAAGATTCCCTAAGAGTTCTCAGAAAAGGTCGTGGTGTCAAACTTTGGTAGTTAAGAAGTCGTGAGACGGAATAAATTAATAGGTCGAGAGTGTAGGTATGTACTGATGACCCTTCTGGAACTGATATACCTGGAAACAACCGTTTCACTACAGAAACAAAAAATTGTGTGACAGATCCAAACAATAGACTCCTGTTGAGACTCGGGTCCCTCGACTTAAACCCGTCATTGACTTAAAACGTAATTGAGTCTACCTTGATTGAGGACTTACATCCTTAACTCTTCTCTGTTACTCTTGTTTTACTTTTACCAACGTACAACTAATTTTTTTCTCTCTCTCTCTTGATCTTGATCTTGAGAGATCTATTGTTCACAGTCTGTCCTACCAAAGAAAAATAACCTGTGTCGGTAACAACAATTGTACCCCGACTCATGACGTTCCAAGGTTTGGATCGTCATTAGGTTTCGTTTACTCTTAGTAGAGAGAGGACACTGGGTGGTCAGTTAGGAACAGATACTTTGTTATGTACGATAAGGGATGGGGGTAAATTATCAGTCGAGTTTAGAGTGGAACTGGAACGACAGAGGTCTATAGTGACGAGTGGATGAAGTGTCTTGAGCTAGTCGTGTACTCCTCACGTGTTGTAGTCTATTGTGGATTATATATGACAAAAATTTCAGTAGAGGCTAAGGGGGTTGAGACGACTCTGATAAAGAAAATATAAATGATAAAAGGATTATGGTAAACCACTTTACCTCTCTTGATTTACTAGAGAGACGGTTATCAGTGGTTGAAAGGTCAGGTAGGAGTGAGACGAAAGTATCAGTAGAACTTTGGTCTATAGACTAAGACAATATAACGGTGACTTTTATGAATCTTTTAACGAATCTCTATGACTTTTAACGAATCTTCGATTTACAGTCTGAAGAACCTACGTGTGAGTAACAGAAGTGGGTTAGACAGAAACGTTATAATAAAGGGTTGTAAATAAAGTTTTATATTGATACAACGGGTGAACTCTAAAGGACTTATCCCCTTTCTTTGACTACAAACTACAGAGTCTGGAGACGAGTTAGGTCACTTGTACAGTTAAATTACTAACAGGTTCTTTCTGCACTTAAGTAGGATAAGAGTATTACCAAACGAATGTAGAGATCTACTAGAATCGTAAAATTCACACAAGGAACACAATTGAAAAAGTAATTGTATCCGAGGTGTTTTTGGTCCCGTGACCCATGTTCAAGGTTTGAGTCACTAAAGAATCGAACAAATTCTCTATGTATAAATTTGAGAGACAGGTTGATGTCATAATAACCCCCTCCCCCACTCAATCTGTACATCTTATACCGATTTTATTTCATAGATAGAAAGACAATCTTGATTTTCTTCCTCTTTACTCAAGTAGTTAGTTGTTATGGAAGAGTCAGAACCCTTACACATACTTGCTACCCTTTATTCTTTCACTTTTACACCGTAATATCGTTGTTCTTTATGAAACGACGTCGGACTAACTGAAATTATCACTCGAGTCGTAAACGTTAGAGTCAGAGAGGCCAGTAAGACGACGGTTAAATACGACTCAAAACTTGAATAAGGAAAGGATACAAACAGGTAATGGTACCAAGTGTTGTTACGGATAAAATATCAATTGTTCCTTGTTAGGATACACATATGATTCAGTAAAGTCAGCACAGGTTGAGAAACGTTGGAGTACCTGACATCGGGAGGTTCGAGGACACAGGTACCCTAAGAGGTCCGTTCTTATGGTCTCACACAACGACACGGGAGGAGGTCCCTGAGTAGGACTGTGTCCCTACCTTGGGTACGAAGAATGTGGAAGATGTGGCCATCCACCCAAGAAATGGTGATCGTGGTAAACCCTTCGTGATTGTTTTTTTGTCACAACAAGAATGTAAAAGTGTCTTCAGAACTTACATTCCAATGGTACGTTTCTGACCCTGAGTCCTCGAGAACCTAGAAGAATCTAATCCATTTGGTCCTTAAATAAGACAATCACTGGGACAATGTTGACGATGACTAAAAAGGTTGTAATCTGTTTATAAAGTCGTCGTTTTTCATCACGTATTGAGGGTCTTGTGTGTTTTTGAGACTGTACCTAACTAAAAGTCAAAATATACCTTTCGTTGTAATTCATTATTCTTTTTCATTAACAAGATATTTTAGTTTGTAACCTTAAAAACAAGTGATCGACTAACAAGGGAGACAGACTTTAATTAGACACCACTATATTTCCGAGGAAAAGTAAGACCCGTCGTGACTAAAGTAACTACCAACTACTAACAGAATGGATAACTATAACTATAACAGAAACCACCATTATATGAGTTGAAATTTACGACCTAGATAGTGTCTCCCTAAACACTGGAACACTTACCGTAAAGTGTTCGGAGTTACAAGAATATAGTTTACTCCTGGTGAGAAGAAAATCAAACGTCATTGACACTTACTCCGTTATCTATGTACATACCGGATTGTGTATCGGGGTAACTTTCGTCCGTGAGTTGTCTAGGAAAAGGAGATTATATTATAATCCTTTTAAAGTGTAGTAAACCGTTTTGTGAATTAATTATAGTTTATTCAAGTGGTAAATGGGATGACATGACCGGAAAAATCATTACTAATAATAAATCAAACACATTACTTTCAGGTACACTATCTATGTTATTTCTACGGATGAATTAAACACTTACGTATAAAGACTAAAGAGTTTATATGTGAAGAGTATAGTGTATGTGTTTAAGTTAAATATACTGTAGGGAAAGGGTTCGAGAGTGTCATTTTATTACCTGAGATTATACTTTTTATTTTAATAGTTTATATCTTTACAACTTAGGGTTAATGTTCAGTGTCTTTTGTCTCTCCTACGAAATTTTACTATTCGGTATTAACTCGGATGGATAATAGTAGTAGATAAGGGATCCTCGTAAGATAAAAGGTAGGTACTGGTCATATTGACTCTAATATTTATTTGCTCCAACCTTATTAAAATTTGACGACGTAAAAGAAGACCATGTCATGGATCTCCCGAAGGGACTACCGAGTCTACCATTTCTTAAACGGACGTTACGTCTTCTGGACCCAAACTAGAGACCAAGTCCTTCTAAGGGACCTGTTCCCTTACCGATGGGTGAGGTCACAAGAACGAACCTTTTGGGGTACCTACCTCCCCGGACCACCCGATCAGGTACCCTAGCGTTTCTCAGTCAGTGTTGACTCTCTGATTATTAAAGTGAAAGAAAAAGAAAGTATCATGTCTCTCGTGACGGTGTAGACCTGTTGGTAATTTGTCGTTTCGATAATTCTTCTCTCTACCTCGAAGGGACCACCGAGTAACCATTTCTTAGACGGACGGTTACGGCCTTTGTAGACAAACTAGGGACCAGGTCCTTCTAGGGTGTATGGAGTCTCGTTGATTCGGACACCAGGTATTGATGACTGGAACACGAGATGTCGAGTACGAGACGTTGATCTCTTCGGTGGTGTTACCCTTCAGACACATGGCGTTACTTCTCATCAGGGACGAGGGGTGTTGTGTATATAAAATTTATATATATATATATATATATATATATATATATATATATATATATAAATCCCCGAAGGGACCACCGAGTCTCCAATTTCGCAGACGGACGTTACGCCCTCTGGACCCAAGCTAGGGACCCAGCCCTTCTAGGGGACCTCTTCCTTTACCGTTGGGTGAGGTCATAAGAACGGACCTCTTAGGGTACCTGTCTCCTTGAACCACCCGATGTCAGGTGTCCCAGTGTTTCTCAGTCTGTACTGATCGTAATTTATTTTTCCTTTTCTCTACTAATGAATTCAAACGTCAGAGAACTTCCAACACAAAATCCGTGGTCGATCCACTCCACCCCGTCCCTAGATTTATGACTCAATCGTAGAACAAATCGGTCCCTGAAAGTTTTCTACACCTTTGACCCCACTTCCTTCAATTGGTAAATACATTCCAGTGTATCAGTCGTCCATTATTTATCCTGACTGCAAAGTTAAATCCAAATGATTTGAGGTTTTACAAGTGGGGTACACTTATGAGACGAAGAGTGCTACTCCATCTCTGTTATCTCACCAAACTAAAACAACCTATATCTGAAAGATTCTTTTTAGTCTTGAGAATGACTAAAGAAAAAGAAATTATAAATGTTTATAAACGATCAGTAAGGTTTTTTCCGTAATTTTAACAAATTTTATATAGGGAAATAAGTTAGTTAATTGTATTTAACTTCCGGAAAATACTTTCTATGTTATTTCATCACCATGTAATTAAGTCAGACCTGAGAAACATCGACCTAAGAACTTTCTTTTTATCTTTCTCTCTGTCTGTAAAAAGAGGTGAGGAGGAAGAGGGGTAAGAGACGACAAAGGGAGAGGGATATTGGGATTTGAAAGTCTCTTCCTTCACCAACGGAAATCTGACTTAGTTCGAGAGGTGGTCGTGAAAAACCGTAAGTCTCACAAAATTTTTAGTCTTTAAAAGTGTATCTTAACTCTCAAGATCGAGGAGACCCCTTAAATTCTGACAGAACGTTAACTCGGGTGACAACCTTGATTTAAGATACAATATCCTGTTCTCTTTTACCGTGGTCTTCATCATGACCAATATTTGATATAGCACATGTGTAACAGTTGACTCTCTTTATCATTAAGGTACCTGGTGTTGGAGACTAAATAGACCGATAGTAAACGTCTTTCAGTAAAGGATCTCTTATCTTTTTCCACGGAGAGTGATCTCTATCTCTGTAGTACAAGGGACGAAGAACAGAGACATTCTTAAATCGATCACCAGGAGGACCCTAGACCCCGGGAAGAGAAGGTGACGACTTTCGTAGGGTTTGTGGTAAGAGAATGACCTGGAATACATAAAGAACATTTAGGTTCTCTTATATAAATAGAAAGTTTCACTCCTTCTCCTTCATTTCCTTCAACTATCAATGGTCACGGACTACGGTGTGACTGATAAGAAGGGTGTTCTTCTCAATCTCCTCTCACCCTCGTTCCCTCCCTTCTCTCCCTTCTCTCTGCATCCTTCTCCCTTGGACCTTTTGACGAAGTCCTGAGCCTCCCTCTATTTTCGGATTCTTCTCAGTATCTACGACCTCTTGTAGGTCGCACTATGTAATTCCCTTTCCGGTCAGTGTCTTCTGACAGATAGACACGTTGTGAAACGTTAGATGTGTCGTAAGTTACGTCGTATCAAAGTAGTGTGTCAGTGTGTGCATACCACACTACCCTTCCGGTCCCGTCTCTAGACAACGTCACACTTGATGTCACATCTAGACATCATCGTCGATGTACAATTCTTCGTTTAGTGTCGTATTATATTACCAATTCTTAAAATCTTCGAAGTCCACAAAATCTTTATGTTTCCTTTGTTATGTTTTTTTAGGTGTGATTAACACCTTTTCTTTCGCCAACGTGGACCTATAAAAAATTTAATTAAATAAAATTAATCTCCGATTAATGAAATGTTATAACATCACCAAAACGGTGTATAACTGTACTTACACAGTGTCCACATGGAGACAGGGGGTAGGGTTTGTGGGAGAGGGTGGAGGGAGGGATAGGGTAGGGAGACCCAACAGGGTCACGTGGTCGAAACTCACGGGACAAGGTACGTAGTTTGAACCTGACCGTTAGATAAAGTGTATACCATTATATGTACAAAGTTACGATAAGAGAGTTTAGTAAGGTGGGAGCGGAAGAGGGTGTCTCAGGTTCACAGACAAGAAATATAGACTCAGAGAAAACGACAGAGCGTATATCTCAGTAACAATAGTAGAAAGATTTAAGGTATATAAACACAATTATATGACACGACCACAAAAAGAAAGACTGAATGAAGTAAGACATATTATCCGAGGTCAAAGTAAGTGGAGTAATCTTGACTAAGTTTACACAAGAAAAGTTGTCTACTCATTATGAGGTAACACGTATACATTGTGTTGAAAGAACAGGTAAGCAGACGACTACCTGTAGATCCAACGAAGGTACAGGATTGATATCACTTGTCTCGACAGTACTTGCGACGCCATGTGTACAGAAAAAGTTAAGACCAAAGAAGTCATACATACGTGTTCTCACCTTAACGACCCAGTACCACGCCAAGATAAAAGTAATCAAAACATTCCTTAGAGGTGTGACAAGAGGTATCACCGACATGATCAAACGTAAGGGTGGTTGTCACATTCTCCCAAGGGAAAAGAGGTGTGGGAGAGGTCGTAAATAACGAACATCTGAAAACCTATCATCGGTAAGACTGACCACACTCTACCATGGAGTAACACCAAAACTGAAAGTAAAGAGACTATTACTCACTACAACTCGTAAAAAAGTACACAAACAATCGGTAGATATACGGAAGAAACCTCTTTGCAGACAATCGAGAAACCGGACAAAAAACTAACCCAACAAATGCAAAGACCATAACTCGACGTACTCTACGAACATATTAAAAAAAGTCAACGAAGTAAACGATAATAAAAGAGGGTGAGACTTCCGACAGAAAAGTGGAACGAATATCAAAGGAAGCAACACGTTTTCGAAAATTAAAATTAATCCAGGGTAAACAAATAAAAACAAAAGTAAAGGTAATGAGACCCTCTACTCAGTATCTCCTAGCATAACACTAAATACAGTCTCTTACAAAACGGATACAAAAGGAGATCCTCAAAATATCAAAGACCAGAATGTAAATCTAGAAATTAGGTAAAACTCAAATAAAAACACTTACCACAATCTTTCACAAGGTCAAAGTTAGAAAGTGACCAACTGGTCAAAAGGGTCGTGGTGAACAATTTCTCTAACAGAAATTAGGTAACTTATAAAAACGGAGGAAACAGTTTTCAATCCACAGGTATCCACTTACCTAAATAGGACCCGAAAGGTAAAACAAGATAACTAGATATAAAGACAGAAACACGGTCTTGGTATGACAGAACTACTGACATCGAAACATCATATCGGACTTCAGTCCGTCCAACTAGGGAGGTCAAGGTATGAAGAAAGAGTTCTAACGAAACCGATAAGCTCCAAAAAGTATAAACGTATGTTTAACACTTTTATAAACAAGATCAAGATACCTTTTATGGTAACCATCGAACTATCCTTGACGTAACTTAGATATCTAACGAAACCCATCATATGAGTAAAAGTGATATAACTAAGAAGACTAGATACTTGTACCATGTAAAGAGGTAGAGAAACATAACAGAAACTAAAGAAAGTCGTCACAAAACATCAAAAGATATATATCCAGAAAACGAAGAATTCCATCTAAATAAGGATCCGTAAAATAAGAAAAGTAGTGTTAGCACTTACCCTAACAAAGGAATTATAGAAAAAAGACAAGTTCCCTAGAGACACATAATTAAAATATGGGACATTGAAATGATATAAGTAACTAATCGAGATCATTAAAAGACCACTACAGAAATCCTAAAAGATACATTTCCTGGTACAGAGGCGTTTGTCACTCTTAAAATAAAGAAGAAAATTTTAGAACTAAGTAAATGAAGAAAAGAAGAGACTAAAGACACCGATTTTGAAGGTTTTGATACAAATTATCATCACCACTCTCACCTGTGTGAACAGAACAAGAACTGAAATCTTCTTCACGAAAGTCAAAAAACGGTAACTCCTATTACAAACAACACCCAAATAGTATATATCGAAAATAATACAACTCCATATAAGGAAGAGACGTACGAAAGACCTCTCAAAAATATTATTTACCAACAACTTAAAACAGTTTCCGAAAGAGATGTAGATAACTCTATTAGTATACCAAAAATAGAAAGTTAAACAATTACACCACATAGTTTGGTTAACTAAACACTTATAGATTAATGAAACTAAAACACACCTTTATTTTTCCTTTCCTCCGTTCCGGTTTAAGTCTGTGTGGTTAATCCTTTTATAAAACCGTAAGTTCATTCTACTACCATGGACTCAGTCTTATAAACTTCACTCTCACTTTTCTTTCCTACCCTAATCTTTCGTTAGATATACTGTCTCATTAAATTTTTTACCCACCTTTTTTACATCACTCTAACTACCCGTCACGATCCTCGATTATTACTATTGGACATGTATTTATAGTATTCTTTATGTTGAGTCGAGAGGTTAACACACTAATAGTGGTTGAGAAACCAACAGTTTAACCTTCTACCAACTATCCCTCCAAATAAATCTTAACTCACATGTGTACCCCTCTCTTCTCTCATTCACTGTAACGTTATTACCCGGTTCGTCCCCTCTCTCTTTCCACCACAAGGGACCTCCTCCCGTACCGTTGTGTGAGGTCATAAGAACGGACCTCTTAGGGTACCTGTCTCCCTACGTCAGGTATCCCAACGTTTTTCAGTTTGTACTGACTTCGTTGAATCGTCCGTACGTATCGTCCGATTAACCATTCCCTTTACCTCTCAAACCACCTCATTTTCTTAAAACCTCCACGAATTTGATTTGTGGAACATTCTCTCTCCCCAACTGTGTATTTACCTCGTAAAATTGTGTGTTACAATCTACACTACATCAAGAACCACTCCTGTTCACGGGTCCACACTACTACTTACTTCTTTACTCACCAGGTCTACTTGTCCTCTATTCTACTTCCCTGACTCTCTTTAGTCCCACAACCTACTTCACAGAGACACCTACGACTTCGGGAAATCCGGTCATTAGGGGTTATAAAAGCCATGGTTCCTGGTTAAAGTACCTTCTGTTAAAAACGTATCTACTCCTCAACCCTCTCCCCCCGCCACTAAAGGGTTACTAAGTTTGTATAATGTAAATAGTACGTGAAATAAAGATTAGATTTTAGTGTCTTTTGGACTGTCCTCCATACCCAGGTTCCGGGTTTCAAACCCCTGGAGACGGAATACGATTATTATTATACACATAATTTCTTGTTCCGAAACCTGACCCGAGACCAGAAATTACGTACTCCCCCTTGTAAGTGCACAACCAACAACCCTCTTTAGTCCTCCTTCTTTCACCGTGTCGGTTTGGATTTAGACTTACCTCTTTCTCTCCGTAAGAGGATATGGTGATAAAGTTCTAGTGACAATCATAGACCATGAATAATAAGAGAGGTAAGGTCCTTGGAACTTGTCTTATAGACTTCCTAGTATTCATTTAGAGTTCTTCCTTAAAATTTAGAGAGTGGAGTGGGACTCGTTAGTCAATAAGATTAGTCAATAAAACCTTTGTCTTTCTTCTCTTAAGTTTAGGCAGAAAAATAGTGAATAGTCGTACAGGGTCTGTACAGGACCTTTACAAGACTTAGAGTCACAGGAGTAAACAATATACCTCGATGTTACAGGTGACGTGTCTCTTAAAAATGCTCTTAGTGTTTCTTCACACGTACTTTTTATAGATGGCGTCTCGTGATGCGAAGTTCACGGAGACAAAAGAGTAGATATTTATTCCAACTATTATCGTGAGTGAAGTAATCTCTAAAACATTTCAAACTGACCCAGTTATGTTCTTTCCAAATTTTGTCACAAACCATGTGTAACCTCCAATATCTTCGTGACCGATAAAAAATAAGGATTTTCTTCTTGTTCCATTTTGTGGACCAGGGGTTTGCTTGTCACAACCACAACTGTAGCAAACGGAAGTAGGTAACTAAACAAATGTATTGAAAAGATGTTCCTCAGTCACCAAAAAGGGAAGATTAGGTAAACAATGTACCTACCGTTTTATCCTGTAACTCTCATACTTAGAGAAAACCCGGGGAACCAGTCAACCCCTGGTATCCTCTGAGGTCCGAGAGTCGTAACTAAGAGACAGGTGTCACCGAAAACCCGTCATGGGAGGGCCCTCCTCGACCTCATTCCCTCCCATTGTGTTTCCCATCTCCCGTCCTGAGTGGACGGGACGGGAGACGGAGTACCGAGGCCCGGGTAAATCCCCTCGGTCAGGAGGAACGGAGACGGTCTACCTACGGAGTTTGTAGGAGGAAGTACTCCTCTTACTTGACGGTCTCTCGTGGGTCCGGTGTCACTAACGTCAATTATCCAGAAATAAAACACAGTCCTGACGAGACTATACGGAGTAATTGGGACCTGGTGTACCACGAAAAATTACTTCTAGGATTGAACGGGTTAAGAGTTAAATTTGTTTCCGTGGAAACTTTTTTTAGAGATTTAGGGTGTGACCAGTTGAAGACGAATCCTTTTTAGTTTGAGAAGAGACGACCCACCAGTCCTTGTCGTGGTCCTAGACGGTGGAAGTGCGAAGAATCTCGTGTCGTACCGAGTCTGGCCCCGGTCCCTGTGCCCCGTTGAGGGTCCCGTTGGGTCCCACGTCCAGACTTCGGGACGTCCAGACACTTCTTTAGGGTTAGGACTAGAAAGGGGAGGTCTCAGATGGTTACACCTCGGTGGACAACAACGTATCCTCCCACCTGACCTTCTCGTCGGAAGAACTCTTCGTGGTACCCAAGAGGAAAAGGGAAAATATCTCAGTCATCCTCCTCCCTCTCCTTTCCGAACCCTAGTCGGGAGGGGTCACGACTTCCTTCCATAAAACGTCGAGTCACCTTGTTTGAGTTTACGAACGTCCGGACGACGCAGTCTCTTACTACTCTTACTCGGATACACACACTTGAAACTTATTTTAGACATGAAATCAATAATTATGACACGACACAATACGAAACAACGAGTCAGTACAGGTTGAGAGACACTGGGGTACCTGACGTCGGCCGGTCCGAGGAAACAGGTACCCCTAAGAAGTCCTTTCTTATGACCTCACCCAACGGTATAGGAGGAGGTCCCCTAGAATGACTGGGTCCTTAACTTGGTCCCAGAGGATGTAACGTCGTCCTAAGAAATGGTCGAGTCGATGGTCCCTTCGGGATTATTATGACATAGTAAACAATTAAAGGTAAAAAATTTTTGTTGTATCATAAAGAAACATATAAGTCTTAACCTAAGTTTCAAAGTTCCGAGTAAGTTTTTTTTTACAAAAATTTGTAATTCTATTATGTAAAAGATCTGAAAATCATCGCTATGATCTACGGTCTTATGATACTTATCTTACGATCTAAAGATTAAGTATAAGTGAATTTTGGTACTATCTCTTAGTCGATCGAAATTCGTCTCCACAACCTCTTAGGAAGGTGAATGGTAATTTAAGACGAGTAAACATATTGTTGTCCTGGAGACACAACAGGTTAGAAGTCAATGGAGTTCTCTCGTCCTTTATACCTACCTATTATAGATGCACACAGTTCCCAAAGGGACTACCGAGTCACCATTTCTTAACGGACTTTACGTCCTCTGGACCCAAACTAGGGACCCAGTCCTTCTAAGGGACCTCTTCCCTTACCGTAGAGTGAGGTCATAAGGACGGACCCTTTAGGGTTCCTACCTCCTCGGACCACCCGATGTCCAGTCACACAATTCAGTGAAGTCAACAGATGTTGAGAAACGTTGGGTCACCTGAGATGGGGTGGCCCGAGGAGACAGGTACTCGAGGTGAAATACCCCAGTGTTTCTCAGACCGTGTTGAATCACTGATATTTGTTATTGTCTACACAGTTTGGAAAGTCACAGATTTGTAAATAATCACTGATTTCGATCACCGACAAGAATTTTTGAACACGTGGTTTTGAAAAAGTCAGTTTATACGTTCTGACACCCACTTTACGTCGGACATTCAACAGGTTAACGCTGAAGACTCGATGTCGTAGTATGGACCTCGTTACAACCGGCACGGAATCTAAGGAGGGAAAGTCATATGACAGGTGGTTTATACAACGTTGTCTATGACCGTTCAACGACCTCTTCACACTGAACGGAAGTCATACAGAATATAACATTCACCCCTCATACCTATTACTTTATTCGTTCGTGACGACACATTAAACATGTTACGTCCGTTTATGTTACAGAATACCCTGTTATAATTTAAGTCGGTACCTGTCAGTCCATTCCGAAGGATCTTTGTCACCGGTTCTATTTACACCAGAACTGTAGAATCGTTTTGAGAAGAATACAAATGAGACAGAAGACTACACAGTTGCAAACGAAATTACAAATCGGCCTATGTGACTCCGATGAACTGAATCATAAGAACCGGAGTGAGGTAGGGAGGGTCTTCCCAAGGGTTATTAGAGTCTAATTGTGTGATTTCCGACTTTTAGTGTTAAAGGGGTATAACGATTTATGTGGTGTACTTTCATGTTTGTTTTCTTTTTCCTTTCGACACCATATTTATATCGTTAGGTGTTAAGAATACTATGTAAAATTAAAGGGAAAAAACACTTATTAGAAAAGTTAAGGGTTTAGACATAAAGGCCTCAACGGAGACGTTTCTTAGTTTTCAGTGTTTGCTGAGGTGGGGATCCTGGTCCCCCAAACGAAGAAAGTGGGACATCGGGGACCGTACGAGTCCTCTACTCGTGTGTCGGGTCCTGGAAACTTCTTCTCCTTATTCGACTAGACAAGACCGTCCAGTGGACTCTCGTGAAAGATGGGAGTAGGGACTCGTAGACAAGTGTAATGTAACTCGAACACCCGCAAAGTAAGTAAGAACGTCGTTCAAAACAAAAAAAAAAAATTACGTCAATACGAATATGACAAATACTCCAATAGTGTGACTGTACTTACTTATTTCACTTCCTATATATCTAAACCTAAAATTAGTTGCGAGTGACGGTATGTCTTTGTTCCAACTAAAATTTTTCTAATTTCTTACATAATGTTTTCAGTCATAAAACTATCAAAACAGATCACATGAATCATTTGTATTCGTACGGTAAGCGTGAACTCTGAACTAGACACAAGAGATAAGTCTTCGTTCACACCTACACACGAAATACAGGTTTTTTTATGGACGGACGTAAAAAAAAGGTAAGAACCTTATTCCACACCTAGTAAGTGATAAATAAAAAAGAAAGAGTAAGTCGTTTATAAATGATAAATAAAAGAAGTAGTAGGTTGTCTATAAATGATGTTACTTGGTTCATGATATGAAGAGTCAAATACTGGTTGAGATTTTGGGTTTTTCTACTTCTTTTTTTTCTCTCGTGGAGACATTCAGAGGAGGTAAGTAGATTCAATTGGTCCGGTCACCGGACACATTTGTCTCGTCCTGTCCCGTCCTTCTAAGTAAGATAAAACTACAACTTTAGTTGTACTTAAGTCGTCGGGAAGTAACTTACAATGACCTACATTACAGGACGCGACCCTCGACCTTCCGACATGTTTTCGTTTTCGAGAACGGGTCCCTCAATATTAGATTCTCCTTTCTATTGTTGTACATGTACCTATTGATTTTATAGTCTATGTCTCTATGTCCCCGTTTACTCTGGATTTTTATTTCTCGAAACGAATTGCCGAAGTCTTTCCTATCTGAATAAGAACTAGATCTCCTAATGTTTTCCACAGTTCCCTACCCATCGGAAACAAGACTCAGAACACTTACCGTCCATCCTAAAATTTACACACCTCCATCTTCCTTTTACTCCTTTTATGTCACCCCTTTCCTCTACGGTCCTCACTTGTAATATGACACTTAAAACCTTCTATTCCGATCTGTCTGTTTGTTCGTGGTGGCTCTCCGAAGCACATTGTCTGACCTCGACTAATTTGGAAAATCTGTTACATTTATATTTTGTCGAATTACTGTGACTGATGCAAAACTAAATCGAAGGGACATGTCTTGGATGACTTTCGTTGTCTAGGTTTCTATCCTTTTTGATAAATTTTACTACTGTTATTATCGATTATACTTTCGTTATTGTTATTAACATTGTGAATTGGTGAATCGTACCCGGTTTTTAATAAAATTCGGAAGAACGTATATCATTCTATAACCTCTTCCGTCACCGTTGGGTGAGGTCACAAGAACGGACCTCTTAGGGTCCCTGCCCCCTCGGACCACCCGACGGCACATACCCCAGCGTGTCTCAACCTGTACTGACTTCGCTGAATCGTCGTCGTCGTCGTCGTCGTCGTCGTTCTATAACTAGGGAGAGTTGGTGGAGTATTTCATCCACAAGAATAGTTATAGCAGAGGTGAAATGGTGATTCTCTCGATTCTGACTGAAACGTATGCGTACTAGTGAGTCGAACCTTCCTCTCTCTCGCCAAAACTCGGTGTTTCCGTCCGTGGTCTAAGAGGGAATTGGAGACGTGAGACGAGGAAGAGTCTCTAAGGTCGAGTAGTGGAAGTTCTTTTGACGACTCTCACCTCTCGACTCTTTGACGTCACCCCTACTTCCCTCTCTTGACTGTGTGTCCTGTCCTGCTTGTCTGTGTCCTCTGGTGCCTCGTCGAGAGTCTCTTTGTCGTCTCCAATGTCTACGGTTCTGTACCTTCTAAAGTTTTTCTCCTCGAAAACGTCCTTCAGTTTACCATGTTTTTGTAGTTTCGTATAATCCTAAGACTTTTTCAATCCCTTAACTCAGTGACGTCTCACAAAGAGACCCGTCGTCAAAATTACGGCCCCACTTTCTCATCTAACGTTCCCCGAGTCTGACTTACTCATAATTCCTTCTGGATGGACTATCTCTACGACGACGATTGTAAAAGTACCATTTCATTTGGTGTTTTAGTCTTTTTTTTATCACACACCTTGTTACTACCTTGATTTATTTACTATCGAAACGTTGACAATGATGATGATAGTAACGATGACAAACACAGTAATAAGTTTCTCTTTTTTAGAAACCCCCCTCCAACGTCTCTCTGTTTCAGTTGTTATTCATCACTACTTTTTCTTTTGTGTAAATCTATAAACTTGAGTCAAGTTCATAGTCCTATATGGACTTATTCGTCAAAAATTAACTTAGTAATATTTATAGGTTCATAATTGTCTTAGGTCGTAAATCTAAGACCAAACTTATAACGTCCCTAAGGGTCCACCGAGTCACCATTTCTTAGGTGGACAGTTACGTCCTCTACGACTTCTGGGTCCAAGTTAGGTACCCAGTTCTTCTAGGGAACCTCTTCCTTTACCGTTGTGTGAGGTCATAAGAACGGACCTTTTAAGGTGCCTGTCTCCTCGGACCGCACGATGTCGGGTACCCCAGTGTTTCTTACCCTGTACTAACTCGTTGACTCGTACGTACGTGAACTTGCAGGGTCTTAAGTGAATTCAAAAGTAAGTCCATGTCGGGAAAAGATACACAACGTAAAAATTTACTTTGTCTACAGACTCTAAGATTGTAAAGAGACCTGCATCCACATAGTTCGTACTTTAAAACCTTCGAACCCCTAGCACTTCGTTGAACCCGGGATTTCATATAAACCTGTCGGAAGTAACCCACGTGTTGTGTCCGTCTACGATTTATAGTAACTGACTTACCTCGTCTACACCTTCTCGTCTAAGAGACTCTTTATTGTTACAATAGTTCTACGAAAGGAAGAGAAGACTTCCGTGGTAGTCTGGAAGGAGTCGGAAAAGGATTAGGGGTCGTCGACCGTGACGTCGACTTACCGTTTGTCGTAATAGTGTCGTGGACTATATGACATAAGTTGTCAAATGAAGTCTGAAGGGACCATATAAAATGTCGTTAAGAGACTCCATCGGTTCCGATGTCTACACTAGGACAGGATCTCCGACACACAGGTTCATAGAACGAGTTCCAGTACATCAATCTTTCGCCCCAGTAGTAAGTGTAGATCTATGAGACTTGGGAAAAGAGAAGATGTTTTAGACACAGTTATAGTTACGGGAGAAAAAAAGTGATTTACGTTATGTTTCGTACAGTACTAAACCTGATTCTATTAAAAGGAAATAAAAAAAGAACGATGTTGACACAAACTGGACATAAAAACAATCTGTAGTTAATAACTATAAATAAAAGTTAAAAAGTACGGTTTCGTAATCGTATTGGATCAAACCATTGGTCCCTTCGCTATTAACATGACAAACGGTTTACTCATCTGCGGGAACAGTAGGTAGAAGTCCTTTTTTTCAAACAAGTCTGAAAAGTAGGGAACACAAAAGAGAAATTATTTATCAATAGGCCAATTTAATAAGTAACACCCCACGAAGGACCTCTTCTATTTAAGTTTTTGTACGACATTGTGGGAGGTCTTTGCGTACAGTTTCGGACTCACTAACGACTCGGTATGTTCACCCCGTACACTCTTCGACACGTCATACACTCTCGTTGTGTCCCGTCTCAGACCCTTACCTGGTTATAGTGACAGAAGTCTTTTCCTTCTACCTGTGATTCGGTTGATAAAGGAAAATTTCATTTAGTTAATCGCATCCCTGACGGAAAGTTTAATGTTGACGTCTGAGGTTTCTTAATTCACGAGTATACACTTTTGACTTTCCTATATTTCAGTGGTTAATTTTTTTTTTAGTGATAGTGTCCCTGATAGGATATCACGAGTACGTATAAAGTACGAAAGGAGTCGTTATTTAGGGACTCACTCAGTGTCCTATACAACTTATCGTCCTCCTACCCGTTTTAGTCCACCTATAACACTAGTGACCATAGACTTGTCAAAAGTTTTACACTTAGGTTCATCTACTTGTATAAGATAGATAGGTACTCTTTTACGGGGAGAATTATGGTGTGAAGATTTTTATAATTCGGGAAATATAGTGATGGGTATATATCTCGGGGTGGTTTCACTTAATATACCCTTATGTACACTGAGACCTTGCACTCAGTGTCAGTGTCTTAGTTTCTGAAATTGAACTCATGTGTATAATTTCTGTTGGATGTCTTCAACAAAACACTTCAAACGAGCCGCAACTTTACAAGAAAACTCCTTAAGAACTCCCTCTTACACCAGAAGGGCAGGATAAGGAGGCGGTAGAAAGATATACGTCGAGTTAAGGTCTTTTTATNGGATAAGGTGACGGAAATAAAAAGGTTAATTCACTGTCACATAGGGTTTCCCTACAAAACGTCTCTTACACGATGTTGGACCCAGGAGTCTGCAGATTAGGTCATGAGTGAAATGAGTAACGAGGTAGAAGGATTTGAGATTTAGAGAGAATGTTAGATCTCTCAACTATGGTATGTAGAGTATTCACGTTACCTCTTAAATTGTCTATCTAAGTCCGTTATTAGAAGAATTTCTCGAAACTCCAATGGACTCGAAGTCTATTTCTTAGTATTAATCCAAGAGTCAGTCAAATTGTCGTACTTACGATAACAGTTACTGGTTCAGTACTCTTTCATAATTTCCTCTTTTCCTTTTTAAGAGTTACCCCCAGAAAGATACGAAAATCCAATTTTCCGACAACTACTACTTTTCTGGTACTCTTAGATTCAAAAGAAGAATTCTGGACTACTCCTTACATAAACGTGGGGAAGATAGAATAGATAATTAAAGTAAGTCGTTTAAGTCTTTCTTATGTCATCGTATTAATTGTAATTTTTTAGATGGACGAATTACCCCGAAAAGTCCGTCTATATATAAACTTTAACTTTAAAGAGGATAATTTACAATGGAAACTTTTACGATAAGCTGGAGAGTATTTTTGAAGAGAAGGACAGGTATTTGTCGTGTTTATAATATACGTTTTATTTATTTATATTTGAAATGGGTGTTATTGTCAACTTAAACGTCGAAGAAGTTTGAGTCTTTAAATCATATCATCGAATTTAGTTCAGAAATTTCTAGATTTGAATTTTTTTATTTAAAATCCTTTTATTCTCATATCAAATAGGTGAAATTGGGATTACACTGTCACTGTTAAGTTTGATTCAATAAAAGGAAGTCTTAAAATTCACGTAACCGTAGATAATTTTCAGATTTCAGTAAGACTCACCACTAGTAGTCCTACACTGAGATAAAAGGAAACTCTACTAAAATACCAAAAGAAAATTGGGATCATGACACTTAAAAGTAGTGTTACATTAGAACCTATGTAAAAAAAAAAATAACACGACCTTGTGAATCAACATTTACACCCCCTTCAAAAGAAAATAATGAAGAAACTAATTCAGAGGTAAAAGAGAAACAGAAAAGACGATAAAATCTCCATATAGATCTCAATAGTCACTGCTGATGAACACTGGTCATTATGTAACTCAAAAGATCTTTCGACGAAAAAGTACATAACACTAAAATTAAGACCAACCTAAAATACAAGACGGTTGTATAGTGAAATTGAAACTTTTCCTGACGAGATGACACACACTTCGTTTTCGACTTGTTTCTTATATACATTATGAAGTATTTTTGAGAGTATCATTCCCAAACAAGGAATGACAATGTAGAACTCCTAGTTTATGTAAATCGGTTTCCAAATTCGTGTCCCTAATTGCTTTCTGGAAATTGTAAAGAACGAGTCTTTCGAGTTCGTGTCTATTTTTGAGTCTCTTCGTCGTAGTCGACTCCCCATCTCAGACGTAAACAGTAATCTCGGGGAAAGGTCCTTTTAGTCTGTAATGTTTACTCCGTCCTGACGGATTTCCCCACCCCTTACCCAGAAACCGACTGTACACATCTTTAAGTTATAAATCTATCGTGTGAGAACGAGAGTAAGTGTCAGGGTAGAAGAGAAATATGGATTAGAGGAGGTACTCTTGAGGTTTCCGTGGAAGATAACGTGTTTATTAGTCAAGAAAGGTTTATACAAGAGTTGAAACTTATATATTCGTACAGGTANCCCTTACCCAGAAACCGACTGTACACATCTTTAAGTTATAAATCTATCGTGTGAGAACGAGAGTAAGTGTCAGGGTAGAAGAGAAATATGGATTAGAGGAGGTACTCTTGAGGTTTCCGTGGAAGATAACGTGTTTATTAGTCAATAAAGGTTTATACAAGAGTTGAAACTTATATATTCGTACAGGTACAAGAGTCGTCTTACTATGGAAACTCTAGATGTGTGGAATCTTTCTTCGACATGTAGATTTATTGTAAAGAGAAAATTAAAATAAAATATTTATTTAGTACGAATTAGGTCTAATCGTGAATTTTAACGAGTTTTCTTTTTATTTTCCGGATGTACCCCATTTATAAGAACAGATAAGACAAGTACCTTTACAAGAATCGTAAATGACGATAAAGACCAGACACTACTCGAGAGTTATTTACAAAGACCTTGTAAAGAATGAAGGGACAACAACAACGACAACAAGTCAACGATTCAACACAGATTGAAAAGCTTCGGGGTACCTAACGTCGTGTGTCCGAAGGGACAGGGAGTGATAGAGGTCCTCAAACGAGTTTGAGTACAGGTAACTCAACCACTACGGTAGGTTGGTGGAGTAGGAGACAGTGATCGAAGAGGAGGACATGAGTTAGAAAGGGTCATCCCAGAAAAAGTTTCTTATTCGAGAAACGTAGTCCACCGGTTTCAAAACCTCGAAGTCGTAGTCAGGAAGGTTACTAAAAAAAGGATAGGGTAATACTGAACGTTGTTAATAAATTCTCTTGTAGTAAATACTACGTGTACGACAGGAAAAAAAAAATTTGTCCATTCTGATGAAAAGGATTAACTTTTGTTTAGTTTGAAGAAAAGGAAGACAAAGAAACTTATTTGTACGACTATATTCGAAATAGTTGGTCTAAACATGACACTTAAATAATTAGTAAGATTTCCTCTAGTCATGACCTACAAGAAACCTTCCTTACTATGATTTCGACTTTGAGGTCATGAGACCGGTGGAGTACCCTTCTCAACTGAGTGACCTTTTCTGAGACTACGACCCTCCCTAACCCCCGTCCTCCTCTTCCCCTGCTGTCTCCTCCTCTACCGACCTACCGTAGTGACTGAGCTACCTGCACTCAGACTCACTTGAGGTCCTCAACCACTACCTGTCCCTCCGGACCGCACGACGCTAAGTACCCCAGCGTTTCTCAGCCTGTGCTGACTCGCTGACTTGACTTGACTTGACTGGACTTTGAAGTTAAGACACTATGAGATTGAACAAACTTTCGTCGTACCATTCTCTTTAGGAAGGTAAGGTGAGTCGTCTTACGATGTCACCTCGACAACAAAAACAAACAAACAAACAAAAAAAAATGTGTCTACCATTAAGTGTTTATATATATAGGACCTCTGAAGTACTACATAAAACTTTTCTTGTTGGTAAGACATTACGAATGCTTTAAAAGGTAAGAAGACAAAATTTAGTGACCCCCTTAAATCGAAGGAATGAATTCTATTAATCAAACTGTGACTATATTAATAGTCGGTCGTGTTTTCTTGTTTCTAACGTTCTAGTTACGTTTATTTCCGTTTAATAAAGTGAAAAGATTTCTTTATACCCGAAAGGGGAAAACGGTAATTAGTTTCTGTCTGTTAATTTTTGCATAATTCACGATCTGATCGAATTTATTTGTTACATAGAAGGTTATCTATTTCAAGTCGAATCACAAAATTACATTCTTAGACCCTTACTTTCAACCATTTCTGTTTCTTTCCGTTTGGTTGACTCCGGGTTCCATGTTTTTTATAGGAGAGCAAACTATAGTTTATACCTGTAAAATGACTATTACCATTTTCGAATCTTAACATTGAACGGAGTACCAGGGTCTTATCCTTACAGTGTCGACGTTAAACTAGTAGACACACGGTGTGAGAATGTGTCTTAACGAGGGTGACTTAGAGTTTAACGTTGTTTCTTAAATATAAAAGTTCCCTACATAAATTTATAAAAATGTTGAACCTAAAGTAGGTATTAAGTTTACGTTGTAACAGAAAAAATACTCAAAACGTGGATGAAGAATCTCCTCTAGTAAAGATTGTCACGACATTATAAATGTCTTTCGTATTTGATAAGATCGAGTCTTTTAGTCGTCTAGTGTATAAAAGATGGTTTTTAAGTTTCATACAGTAGAGGTTTGTAAACACATAGGAATTGTTTTGGAACGGAGAACGTTGAAGGAAGAGGTAGTGAACGAATCCTCACAATGTTTCAATAACCTCACTTTGAGAACGTAATACTTTAATTTACTTATGTGAACGGGTGGAGTCGTACAACATTTTTAAGTCTTCTAGAGATGTTTTAACCTCGTGACTCGTTTACTCTGTCTCCTTTTAAGTTGGTTATTCATATAATCATCGTTATTAAGTATCTTCGGAAGAGGTTTGTATGAATATAGTTGGAATTATTTCCTTCTAGATTACGGTAAGGTACAGTGGCTTTAGATTTAGATAACTTGAAAGTCTGTTTCATTTATCGGATAAATAAGAACTTACTTGATGTATTAGTCGATTTAAGAAGTGAGGTCGGGTAGAAGGAAGTGATCTAAGAGGAGATTTTATGACAGTCTCTAGAGGTACCTGATTTTCAGATAAAGGGATTTACCTTAAAACTTGTACGAAAGTTGAAAAGTAGAAAAGGGAAGTTAAGATCAAGTACTAAGTTTTTAAGGTTGACCTCATCAGTAGTAAATCTCTATTTCTTTAGATAATTTAATTACATTACGATAATAGTTTGAATAAAATTTGACTAGAATTTAGATGTAAGAGTAGAAACACGAATCTCTACTTTATTTCCGGACGCTTACTAGTGGTAAACAAAGTTTACGTATATTAAATGGTTAAGTTTATTTAATAGAAATTAGTCACTCTTGAAGAAAATTACAAACAGGTAAATTTGACTGTATCAGTACATGTTAATATAACTATTACTATTCATTTAACGATCCTTGTTTCTTCTCAAAAAACTTTATCAGTTGAATTTTAAGATAAAGTCAAGATGACTCTTGAGATCGGGTTTCGTCCTTCTTGTTTTCCTTAAGACGGAAATATTTAAGTGTGTGTATGGTCTTCGTAAAAACTAACCTAGGTTTTGTCTGTAGCTTACACTAGACGTAGGAATTCCGTTTTTGCAACTAACTTAAAGATAGTATACTTTCCGTAAAACTATCATTTCTACGGAAAGAGGTTTGCATTTTTATTCAGAAAAATGTAATTATTTACATAGACTTTTGTATAATCTATAAGATAACAAATTATCTACTATAACCTTTATGACCAAGTAAGACACCGTTTTCTATTTAGATCCTTATTCGATCGTGGTGTACGTTTCCACCTAATTTTTAGATTTATATTCTACATTCTGGTGTCAAAAGTCCTTTTTGACATCCTCTTATAAAAACACTGTACCCCTTTCGTTTTCTGGATTTCGTTTTCGTGGTTTTTTATATACGATTTTTTAGATCATTTACTGTTTAACCCTCTACTGTGAACATTATAAATTCTGACTGTTTGTTCTTTGGGAGTGACTCGTTATTCTTCTCTCTTATCGGTTTTGTCTTTCGATCAGTGTTTTACTTATCTCCTAAATGTCTCCTCCTTTGGGACTACGATTATTCATTTGTTTCTACAAATTTAAATAATCATTAGTTTACTTTGTTTATGTTTCATAGTGACATGTGGTTAATTTAACCGTTTTTAACCACATTCTGTGACCCTTTGGTAATCTATTCTATTACATTGGGTCCTGATTACTCGGTTTAATTCACCGTATTTAAACCTTAAATAAGAATTGCATATAGAGTTATCATTACATCAATATATTGACATACCTTTATAAGTACGATAGATGTCTCAGTGAATGTTACCGTCCCTTAACCTTCTTTTGAACGAAAGGTACTGACCCTATTTCCTATTGGTTTTACACCACCTACGTGTAGTTCCTTCATAGAACGTTGTTACTCTAGTTTTCCGAATCCTACGGGTATGTCTCCTTACGAATATACCTCCTTAGAAATTTTCATATCCCAAATTAGTTTTTTCGTTCTTTATCGTAATTCCTTTATTTTTCACGTACATATGTTTTATTATGTGGAAGACGTTCTTATGTGTGAATCGTTTTGTATGTGTAGTGTGTTTAAACTTCCCAACGAAGGTCCTCTATCTCCTCTACCTTGCCGTTTACTGTGGTTCACTTGTTTCACTCCCTCCGTCTTCTTTGTTTTTTCTATTCTGACCTACTATTTTTTTCTTCTTCCGTCGGTCGCTACCTTTCCTATAACGGCACTTCACGCCTCTCAAACTCAAGTTTACGATTGTCGGTATGTGAGAGATTCACTGAAGTTCGTTCTAGAAAGGATATTCTAAGAAAGGAGACCGTTTTAACCCTATTGTCAACAGTGATGTACCATGTTGTTAATTATATTATATATGAAGTTTTCCTAAAAAAAGAGAAACAATTCGAAAAAGATTTTTCCGTAAGTATATACGTACAAAAGATACCCATAATTACAATGGACCCCGAAGGGTCCACCATGATCACCATTTCTTGGACGGACGGTTACGTTCTCTGTTATCTCTGCATCAAAGCTAGGGACCCGGCCCTTCTACGGGACCTCCTCCCGTACTGTTGGGTACTGGTGATAAGAACGGACCTCTAGGGGTACCTGTCTCCTCAGACCACCTGATGTTAGGTATCCCAGTGTTTCTCAACCTGTGCTGTCTTCGTTGACTCGTGTTACACTAGTCTCTATAAATCTTAAATCAGACTTAAGTTGAAAGAAAACGAGTTGAGACTTTACACTTTGTTATGATGTTACTCTTATAAGTACTCAAAACCTTTTGCGTCGGAAACATTTTTTCAGTATTTTGTAAAATATTAAGGTGAATTTTAGTTTTGGGAACAATAAAAATTTAGTAGGACTCTATACATAGATACGACTTAGAATCAAAATACTGATGAAAGTTATAAAATCTTAGTTATAGAGGTGTAAATTCCAATGTCTCTTATGTAACACTCTAACGACTTTCTATAAATTTTTGTAAGGAATAGGTAACTTTGGACCATACTTATGATTTAAAATAATGTGAAAAACCACGTGATTTGGAGTTTTTCTTAAGAGGTTCGAGAACCTTTTAACTTTACGACTTCTCGTTTCGTTGTTTTACGTAAATAAAAAGGAACAAGGTTCTAAACTCTTTTGATAGTAGAACTTTCTCCGAACAGAATCTCATTTTCAGTACACTCCTGAAGGTAAGTAAAAAATTTTAGTGACCATATTAGTGTTAGAAGAATCTTTTCTATATAAAGTTATGCGTCCCGTCTTAAAGTGGGTCGGCAAATATAAGTCTTCCTTTATATGACCTCTTCCCATTTAGAGGAATTTCAGTACCAAGGAAGTAAATAAGTGAGTGAGTTTTTGTTGGATGAATCGTGACGATATATAGGTGACCCGGCCCGTCTTTGATTACTGGGATCGCATGTATATATTTCTTCATCCTAGTGGTTTCTTTGTGTCTTCATTTATGAAAAAATTTACATCTTAATGTTTAACACTATTCTTCTTCATCTCTCTGTCCTAAGATTCTTTTCTTTATTATTATCCTTCGTGTCCGATGAGTCTCCAAAGACTGTCATTTTCACATTGACTAAGGGTTATCTATCTCACTGGGTACGTTTTTCTTCTTTCCAAAGGTTCGTCTTCCTTATCTTCCACGTCCTTCTTCGAACCCGTCCTTCAAACCAAAAGTTTCGGTGACTGTAGTCAGGCTCCCCGGAACTCGGACCATGTGACACTTTGTAAAGGTCCTATACTTTGACTTAATCCCTGTAGTAGGACTCCCGAGACATCTGGTGCTGTCTGTAGTTCCTTTTAGTAATCCTCAAAGACTCTTCTATGACGGACTATGTACACAAACTTTCTAGTGGTCCGAAAATAAACCTCTTTCTCCTTCTAGGTATCCTTCAAGAAAAAACAAACAAAAAAGGGATGGTCTAGTCCCTTTTTTACTATCGTCAAAGTCGATTTATCTACTGACCCTTTACTTATCTGATTTTTATATAAATCCCTCCAAACGATTTCCTGACCTTCCTCCTTTATCGTTATTACTGAGTCTTAAAACCGAAGTCGTTATACCGTCGAACATTCTGTTACACGACACACCCTTTCTCACTTACTCCTCTAGTCCTTAGTGTACCTCGTCCTTTACGTGGAGTCACCTCTTATCACCAGAGGTGTAGGGTACTCTGACATTCAAGTACCCCCGTGTACCCACCCTCCGTCCTGAAGGGAACTACCGAATCACATCTTCGATGTTCGGAGACCCTGTGTTGACTGGAGACGACGACGAGTCAGCGAAGTCAGCACAGGCTGAGACACACTGGGGTATCTGCCGTCGGGTGGTCCGAGGGGGCAGGGACTCTAAGAGGTCCGTTCTTGTGACCTCACCCAACGGTCAAGGAAGAGGTTACGTACTTTCATTTTTCACTTAGGTTACGTACTTTCATTTTTCACTTTCACTTCAGTGAGTCAGTACAGGTTGAGAATCGCTGGGGCGTCTGACGTCGGATGGTTCGAGGAGGTAGGTACCCTAAAAGGTCCGTCCTCATGACCTCACCCCACGGTAACGCAAGAGGGTTGACCGGAGATGACTGGGAAATACTATCTTGATCTCGGAACGTCCTAACAAGGTCTATGGAGTAAATGAAGGAAGATGTCTAGACCCTCCACCGATCTTTCTATACTTTCTACTACTTTAGTTTGTAGTATAAAACATAGAGGAGGTTATAAGGAACTATTTACTATCTCGTTACTGATAATTTCATGTCACGGGTTTTAAATAGAAGTTCAAGAACGTCACACACACACACACACACACACACACACACACACACACACAAAGTCCCGATCCCTACATACAGGACGTCATCCCCTACGACTTATTTCGAACCAAGGTAGGTCAATGTAATAGTGGTTGTCTTTCGTTCTTCCGTTCAGGAATAATTAGATCTCCACGTAAAGTCTGAGTAAGTACGTAATATGTTACAGATGGTGCACCGTCCATGACCCGGTCAAAGACCCAGTCGTATTCTCCGTGTCGTGGATGGTGTTACATCGAGTCTCGGATTGTCAGACTTTACGAGTTTCACGTTAAAAGAAAACGTCTTGTGGTGTGGGTATCCGGTCGTCATACGTGTATGTACTGAGTGTATGTTCCAGTTTTACGACTGTCGGTGTCTTCTATTTCGGGGTCCACTCGAGATCGTGATACCCTCTATTTCACGATATACTCCGTTTTGTGGTATCTACGACTTTCGTCGTCCTTTGTGGACCCTACCTTTCCAGTGTCTTTCGAAATGAATAACTAATTCATTTACGGACCTTGTAGTATCCCAGACTTGATCCACTATGACCCTCCAGATTTGTTTTAGACTAAAGGGATATTAATAATTGTATATTTGCCTCCATAGTTTTTTTGTCAATTTGAGAAGATTGTGATATAGTTTCCGAGTCTTATTTCCTCTAATACGGGAACAAGTCTCTAATCATTAGAAAAGGATATTTGTCTGTCTGTCATTTATAACAACCGAAACCTGGTGTTTTAGAGTTGTCGTAGACGAGGTGCGACGACAATATCGGTCTTTCGTCGGTGCCCGTTGTGTATTTACTTACCCACACCGACACAAGGTTACTTTAAAATAGATATTTTTTGTCCGATCTATACCGGACGTCTGGTAGCAAACGATTGGGGACTGGATCAGAGTATAGCGAGGGGCTTAAATTATCTTAATGACAGTGAGTTGAACGACTCTTACGTCCCTTCTTTGACTCGGATTAATCCCGTACAGTCTTTTTTGTTAGACCCTTTCTTAGTTATATTCCACTCTGGTTCAGTTTCAGGGAAAGAGAACTCCCAAGAACGGTCGTCTTCTTTATATTTGTTAAGGTTAATGTCTCGTTCCACCGTCCGTTTCAGTGTCCTTCTTCCGACACAAACCTTTGGGTCACGTACCGTACCATTATTCGTGGTGTTCACTGTTCCACTCCACCGGTCCTCACGACACGCCCGATGGAACAGTCGCAATCCGAGGAGTCGGGAGGGAGAGAGACAGACCGGAGAGTAGAGAACGGAATCACCTTTCTTGATCCAGATTGGCTTCAAGCTATTAACTTTGGGTTTAGGACCACCTGAAAAGGTTACGGAACGTGGGAGACCGAGACCGAACGGAGAGAAAAGGAGTACAAAGGAAAACAATTATTACTAAGACAATTGTCACTAATTAGAAATTCTTTTATTTCTAATCTGGATAATATTACTAATTAGAAATTCTTTTCAACATTGTTGCGACTTGAATGTGGTAAGAAAGTTGTTAAACATGACCCATGGATGATACATGGATGAGGACTCACAGATGATACAATGACGTGACCCGACCATTGGCCTCGAGTCTCTCGCTCCTTCGGTCAGTGTAACAGGGATGGGAGGACCTTGAATATCAGGTCTACTCCCCTGACTTCTGTTCCGGTGTTTGTCAGTGTTTATTTGTATTGGTGTCGGACACCAATCGATAAGACCTCCTTGACTTGTTCGACGACTCTACCTCTTCGGGAACCCCTTCTTAAGTTCGTCTATTTGTTGGGTCTTCCAAAAACAAAAAAAAAATTATCTCTAGAAATACATTAATTTAAAGGAAATTTAGTTCTGGCCTTTGTAAAGGTCTTTGTCAAATTGTTTGGTCACCCAAACCCGTATCACCCTATCACCCCCACCCCTTCTCCCTCTTCTTACTTTGTAGTCTCACCTTTTTGGTTTCTTCACTGGTGGAATACACCTCTCCCGGAAACCTAGAAACATTCCAAACCTACAAAGGAGCACTCGCGTCCATCTTTGGTCACTCTTACAAACGTGATCCCTCACTACATAAAACAAAGTATTTCTAGTGAGTTTAACGGGAACTTTTTCCCAATCTCTTTCCCTTTCTCACATCCTTAGTGACTTTGTCTGTTCTCCATTTTATTACCTTGTTACCTGACCAAGGTTTGACCCTTTCCTCATACAGTTCCGACATATAACAGTGGGACGAATAATTTGAATATATGTCTCATGTAGCACACTTTACAACCCGACCTACATCGTGTTCGACCTTAGTTCTAACGACCTTCTTTATAGTTGTCGGAGTCTATACGTCTACTGTGGTAGGAATACCGTCTTTCGCTCCTCCTTGACTTCAGAGAAGTCAACTACTTTCACTTTCTCTTCTCACTTTTTCAACCGAATTTTGAGTTGTAAGGTTTTTTTTACTTCTAGTACCGTAGACCAAGGTAGTGAAGTACCGTTTATCTACTCCTTTGTTACCTTTGTCACTCCCTAAAATAAAAGAACCCGAGGTTTTAGTGACGTCTAACACTGACGTCGGTACTTTAATTTTCTACAAACGAGATATTGGTCTTTTCAATACTGGTTAGATCTACCGTATAATTTTTCGTCTCTGTAATGAAACGATTGTTTGTAGGTAGATCAGTTTAGATACCAAAAAGGTCGTCAGTACATACCTACACTCTCAACCTGTTATTTCTTTCGACTCACGGTTTCTTAACTACGAAAACTTGACACCACAACCTCTTCTGAGAACTTTCAGGGAACCTGACGTTCCTCTAGTTTAGTCAGTCAGGATGTCCTTTATTCAGGACTTATAAGTAACCTTCCGACTTCGACTTAGAGGTTATGAAACCGGTGGACTACGTTTCTTGACTGAGAAACCTTTTCTGAGACTACGACCCTCTCTAACTTCCGTCCTCCTCTTCCCCTACCGTCTCCTACTCTGCCAACCTACCGTAGTAACTGAGTTACCTGAGGGTCAGTGCGAGACCCTCAACCACTACCTGTCCCTTCGGACCACATGACGTCAGGTACCCCAGTACTTCTCAGCCTGTACTGGTTTGCTGACTTGACTTGACTTGATTTTTATTACTATCAAACGGAATATAGTCAGTCACCAACGTCTTTACCTCTCTTGCGTCTTGTTTGTTCAAAGTACCAACTATAAAGTTTTCTAAATCTTCACTTCCACTCATCCACCACCACCGTGTCTGTTCCTTCCCGTCACCTCCGTAGTTCTCCTTTGTGTTCCAAAGACCATACTGGTGAACTAACCTACTACCATGGTAAATAGTACTTGTCTTTCTTACTCTCTCCTCACTCACACCTCTCTTCTGGTTTCTTGACACAACGTCTGTATAGACTTTTAGTGGACCACCTGTCACGCCGTCAAATTATATGTTTGGACACAGAGTCCTCTCAGTAACCTTATATCTATCATAATTCGGTAACCTTACTTACTATAGGATCCCTTCTTCCCGGCTGTTTTGTACGTCTTGTTCAAAGGCTCTTTAGTACGGATATTTAAGTCGCTTTCCCTTTTTGGTTGTTACGGACATATAATCATTGATCTCCTTCTCAGTATTACGTCTCTGAGGACTCGTTTCAGACCTTACTTTCCTTTACAGAGAATCCTCTTCTGGGTCAAGGTGATATTTGTGTCCGTTGTCTCACCTGTTTTTCCTACAGTCCTCCCACAGGGTTCCTTTCCTCCGTCTAAAAATAGTGTTGAAACAAGTTTTCTAGTGTCTTTTCATGAATGAGTGTGTGACAAGATCTCGAGATTATTTACCCAGTGGGTTAGGTACAGCGTAGTATTCTGACCTTAAATACAAAAATTTTCTAAGACTACCGTCGACGCCGGTGGTTTCAGGGGGAGGGGATATGTGGGATCCTGAATAGAATTCATAAGTCAAATAATATTATATTTTATAGACAAAAGAGGTGACCTGATCTTAAAAAGGTTCTCTCCTAAGATGACAGAGAAAGATAGAGAAGGTCAACTTGTAGATAAAAAAAAAGTATTAACTCTCTTAATAATAAACTTATAAATAACATTATTAATGGTTAGTGATGATGTCATTATTGTCATCATAAAAGAAATTTTTTCATAAACAAACCGATGTAGCCCAGAATCAACGCAACGTACCCTTACAACCAGGTACCACGTCGTAGAGAGTGACCCCACATGGCTGAGAGACACCTTGTGTCCGACTCAACGAGTTACCGTACACCCGGGAATCAAGTGAATGGTCCCTAACTCGGATACAGGAGACGTGACGTTCCGTCTAAGAATTGGTGACCTGGTGATCCCTTCAGGGATGTGGTCAGAAAAACGGTATCAAGGGAGTAAGTAAAAACAACCCTCTTATGTAAATTTCCTTGGATCTTTGGTCTGAGGGTCTTAGTAACGTACAGTCTTTTGCAAACAGTCAACGGAAATCAAACTTGTTATACAATCGATTCAACTTCTTCGACCCTGTCTTCCAAAAGGGATTTCTGTGTCCTCAGTAAATAGACGAGAGGAGATTATATCTTGTAACCACTCCCCTTAAGACTTCAGTGGGGAATGTACCCCGAACTATAACAAGATTAGAAAGGTTTCCTGAGAAAATAAAGTAATTCAGTTCGGTTAATCCTATAACTACGATTAGTAACACGTAGATGAAAAGGTCTCACGAGAGAAGGTTTGGTGTCTAAGTTCAGTTTTTACAAGAAGAGTTTTACAGAAGTATAGACCTTTTTATTGAGAGTTAACTAAAAAGAGGGGTAAAAGTGAAGAGGAAAAGTCCCTGTAATAAGTCTGTACGACTTTGAAAATTTAAGTAAAAACAGAAGGTCTAATCAATAAAAGAAGATTAGAATGCTAGTAAAATTGAGTGACAAATAATTTTTAAAACCAAGTGAGTGACAAATAATTTTTAAAACAAAGTGAAATAAGTAAAAGGTACAGAAAATACTATGTAAAGTAGTCAAAGACAAGAAGAAACATAATAAAGTTTGTAGTGAAATACGACAATCAAAATTATAAGAAAAGATAAAAGGAATAGACGAATATACGGTAGAGAAAAAAAAAAGAAAAGAAAAAAACAAACCAAACCAAAAAACAAAGGAAAATAAAAAAGAAGATACGAAAAGGACTTAAAGACACGAGCCCTAGAGACGAAACTGTGAAACTTCTCCAGTAACGAAATTATTCCATACAACAAGTCCCTGAAGGGACCGACAGGGCACCAATTCTGAGACACGGGTGTTACGTCCCCTGGTACAAAACTGGGGACCAGTCCCTTGATCTAGGGTGTAGGTATTGATTCCCAAGCATATGGTGTCGATTTCTAGGTTGTGTGCCGTTTTTCTGACTTCTAGGGTGTCCGACGTTGATTCTGTTTCGTGTCAGTTTAATTAAAATTTTTTATGTATTTTATTTATCAAAATTTTCTATGTAATAAATTAATACCATTATAAACCGGTAATCAAAGTAACAGAGACACCGTTTAAAAAGGACCACTTATAAAAAGTAGAAAAAAGATAAGACAGGGTGAATAAGAAAGTCTTCGAAACATAACTGGGATATTACCAAGGGAGGAAGAGTGGTGGAACTTTATCCCACTGAGAAGGGTATCCCACTTTATCCCACTTAGAAAAGCTTATACCACTCATAGACCTTAAGGACGACCCTCCCCAGTTCCATTCTAGGTCATGTCTTCGTTAACAAGGTCAACTGGTACTTTACGTAATTTTACTCGAAGACACAAATCCAAACAGTTCAGAAATAAAGAGGGTCGGTTCTCTCTACTCGGTGAGTCCTGACGAGGGTGCCCTCAAAGAGGAGGTCGGTCCGGGTGGTGGACTAAGAAGGATACGTCATCCCCCTCGGAGTTGCACGGGACAAAGTCGGAGTTCAAGGGACTAACAAGGCAATACAAGTCACCCAATGTCCCTGTTGGGTTGAATGAGAATAACATGGTTTATTCTCTAAGAGACGAGTCTTTCTATATGATAGATGAAAACTTTGACGTATGATCTTAGACCTCAATATGGTCAATGTATAAACTGACTTCGAATCAAAGTGATTTCTAGAGACGAAGAAAATTCGAAGCGTACCTCTTCCCCGAAATAATAGAAAGAAGAGGGTAAAATTTGAGTTTTCAGAAACTGTAAAGTTTTTATGAAAATTTTAATTAGACATGGAATTTGAATAGGTAAATACACATTAGACCATTCGTCATAATAGGTGTTTTTCTTTTTTTTATTTCTTTTACTACAAGTCTCAACACACTAAATAGATACCGGTGTATCGTTTAATCGCAGTTTAAACTTTCTTACCCTACCTTTGTATGTGTCATGGTATACATTGTATCTCTCATTTACCCTTAAACGACGCACTTCCTCCCTCGAGTTGAGTCATGAAACACTGTCGGGTCTCCCCACCCTACTTCTCCCTCTACCCTCCCCCAAGTCCTCCTTCCTCGGAATACATGTGGACACCGACCAAGTACAACTACATAGCGTCTTTGGTGTGTTATGACATTTCATTAATAGGAGGTTAATTTCTTTGAAACTTACTTTTTAGTACACATAAACGCAGGTCCAATTCAAAGGAAAGGTAATTCTTGTATGAGTGAAATAAATCCGTAAAAGGGAGACTTTAAAGAGTTTTACAACCCGGTTCCTATTTTCTGTTACAGCTACATTGGACACGGAGTTATAAATGTTTTTCGGAGTTCAAACGTGAATCCAAATTAATATGTTACGTGTGATTTAAATACACAAATATTTATAAAATGAGAGAACAAATAGTGAGTCCATATAATATAACAAAATGTAGTTTTTATTAAAAATTCTGGAAAAAAGTTTGACGTAAGTATTTAAATTTTACAAGGTCAAGAGAGACCTTGGGACACCCCCAGACTCACACGGGGACAAGATCTCAATACGTTCCTTCCAGGATGATTGTCAGGGTAGACCTGTGGGTGTACCCCCGGAGATCTTGTTGTCCCTTGTAGTGGTCCATAGAATCCTATGTCCACCAAAGACCAGGTTTTTTCTCTTTACTCGACTTAAGGGTCGGACTGTCAGTATAAGTTTCTGTTAATTCTATGTTCAGGGAACTTAACTTTACGTTTACTTCCGACAGGGGTTTTAGTCCCGAGTTCCTATCCCTAATTATTTCCTTGTGTCACACTACAGGGTCTTTATGTTCTGCAATGCCTCTTGACCTTTCTTATTTTCCGGGTTGTCAGAAGGAACCTTATTGTAAAGAATGTTCCAGTAGACGGTCACGGTACAAAAAATATAAGTTCTCCTCAAAAATAAATTCTTGGAAAGTAACTTAGAAGAGGTAAAGTCGTAGGGGAAAGTAATATTTTCAGTAAAGGTCTCAGGTAGTTGTAATAAACTCACGAAGATTAGTTTTGTCACTTTTTCGTTATAAGTCTTCTTTTGTAATCACATGATAGAGTTTGTGCTAAAGTTTAGAGAAGAAACAGTACCCTACTTTAATCTACATACCATTTCCTTGTTAGTTTTGCTCTTTCCTGTTGGGAAATTCGAAAAAAAAAAAGGGAGTTAGTTTAGGTTATGACTTCGTAAGGAGTCTTCGGAATATTCTTGAAGTGAACCAAGAGTTACGTGAGAGTTAATGGTGACAGTAAATACTCAATAAAGTTTCCGTATTCTTAAAATTGTGAGTAACGGTACGATCGCATCAGTGTCTAGTGGGTCCTTTTACCGTTTTATTTATCTTAGAGTCCAGTGGTGGAGGACTAACCTAGATCGTCAGTTTTTTTCTTTACACTCTTTATTATTGATATAAGTTATTCGTTCATAGTTCAAATTTTAGTGAGTCACCACTTTACTTTTTTTATTTTTACTGGACAGTGGTTTATGTTTCCACTCAGTCAACCGTTCTTAAAAAGACCGTCACACAGAGGTATTTCTACCCTTTTCGTTTCTTGTCGGTTCCGTCTTTTCTGTCAAGGGTTAAATTTCAGTGATTAAGTTCTAGGTCACCAATCTTTTTTCTTTTTCGTCGTCACTACTATCTGACTCCGTGAGAACGTGAACGACTCTTTGACTTTCAGGTCCATCTTAAATGTTTCCCGTCTTGACTACGTCTCCTTTTCCCTTCTTCTGTCAGAATGCAGACTTGGTCCTCTGTCCACCGTTTCCTCAGTCTATTCTTAGATAGTCAACACGGAGGTTGTTGACTGAGAGGTGCCTAAGTACCCTTACATTCGTTATCCAATATCGTGTAAGTGACTTTTATTTTCTTGTCAATGAATAGAAAGTTTCTCTAGTTAGAGGTACAAACAGTTGACTCTTACAGATCCTTTTGCACAAAGTTTCAAAAGGGTTATTTTCGATTGTTGATAACTGGTGACTTAGTATACACTCGAAGTTAGATCTTTATGTCTGTGATTCCCAGGTCCTCGAGTCCCAAACTTTAGACTAAGTTGGTTGACACCCTGAAACCTGTTTAATCCAGGTACTTGTAAAACTCAGACAAAGAATGTATATTTACCTCTATTTTACTGATGTGATATCTTACTTTCTTTCACTTTCAGTGCGTCAGCACAGGGAGAAAAGTTGGAGTACCTGATATGTCAGGCACCTTAATAGGTCCGGTCTTATGACCTCACCCATCGGAGAGGGAGGAGGATCCCTAGACCGGATTTTTGTCGTGACATCTTACACGGAGACTTGTTTCGCAAAGACGTTAAGACATACGGACTTCTACCGAAATCGAGACGGATAAAAGACTCCATGTCAAGTCTTGTCTCTTCAGAATGTGTACTGGTTTACAGGGGTCGAAGATCTTCACCAATATTTTGATTCTTAAGGAATGGTATGTGTACTTATTCAGAAGGAACCACTCCTTCTGACTGGAGTGTCTCCTCTGTGTTCTAGACAATCATAAGGTCTTCATTGACAAAGAGAAGAACCCTTTTGACCTATGACTTCACACTAATGAAGGAACTAGGATATTTCAAGTTTACAAAAGTGGAAAAATTTGAAAAAACTCATAATATACCTATCTAATAACACTATTTTTGTATTTTTAAATCTTTATAATAACTCCTATGTTTGTTCCGGGGTGACTTTTCGGAGCTCAATTTCTCGGTTGTTTTTATTTTGACGTCAGAGTCATTCCGTTATTGTATATTGTCTCCATTCCGCTCTCGAGTGTTTTACTATACACCGTCACTGTACGGCGTACGAGTGTTGTAGAAAGTTGTTTTCTCTTTCTTTGTGATTTTATCTGAACTTACCGTAATTTCTTTAGATATGTTTGAGAGTTTATAAAGTGGAATTTGTACTGTGTGACTAGTATGTTCACCCTTACACCTACCCCCTAAAGTTAAGATTCCTTATAGGAGTCCTGGAATGAGTGACAAAACGTCAATCATAATGTGCGTATATTAGTACGTTAGTATAGTGTGTACTAGTACACATATACATACCGCGTAATTCCTAACTTTTGTGAGTCTGACTATAACTAAATGTGTATACCACGAAAAACACGGACAGTAAAAGTCAATGACGTAAGGTCTATTTCAATTGAACCTGTTCTTAACTAACGGTAGGGGTGCGGGTGAAATAAACATTTTTACAAAGGAAATCTTTCACAGATAAGGATCTGTACCTTCTTTAAGGGGTCCATAGTGTACATCCGTCCAATAGTAGTTTTCCCTGTTAAAAGGAAATTAAGAAGGATTGGTGACAGTGATTGGTGACAGGAAACGGTGATTGACGATAAGTAACAGTCAAAACGACAATACAAAACCTTATCCAAACTAAGGAAAGAATTCCGGTATGACTAGTGCTGAAAAATCGAATACATATGTGAGTATCACAAAATGATGATAACCATAAAAGAGCCGGGACGACAACATAACATTTCCTCGGGAATCAATCTCTGGTTTGGTGGACTAGATCGGGTCCCATAAATAAGATGGATGACTCGGTTCTACAGTGGGACAAAGACTGACCATTTTTTTTTTTCTGTTATCAAGGATGTTAAGTTCCACAATACAAATACTCTTTATTAAACTCGAATATCAGGTAGGATAGTACATAGTCACAGATTATGTTAAAGATCACCATTATTGTCTTTGTCGTCGATAAACCCCCAATAGGTACAAGAAAGAAACTTTAATATCAGATGTCTAAAATCCAAAATTATAATATCAACATTGAGCGGTAAAAAAAGTGAACGATGAAAAAACAGATAAAAGGGTATGATCGTAAATCACACAATAAAATGAATGGAGAATCTAAAGAGTCAGTACTATGTTTTCTTTGTTGACATAAAGAAAAGGAACGATCATCTGTATAAATTTCGTTCCAAAGTGGACAATCAAATAGGAATTATAGTAGGGTCCTCGTTTGATTTCTAAAACTCAAATCATTAATATAAAAATCGTAATAAAAAGTAATAATAATTTTGTTACAATCGTCGTTGTTACTCGTTACGAATAAAATAAGGACAAACAATATCTTTAAGAGAACATAAAGACGTAATTTCCGTTACGAATGACTTTCTATCAAAACGGAATACTTTTCTCGTTGTAAGAAAGAAAAAAGTCTTACGAATACAGTTTGTCTACAACTGAAAAATTGTCTATGAAAGAACCGAAACCTCTATTAATGTATCTAAAATTTGTTACAAAAGAAGGCTACACAAGACAATTAAAAGGACCACACTATAGTCGATTCGTAAGATCCCAATTCAGGACGTCAAAATTATTTTTCGAGAAAAGTATAGAATGTAGGATAAACGATTATAATAACACCTACAAAAGTAAGTAAACGAATAAGTTGGTTTATTAATCATTCGTTCGTGAATGACTTTTCCTAACACGACCCGAGACGTCTCCAAGTTTGTACTTACTCTCCTTGTTACCAGGCCTTTGGGTCAGATGACGTCCCCCGCCTGTACTTGTGTCAGTGTGGCGTTCCGGAGGACGAAACACGCAGAATTCTCACATTAAAGTAAGCACCTGTTTATAAATAACTAGAAGAACATACACGATTTGTGACATCAGTTTTGTCTCCTATTAGACTGTTTCTTTTATCGGGTTCTGATTAAAGTCCCTTGAGTATTAGATCCACTTCTGTCGGTTACTAGTGTACTAGTGTGATTAGTGTATAAACTTTTTTTTTTTTTTTTTTTATGAACAACGGAGTATCTTAGATCCGAAATTCACGACTCCGGTGTTATTCTTTGTCTTGTCAGATTTGAGACGACGAAACCACGAGTGAAAGAACTCAGTACAATTCACACAATGAGTAGACGTGACTCCGGTCTGTCACATCTACTATCGCTGGGAACTGGAGTGAGTCTTTAGAATAGACCCTACCACTGTGTTGATTACAAAGTTTCTTATAATTCATAATGTTCCGGGTTGCCATCGTTTTACTTTGTCGTAGTCTTTTTTCTCGGGGTTTCGAATCTCGGGTCTCCTCTTCCCTCATCTCCCTAGACTCCGGTTCTACGTCTTTTGTGTCGACCCTCCGCATCCCCATTTGTCTGGTACGCTTGACCATGAAAATTAAAAATGAAATTTCGTTTCCCTTAGTGTCCTTTTTTTTTGTCTTGACAATATGCACACCTTACGTTAGTAGTCTCCATCCGCATTTGTCGTAAAAGAAGGTCAAGTGATTAAAGAAGAAATTGACGATCACAGGAAAAGTATAGGTTCTAGGGATTAACTCAGTGAATTATTAATAGAAAAGAATATAGTTAAGACGTACGGTAATAGGGTATTAATCATCGATTAAAATATAAGTACATTTATGGAAGTCAGTAGAGAAACTTACAGGATCCGTGTGATTCGAATTTACTAGTCTTACGAGACAAAATATTTGTCCAAGCAGATATAGTAAAAGATTTAAGCTAGGGTGTACACTCACTGTAGTGTACTTAGACAAAGGGAGAGAGACCTAGTGGGATGGGTCGTACTGTCAGATGTCCAAGTAGGTAAAACGGTGTGTACCGTAGTAAGACCCCCGAGGGAGAAGGTAAGGTCACCTAACGAAGATCAATAAAGTATATAAAACAGTAAAAGTGTATGATAGAAATGTGAACTATTACGTCTATGGCATGACAGAATTTATAACTGTGAAATTATTTAGACATATTGGGCATTCCTTTTTTTTTAATAGTCTTACAAGTCATTTTAAAAGGTAAACCTCTTTCAAATAACTAACCAAATCGTAATGTAAAGAAGTGCACAAAACCTCATAGTCCCATATTCGAGTAGTAATTCACACGCAAAAACACCCACACCCGAACCCACTGATAGAGGACACGTGTTTACGGTACGAATCACCAAAGGTGAACCAAACGACTCGTGGATTATCACTTAGTTATGAATTTTACCGAAACCCTAGAAGAAAAAGTGACACTACAGTCCTGATGGTGTTTAAGTCAGGAGCTCAGACGGTGACAAGGAGTCAATCTTTTATATAAAAGACATATTTTTCAGTTTCCTTATTAAAATTTTAAGTTAATCAGGTATGACGTAGTATAACATCATAAAATATTAAGGTATTCTGACCTCGCAGAGGAAAATCTATAATTATGACCTTTTCGTCTTGTTTATTTATGTAGATGACCGTATGGAGTCTCTTTAACGGCGAAACCAAGGTCTGGTGTCGTTATTCCCTTTATAGAGTTGTTTCGGTCAGTGTTTTTAAAAGACCAAAAGGTCTCGTATATTTTCAATACAAATAGATATCCCTAATTCCCCGTTTCGTTTCGATACAAATGTGATATGTCGGTCAGATGATTCACACGTTATTGTAATATAGATTTTATGTTGTATACATGTAATTAAAAGTTTCTGAAATAACGATTTTATACGATTGGTAGTAGACTCGGAAGTCGTTCGGTATTAGAAAACGACCACCTCCAAAACGGAGTTACAATACCGACGACTGAGAAGTCTCACAACCAACGACTTCCAAACCGAAGTTTAACCGACACCGTTAAAGAATTTTATTTTGTTATTACTTCGAACGACGTAGATGACTAAGAGCGGAATAAGGAAAACTATCTCAGAAGGAAATCTGAAGAGATACCACCACGATCACCATTTCTTGGGCGATCGGTTACGTCTTTTGCTCCCAAGTTAGGGACCCAGACTTTCTAGGGGACCTCTTCCCGAACCGTTGGGTGAGGTCATAAGAACGGACCTCTTAGGGTAGCTATCTCCTCGGACCGTCTGATGTCAGGTATCCTAGTGTCTCGGCCTACACTGACTTCACTGAATCGGACTGTAATCCTGCGTATTGTACGTCACGACAAACTATCGTAAAATGGGTGTCGTCTTATGGAAAGTTTTAATCTGAGTCAGGACCGTGTAGGATGGGGATGAAATAGTTGATTCAAATACATCATACGACTTAGGGAACAATAGTAAAGTTACTAGAAGTGTCGTAGAAGTGGTCCTCTTCTAGGTAGAGTTTTTTGGTGAAAGAGGTAAGTTGGTATCCTTCGTTTGGAGTAGGGACTTTAGACGGTACTGTAACGTCTTTAAGTCAACGTAGAAGTCCGAGGTGAAAGCTAAGATCGAGAGAACGATAAGGGTGTAGACATAGAAAAGAGGAGGGGACTTTAGAACTTAGGGATTTATAGTGAGTACTCCCTACCTTAATTGAAGAAGGTTTACGGATAATTACAACTGTAAAACTGGAAAAGGGTGTTTAGAGATTTTAAGAATTACCGTATATCTTTTAGTTTAGAAATGGTTGTCAAAAAATGAAACGGATCCTGGTAGTCACCTTAGTAATAAATACCAACAATATCGGAAATGTTTTATATAAAGGATTTATTATATTGAACTTTCATCTTTAATAATGAATTGGGTACCCGACGTCTTATCTACACCACAATGATTCATACTTTTACTGTAGTCAGAATAACATGTAGAGATAGTCTCCAGAACTCACTGGTCTAGGTAACGGTTACTCGTCATTATAAATCTTTTCTTAAAAAAAAAAAAGACTCGTCATCCAGAGTTGTCGTCCGAATTTTGTAAATCGTTCGGTACAACAATTTTCTACACGGTAGTAGGTCCGAAACAAATGTCTCGTGTTCGTCTTATCTAAATCGTATTAAGAATTCCTAGTATTCTAAAAATCTTACCGTTTACTCGTAACTTAAGTTGACTTTCAGTGGTCGACATAATTGGGGATCACTCTCGTAGTCGGACAGGGAACTTCGAAACTACGGTCCGTAATTGAAGAGAAGAGATCGATATTTTAAGGATCTACCGTAGAAGAAGATTACGTTCCGACAAAGTAGATATACCTTTTGGAGAAGAATTACATCGATGGAAGTAATTATTAGAATTGATCTAACCGACCTATTGAACGACGTCGAAGATGTTGTCGTAAATGACGAAGTTAAACGGGAAAATACAATATCTTTACCGAAGAAAGAAGGTTGGTGTACTAGTTTGGAGACGATCAAAGTCGGAAAGGAAGATGTCGAAGGAGTGATGAGTCGGTGGTATCTGATCTTCTCTGCATCTCGGAACGAGATCTAACCCGAAACCTAATTCCCTTACAACATCGACTAAACTAGACAGGTCTAGTGATTTTGAAAGAAGTTAAGTCGTCGTTCCGAGTGAAGATTAGTAAGTACACAGGTGACTTCATAAAAGTAAAAGAAGTTCTTGAAAAGATGACGTAAGGGTTGATCAGATTGACAAGCCGTCTACCATTCCTTGAACGGACTTTACATCTTCTGGGTCCAAGTTGAGGACACAACCCTTCTAAGAGACCTCTTTCCTTTCCGATGGGTGAGGTCATAAGAACGAACCTCTTAAGGTATCTGTCTCCTCGGAACATCCGATGTCAGGTACCCCAACGTTTCACATCCTGACGACGACGATGACAACGATTCAGCGAAGTCAGCACAGGCTGAGACACGCTGGGGTATCTACCCCGGATGACGGAGACCCTAAGAGGTCCGTTCTTGTGACCTCACCCAACGGTAAAGGAAGAGGTTTCGTACTTTCACTTCAGCAAGTCAGTACGGGCTGAGAATCTCTGGGGTACCTGACGTCGGATGGTCCGAGGAGGTAGGTACCCTAAAAGGTCCGTTCTCATCACTTCACCCCACGGTAACGGAAAAGTGTTGACTTGTTGATTGTGAAAATGAAAAGTTCTCTGTACATTGAGGAGGAGACCGAACTCATGAATCCCCGGTGACATCACGATAATTTGACCGGATTAAATTTATGACGTCACAGAGTCCCTTCGCCCTCTAGACTTCTCTCACTCTTTCCCCCCTTGTCGACCAACTATCTCGTCAGTCTTGTGTGTGATGAAAATAATTAATTCAAGTGGTACAATACCCGTTTCAAACGGGGTTTGTTAAAGTTGTCATTGTCCTGGTGTTTAGTGGTATTAGTTATATTATTGTTTTTGGACACTGATGACACTCTTAATGGTTTACCCTGTGGTTCTGTATTTTACTCGTTTATTATAACTTTTTTACTGTAGTTATGTGAACGTGTTTTGAAATTACACACTTTTTTCGTCATAGACTCTTCGTGGTAATTCACGTTGTTTTACTCCATATGGATATATCCCTGAAACACCCCCTTTCCTCCGTTTTCTTTTTTGTTCGTTTTATTTAGACATGAATGGATCGTCGGAGTGTCATTGTGTCTCTTATTTTTCTCCTTTCGAGTGTTGATAATTTTGGGTCGACTAGTAGTTGGATTATGGTCTTAGGACCTCGGGAAACACTGACGGTCGCACTCTGTCCCCGGTAATCTTTTCTCCTCCCTCACCGAAACGTCGAGAGAGTCACGTACGACCTCAGTCTTTTGATGTCAACACGGATATCGGAATCCCAGGACGAAAGAGACTCACAACCCTAAGACCAAGAGAAGGGAATGGTAAGGACGGGAGGACGATCAACTGATGAAAATCTAGTCTTTGTTGTATTGTCTTTTATTCAGTCTGATATACCCTACATATATACACTTCATCCACAGTCTCCCCGTCTCGTACGTATCTTTGTACTCACCGTACACACTACTCCGTACGCACACCTCATCACACACACATGCACGTCCGTGTGGACACACTCCCCTACCGGCGATATGATAAAGTAACATAAGACTCATCCGTTTCCGTCCTTTTTTTTTTTTTTGGGATCATCAATAAGCAGGTACCTTAAGAAGGGTCCGTTCTTATGACCTCTTCGAACGGTAAGGGAAGAGTTCCCTTAGAAGGGCTGGGTTCCTAGCTTGGACTCAGAGGGAGTAACGTCCGTCTGAGAAGTGGTAGACTCGGTGGTTCATCCGGGTCATATAGAGTATCCATTTCTATAAGGTGTCACGTTCTCGAGGGTCAAGACTAGCGGACTCTTAATTCGTCATCCCGTCTCCCTGTGCAACGGTTTCATCTTGTCTTCACTTAGTCATTTACGGTGATGTTTATCGAACTCGCTCGTTTGAGACCCTCTACCACTCCCCGTCCCTCCAGACCGCACGACGTCATGTGCCCCAACGTTTATCAACATGTGGTGAACCTCCGACTTGTTGTTCTTCATCTTTGTCTTTACCCGGACCTCAAAACTTTTTCAAAGAAGATTGATATCGAGATCCCATATCTTGTACTGTATTTACACCTGTCTGTCGGACTGAAAACTGGATAGTAAACTCTTTTAAACAGGAGACTAGTTAATTCCCATTTTGTGTGTGTGTGTGTGTGTGTATGAGTGAGTGAGTTTCAGAGACTTAAAGTAAGTACTAGGTCAGGGAAATAAAGAGAGGTGTAGAGTCGATGTCGACGAGACTGACTGGTACCCCCATAAGTCGGTAGGACGGGAGATCTCTTCTTTTCGGACGAGACCGACAGGACCCTCCATGAAGGGTTGTTTCATAGTCGTGATTCATAACAAACCCCAATACAAAAGGTCACTTGAGAATTGATTTGTGTAGACTGTCCTTGATGAACTCTAAGAGTTTTTCTACTGGATAGGGTGACTAAAGACCTCTTTCTAATAAAAACACCTTTACTAGATAATCTCGTGGGTCTTCTTTTAGAGGTACAATAATGTTTAGTCTCTGTTGGACCGAGGGTAGGTTCACGTTTTTGTCGTACTAAAAAGTATTTTGAACTGGTTTTCGTTTCGTCTTTCTTGTCCTTTGGTGTTTTGTCGATATGTTGTCCAATGCTTTCCTTGGACCCTTGTCTTTCTGTTAATATTACCCTTTTTTTTTATTAAGATTTTTAGGTGTATCCTCCGTAACTTCTCGTCCTAATTTACGATTCCTATACCTTCTGTTTCAAATTTTCAAACAGATGTTACATCTTCTTTTCTTAGTTCTGTGTTTTTATTCTCTTTTTTTTACCACGTATACATCCTATCTTTTACCTTTCGAATGTAGACTAATAAGTAATAAGAATTTCTTCTTGGGTTTGTAAGTTCTTGATAATGTCCTCTTTTAAAAGAACCAGTTTTCCAGAATTCCAAAATCCGTACGGGAACCTTTTCGGTGGTTTGGGTTTATGAGTCCCGGACTAGACTAGACTCAGTGTAGGGGTTGTCCTCATAGGGTTCCTTGATTATTTGGTCTAGGACAGTCAAGGTCTTTAGGCTGGAACCCTGTTGGAAACCCTTTTGAGTTGGGAAGGAACTTCTGACCGACTTTACAGATATGGAGGACCTTACAAACGGATTTAGGGAGTAGGTTCAGTATGAAAGACGAAGGTTTCATTGAAAGTGAAGAATCAAGAATAGTGTTAATTAATAACTAAGTACATTCTTTGACGAAATAGGGCAATGAGTTTGTTTAGTGTGAGAACTTCCTCCTGGGACAAAGGTGGACATAGAAGTCGATTAAAACTTCACATCTTTTTTTAAATTTTGTTTCCTTTCTCTAATAATCAGAAAACGACCATTTCAACTTTCCTTTATAGTGAACGGTATTTTACGTGACCCGATTTACTGTACTGTAAGCTACAATTGAGTGAATGGACTGTATTAAAATTTATGAAGGGTGAGATAAAATCTGTGACATTCTTTGACTGTTTCCATTTCTAATTCTCTTTTTTTACCCATTCGTTACAGTGTAGTCCGTTGATGTACTTTGTCTTCTCTCGTTCTGTGCTACACGGGGTACCTACCAAACCCTTACCCTTCGGTGAGTGCCCTCACTAGCGTAAACGTTCGTAGGTAAGGTTACTTTGGTACCTTTTACCTAAACACAAAGAGAGCGATAGACTGTTCTTCGTTCTGCTGAAGTTTTACCATAGTTACTGTTTTCAATCGTCGAGTCGTTTTGTCGACCGAAAACGGGACCTGTATTAAAGGCACTATGAAGACACAGAGTCCATTTTACTTAGTAGCTAGTCTTCGAGTGTCAAACCAATTGATCTCTAAAGGACCGTATATGTAACTGAGTTAAGGAAGTAAAAGTAGGTGAAGACAAAGAAGCCATATACAATGAATGAAGACAAAAGTTAGATTTTGAGACGGATTTAAAAAGAAACAGAAATGAGCAACCAATCAAACCCAAAAGAAGACAGGAATACTCGGAGTACTTCTTAATAGAGAGTTAAGGATAAACAAACGGAGATCTTAATTATTTTACCCGAGATCCAAAATCTCTTAGAAGTAAACGTATCGGTCTTCTAAACCAACTTCCGTAAATTTAAGACCCTAGTTTATAGACGTAATAACACCCCGGATCTTTCGACATAGAACTACCGTGATAAACTTTCTACAACTCAGTATTTCTTCTTTCATTTTAGATTCCATTGTAGATTTTGTGTTCAAACCTTCCTTATAAAAACTGAAAATATAAAACACTGGATTACAAAAAGAAGAAGAGAGAACGGTTAAAAAACCGTAGTTCACCTAGAGTTCAATCTTATATACAGATCTTTTTTGGGTCTCAAGGTTTAGTTTAGATAAGATATTAGTTCTCGATATTAGTGAAATATTTATAATTTCTACAACGTTTCACTTTCACAGAAGGGAACCGTGTCAACGTCATAAAGTAGTGGAGTAGTATACACATCCTTTCTCTTCCTTCGTCTCCGTGGTCTTGTTTTTACGGTGAAACCCTAAAAGGGATACACTCGAAATTTATAAAAATTTACCGTTGAATACTTTTCTACACCTTATTTACACAGGGATTTCTAGAACTTTTTGATATTGAATTTTTGTCATAATCTAGTTTTATTTCGTATCCTTAGTTTATACCAATGTACCGTATATGGTTCGTACCCCATAATTCTTTGTCCACACTACAAATCCTAGAAAAAAGAAGAATTCTATTCTTTCGTATAAAGATTATTTTCGGGATATGTTCGAGAGGTTGAGGGTGGGAGTCGATAAGGGAGGGTTGAGTTCCTCATAGAAGACTTAGAAGAAGGAAGTGTTTAGGAATTACATTGTGGGAACTAAATTTAACGGATGGTATTTATACTTGAACTGTCAAAGAACTTCGACAAGAAGTGAGACGTGGACGTAAACATTCTTTAGGTGAAGATAGAGGTCGACCTTAAAGGGTCGCACATTACCTTGAGTGTAAGAATTTTGGAAAAGTGGATGATCGACGACAACAAGTCAACGATTCAGTCCAGGTTGAGAAACGCTGAGATACCTGACATTAGGTGATCCGAGGAGATAGGTACCCTAAAGGGTCCGTTCTTATGACCTCATCCAACGGTAAAGGAAGAGTTCCCCTAGAAGGTCTAGGTCCCTAGTTTGACGACAGAGGACGTAACCGAAAGGAGAGACAACGAAAACGGATGATATAGGGACTCTTATGTCAGACCTATCAAGTCTCGGAATTTTCGACATACAGTGATATAGGACCCGTCTCTTTCTAATAAGTTTCCGGAAGTCGTCCGAACCCATACATATAAGTTACTATGTCCACGTACAGGTTCATTGACTTCTTAGTATTCCAGAAGGGTATAAGTATAAAAAGGAGGATAAAATTATCATTTTACTGATGGAGTAAAGTTGAGTATACATGAACGACAAAAAGATAAAAAGAGATACGTAAAGAAGATGACAGAACCAGTGACACTTAAAAAAACGATACTAGGAGTATGTAAATACATAATAGGATAAACCAAAAATTAGAAAAACTCGATTTCAACACATACCCGAATACACACACAAATAGAATAACAACATAAAGATTAAAAAAGGAGAGTCATAGTACTGTGTTATAAAAAGGGAAGAAAGAAATTTAAGTGTAGTGACCTCACTTTAAACCGTTCCTTCTACAAGAATAAGTACACTGTCGTAATTTTTGTTCAATAAAATTAAGTAAGCTTAGAACACATGGGTAATGATACTTTTGTTAACTCCAAAGTCTTGATTAAGGGATACAATTTATTAAACACGATCTATTTCTGTAGATTTTTAGTTCCTTTGTCTTAATTGTTTAATTGGATGCCTCCCGAGTTCTCCATTAGTAAACTTTCCTTTGTGTTTTAACCCAGTTTTAACGACGTCAAGTTGCCTACAAGTACAGCAGTCAAACGTACGTGTGTAATTTTGTAAGTCGAAAGTGTCGACGTCTTCATTTCGTCATCTTATCATCGGGTTCTTAAATTAAAGAAATGTTTTTTACAAATGTCAGACCTATTCACTTAGAATGCAGTCCTACTAAAAAGGAGTCTCCTCTGTAAACTGTGACAGACGTCTGTGAAAACCTTTTCCGTTGCCGTTGGGTGAGGTCACGAGAACGGACCTCTTAGGGTCCCTGCCGCCTCGGACCATCCGATATCAGGTACCCCAGTGCTTCTCAGCCTCTACTGACTCGTTGAAGTGAAAGTGAAAAGTGAAAGTACGTAACCTCTTCCGTCACCGTCGAGTGAGGTCACAAGAACGGACCTCTTAGGGTCCCTGCCCCCTCGGACCACCCGACGGTAGTATATACCCCAACGTGTCTCAGCCTGTGCTGACTTCGCTGAATCGTCGTCGTCGTCGTCTGTAAAAACTAACAGTATCAAACTACCTCTCCTCCCCGTACAATGATGTCCGTAGATCAAACGTCTCCAGCCCCTCGACGGAGGTTGTGTCCCGTCGGGGTACGAGGTTGTTTCTTCGTAAGTTTAGGACGTAAATCATCAAAACTCCAATTCTTTGAACATAACTCTAATTGTAGTGAGATGATTCGTGTATAAACGATGACTAATAAATTCTACTCTACAAGAAACTATTTCGTGTAAAGTAATTGTATACGTCCTGTTAAACATTCAAAAAGAGTGTGGAGTTTGTAAAGAAACTAGTAAAGTTTTTCGTGAATCTTTTTCTTAAGATTGTTACCCTTTTTAGTCTATAAGTTCGGTTTATCAAAAAAAAAAAAAAAAAATCACGATATAGGTTACCCAAGAAAAGAATCAATAAGAAACGTCACGTTCAGGTCCAGGAGCGAAGGGATCGACACGGACACACACACGACACGTACTAGTCAACGAGTTAGTACAGACTAGAAAATGTTGGGATACCTGATATTGGGCGGTCCGAGGAGACAGGTACCCTAAAGGATCCGTTCTTATGACCTCACCCAACAGTAAAGAGTAAAGGAGGAGGTCCCCTAGAAAGACTGGGGTGTAGGGTCCCTATTTGTTACACAGAGGACGAAACCGTCCGTCTAAGAAATGGTGACTCGTGAATCGGGTATTTAGTGGTTTAGAGGTAAAGATCAGGAAATGAAGATTAGAATCACAGGTATTATGTTTCGAAGTCCTTTGGAAAATTAATTTGAGTCTAATTTTTATGTTTTTTATCTGTTCTGATACCTTTACTGTATTTTTTCGATCTTCTACCTAAACATCCATTTCTTCTTTCGTATTCATTTCTATGTGTTCTCCTTTTTGTGTTCTCGCTTAGTCTCTTATGGTTAGTGTCGTTTCTTCAGTCCAGTTCTTTCTCATTCTCAGTGTATGTCTCCAATCTACACGATCTGACCCATCACTAAACCTACTTCTACCGTGTCCCACCACGATTCAGACGTCTGCTTTGGTAGGAAGTCATTCCTCCTACGGTCTCTACGGTACAAAAGGTGTCACACTTTGTCTCACACAAAAGTAACTGACTTGACTTGACATAGGGTTGCATGTATGTGCATGCAGTAAGTGAGTAAGTACAGGTTGAGAAACGTTGAGGTACTTGACACCGGGTGGTCCTAGGAGACAGGTACTTTAAGAGGTCAGTTCTTATGAGCTCAACTCACGAAAAGAGAAGAGGTCTACTAAAAGGACTGGGACCCTAGTTCGGGCGTAGAGGACGTAACGTCCTTCTAAGAAATGGTAGACTCGGTGGTCCCTTCGGGTCCCTAGAGTTTAGAGGGACACTTATATAGATTCTGTTATTTTTACAACGAAGTACCTAATCTTTGTGTTAATTTGTAATCGACCTTATCCAGGAATAAGATTAGACCTGACTTAAAAACGTCACTTAAAAGTACGTCAACAATTTTTCTTATTTATCTTTTACAAATATGGTTCTTCTAAGGAATATATGAAAATGGAATAATTTTACATACTGTGTTGGATTGCGAATATGTTTTACCGTAATAAAGTAATAATAATTATTGGTACAACATAAATGGAAGGGTAAACGTACTGTCTCTTTTCCACCATAGAATGAATACACAATTTGTGTCCTATGAGTAAGTATAAGTAATTGAAATCGACTAGTTAGAAAGGTTTTCACACAAAAGAAACCCATAAACTAGATGTAATAATCTTATGACTTTTCTACAAGTTCCTTTATAGGTCTGGTTTTTCTTTTACTTTTTTCACTCTTTACTCCTACTCTCGACTCCCTTTTTTTTTAACATAGACATGACTTTCTTTTTACTTAAAGTAAATCTTTCATTTTATTCTATCCGTAAAATTCCTTATATTTTGATTACTTTCTGTAATGCTTTACTTTAAAATTATTGGAAAGTGAAAAATTTTACCCGCAATCACAAGTCATAGACGTTGGAATGAAGACGTCACTGACTGACTTCTTTATTTACACTATAATCCGAAACCTAAAAGTTGTCACAAGTCTACAACCCCATGTATCTTCGGTGTATAGACACACAAATTCCTACTGAGTAATATGTAGTCCGTGAAAACGTCTTAGTGACGTACTAAAAGAAATTAATAGTGTTATTGGGATACTCTATTTGTGATAATAATAGGCGTAAATGACACTTTTCACTTCGTGTTTCCGTAATTCGTTAAACACATGACGTCCCAGATCCTGTCACCAAGAGTTCGAAATTCGTTGAAGTCTTAGTAGACCTCCCGTACACTCTTGCGTCTAAGACCCGGGTTGGGTGTCTGTTAGACTAATAATGTAGGTCTCATCCCGGACTCTTAGACGTAAACATCGTTCAAGGGTCCGTAGGATTACGACGACTAGGGTCTTACCGTGAACTCTTGTAGACTGGATCCTAGACCGATTGTCACGACCTCGGGTTCGGTAGTCCTACGTTTCAGGGACCAGGACTCGTGTAATACGACCCGACACGAATCGACGAGTCAGTACAGACTGAGAAACACTCGGGTACCTGACATCGGGCTGTCCGAGGAGACAGGTGCCCCTAAGAGGTTCGTTCTTATGACCTCACCCAACGGTGTAGGAGGAGGTCCCATAGAAGGGTTGGGTCCCTATCTTGAGTCCAGAGGGCGTAATGTCCACCTAAGAAGTGGAAGACTCGGTGGTCTTATGACCTCACCCAACGGATAAGGAAGAGGTCCCCTAGAAGGGCTGGGTCCTTAGTTTGTCCCAGAGGACGTAACGTCTGCCTAAGAAATGGTCGACTCGGTGATCCCTTCGAGGAACTGGTGTAATCCTCGGTGGTCTTTGCACCGGTATAATGTACGCACTGTTTCCAGTCGTGGGTTCGTCGTGAGTGACTTTGGGACGGTACCATCCGACCTTCGCCAAAGGTTCAAGATAAAAATTATAGTGGGATCCGGAAGGACCTTCTGCTTGTTAAAGTCCTTTCTTTAAATTATTTCTTTTTGAAATTAACTTTTTTTAGGACAGATAATTAAAGAGAGAAACTTAACACTTCCGATAGAAGTAAGTGTTAGTCGTCGTCTTAACGAAACAGATCCAAACGAGTCACACTCACTAGACGTCTTTGTGTGACACTCTTAGGAAAAATACGATTTGCCATCTGACCTGTCTCTAATCTTTTAGACTAAAGACCCCAGATCAAAAAGTAATTAAAAGACCACTTCTTTTCGTACAGTGAGAGATATTGATATTAGTAATTCGACTTTGTTTGAGAAACTCCGGTTTTTCCGTTCGTAAGACCTATTTTGTAAATCTTTCTACGTCACAATTTTCATACACTTTCTTAAAAGACATTTGGTAGTGACTATAAAGTCTGACTCGGTCTTATCTGTAATTTAATGTTCTATTAACTAAAAGTTGTGAAAGATTCACAAAGAAAAGGTACCAAGATTTCCTTTAGTACACCGGAACACGTCCTTTGTATTTTGTGTGTCTTTATTGGTTTGTAAAAGGAATGTCTGGTGTGTGTTTCAGTCTACCAAACGTCATTCCTTAACCGTGTAAAAGACATTCACTAGTTCATAATTAAATTAACAAGTATCGTGTGGTTTAGATCTATTAATAGTTTAAAGAAATTTTATGTTCTGTATGACGGACTCTTTTGATCTGGTTGTCTTATAATCTTTATGGTGTGAAAATTTTTACGTTTTGTCTCAAAGTTGTAAGGTACATATTCAGTCTACCGTATTGATCTTCAAATAGACAGACCGTGTTCAACTCCACATACTTTTAACAACTTTTTGTTTACGAACGATTTCAGTACTTGTTATATTAAATAAGTCTGCTGAAACCGACCAGTACTACTATTGAACTTTTTATCTTCTACTAAGACGTATTTTAACAGAATTTTAAATACACTGTGTGTGAGCAGGTGTGTGTCTATATGAGTATAATTAGTACCACAATCGTACCTATTAATGACTCTTTTATATTTATCTAAAACTTAACCTCTACTTGTTTCTCATCAACCTTCGTTCTGAAGATTGTATACTTTAAATTTTCTTTCAACTTTTTTAGTGTTCTCCAGAGAGGATCAAAGAACACTTTACTTTGATCTTCTTACTTAGAACTCATAAAATTTACTAGACTTCAGTTTTATAATGGTTATTCGGTATAACAGGGTAAACAATAGTGGACTCTTTAGGACGTAAGTTTGAACTAAATATCAGTAAAATGAGTAGACTGGATAATAATTTACGTAGACAAGGTCTTTATGTCGGTTAATAAAGAGTATTAAGAAGTGTACAGAATAATATTCTCCATTTTCGAAAGACGAATTACTTTAAAGTGACCTGAACTTTGTTAATTAAAGAAGAGTGACATTACTATTCACAACCTCTGCGTGTACAAGAATTAATTGAAGTGTAATTATTTCCTTCCGAAGGGATCTGTATTCACGAGTTGACTATAAACGGTACCTCCCCTCCAGTACTCCTTCTTAGGTGCTTGAAGTCAAGTCAAGTCAAGTCAAGTCAAGTCAGCGAGTCAGCACAGGCTGAGAAACGCTGGGGTACTTAGCGTCGTGTGGTTCGGAGGGACAGGTAGTGGTTGAAGTCATTCTACTTTTTTTTTTTTTTTGGTCTCACAGTGGGATCGACCACTTTGTCTTTCGTTCACAAAAGTGAAGGGACAAAAGTAATCATAGCCTTCTTTGAGCACTGCTTCAGTAACGCTTTATTCCTTAAACAATTTTTACTTTTAATTTTTCGTACTATCCCATACTAGGCCATGGAATACGTGAGGAACCCACCAGTGTGTGAGGTCCTCTCTGTCACCCAACGGAGGTTCCTTTTCGTGGTCCGGTTCCTGCCCGATCACCTCGTTACAACAACTGCCTACTGGATTAGTTACGGGTCTCGACGAAGAGGAACCAGTATCCCACTACGTCCAACTTAGGGACCAACCCTCAACCCTAGGATATACGGAACACCGGTTTTTTCGTCCTGTATTTGTTGTCTTCGGTCACAGCAGCTTTTAATTACCTCTGAACTTTCTTTCTTTAAGATGGTCGTAGTAATGGGAGTAGGACTTTCTTACCCGGATACCGTACTGTGGGTAGTGACTCGGACACCTGTGACGGTAGAGGGATCGACGGGTCTTGACACCGTCGTGGAACCTTTGACTCATCTAGTTCAGTTTCTATCAGTTGACAAGTTTTGTCGAGTCACTCAAGAAAGGTTACCGACACTCGATAATTTAAGTCATTAAGACCTCAGTGACTAGGGACCTCAGAGTAGTAAACTTTAGTTAGTTTCTTTGTTTGTTTTGGGGGGTTTGGAACTATACTATTATATAAAAATACGTAAAAGACAAAGACCTTTGTAGGAATCAGTATATTGTTCTATCACACGATAAAGTAATTAAAGAAAAGAGTGAGTAAGTAAGTTGTTTGGATATGACACGACGGACGTAATGGGTTCTACGACCGTAAAATCTTTTGTTTTTATTCGTATAACTATCACGGAATAGGAAATCTTATATCTAACCTTTCATGAAAGGTATCTTATAAAGTAATAAAAGGAAAGGGTTTAATTTGGGTACAAATCCTTTAACTTCGACTTCCTCGAACGTGGGACGTCTTTTAATCTCACAACTCGTTAGTCTGAAGACTAAAATTCATTCCGACAGTTTTGGAGGTATGGACGAAGTAGGGAATACTCAGTGTACAAGTCCGGGATCGAAGTGATACGAGTCTTCAGTAAGACTGGACTAATGTTTAGGGTTTCGAAAGAGACAGCACCTCCGTAGTCGTCTTGGACCCTCAGTGTCTTAAGTATCTTTAGTTGGTTGTACCAGTGCATTCGAAATTAACATGTTAGGAAACCCTACATTCTTCTTTTATTGTCTTGAACATTATATAAGTAAAGATTTAGAAAAGAAATTTAATAAATTACAAATACATATAAAATATTATCAGTGTTCTACAATGAAGACAGTACGTATCTGTTAAGTATCTGTTCGTGTGTTCATAACTACAATGTATGACCATCGTAAAAATGAATACCCCAACACATTAGTTTTATAAACTTCTAGTGACTGGATTAACGAAGACTCACGTCTAACCTCTCACCGTGGGGATGTACTACCGAAACGAAAGGTCCTACTTACAAAATGATTAAGACTCTGTAGTCATAAGCCGATACTGGACGTTGCACGTCATAGGGTGATGGATGGGACGGAATGGGTCGAGTTCAAGTGTTGAAGAAACCTTTTGGTAGAACAATAGTAACCCACCGATATTTTTTGTTTATTAAATACACATTCAAAGATTCAACGTTTTGTAATATTTTACACAATTCAAATTCGGTCACCGACTTTACTTTCACGAACCTTAGTCTCACTTCCCTTAACTAAGAATGACTTGTGATGATAAACGAAAAGTCTCTGACGGAGTGACTCAGAGGTGTTTTACAACTGATACCGTCCTGTTCATACGAAAACGGAAACACACGAATACGTGTTCCACAAAAAGTAAACTAGGAATCCTGTTTAGAGTTTTTATAGTCAAACTTGACATTCTTTGACGACGAAAGGATCCAGTCAGTTTGTAGTCGTTAAAATATACCAATATTGAATATCCTTTTACTAGTAAAATGTGTGCTCCTTTACCCTTGGTTCGTTTAACTTCACTGAACGGGTTGTCACTTCTGGATTGTACTCTTGAGTACAGAAGATGGACAGAGATGTGCGGGGAAGACGTACGACTGGTGTACTACTAGAACGTTAAAGTCCCTGGGTTTTTCATCTGTCGTTTGTAAGACTGTTTGAGCCGTGAGAAACAGTGGGGAATCCAGGAGCGACTTCCCCGTGTGACGAGACGTAAAGTCTCCTTCTCCGCACAATTGTCAAGGAGGTTTTATACGAGACACATCGGTTAGACGACAAGACAGAGGTTTTAGACATAATTCATTCATTCCTTTCAATTTATGATACAGTATGGTCCACCGTGGTGTTATCGATTCACGTAAAATCTTCCGACCCGTGTGAGTTGACTTAAAATGTGACCTAACGACTACCGGAGGACCTAAATCTATTCATAATAAAGGTCTGTCAGGATTTCTTATCACAGAGTAGTCGGGGTATGTTCTCACTTTTGGCGATTCGTTTTCGGGAGTAGAGACGGTCCTCCACTAAAAATCTTTGGGACGAGTCAGAGTCTTCTGAGAGAACCGATGGACTCTCGTCCGTCTTGCGTATAAGAATAAGTGGGTGAGTACCCTACGGTAAAAAGACGGTTCCTACGGAAGGGTAAGAGACCTCGGTTTAATCTGAAAAGGAATCTTTTGTTTTGTTTGTTTTACTCTCTTCTTTCTAAAGCAAAGTTTGTAGAAGCAATAGAATTGTAGGACGCAAATGACTCTTCGACAAACTTTAAGAATACACGACACACGTACGTATGATTTAGTGAAGCCAACACAAGCTGAGAAACGTTGGGGTACCTGGTATCGGACGATCCGAGGAGACAGGTACCCTAAGAGGTCCGTTCTTATGACCTCACCCAACGGTACGGGAGGAAGTCCCCTAGAAAGGTTGGGTCCCTAACTTGGACACAGAGAATACAGAGGACGTAACCGTCGCCCAAGAAATGGTGATCGCGGTGAACTCTTAGGGAACTTGAGGAATATATTGAGTAATTTCTTTTCCTTTACTTCCTGGTTTAAAGATTTGACACAATGTAAACTCGTTTTTCAGGATATCAAATTTCGAACCAAATTACCGAATTTGAACTTAGTGACCAAACGAAAATCTTTATAAGTATTAAGTAAGGTTAGTAATTTCTTTTCTTAATTTTCATGTCCACTATCTGTCCTACGGGTTGTAACACAAAATCTTCATAAGAATAAATTAAAGTAGGTGATTCCTTTGACCTTCCTTCTGGTAGACCTAAAATCCTTAGATTATTTATAATTGTAAATAGTTCAAGGTATAAATACCGTCAAACAATTAATTGAGTTTTCCAGTAAAAACCTTGAGGATACTAACAGATTCATTTTTTACTACTACCTAGGTAATGGGATATGGTTCTGTACGTCAAACAGAAATGGTTACTTGTTGTGTTTATGAATCAAAGAATGACCTTCAGAGACATAATTATGGTTCCTCGATAAAAACTTCTATTAATATTTTATAAACGGAGAATAACGTCTGTTTAGTCATACACGTATTTAGACTTACGAGTTAAAATCCCTTCCGAATTTTACACATCAGTACACAAAACTGTTATGAACGTTGGAATTTGTCCAACGGTTAAACTATAACACAACTAAGGACCACAAAAGAGGGGAACGTAAATCGAAGGAGAAACTAAAAACCAGAGTGACGGATCGAAAACCGTGTCACTCTTTCGTTAAAAGAGGTCTCAGTTTTAATCATGACGTAGTACTTAATAAGTCGAGCTGTGTAACGAAGAACGTCGCGGAACACGAGAAGGTTGGTGTTTCAAACTTCAGAAGGGAAAGTGTGTAAGGTCAGACGTAAGTTAGGGGACGGGAAATGAAGAGGGGGGAGGGTTTTACCGGTGGGTCGTCCGACCGTGGGACCGTGGTTCGACTTAAACAACATATAAATTTAAAGTTCAGTGTATCGGCGGAAGATCGACCTCACGAAGTCTCACGTTAGTGTACTCCGTCCGACAAAGGTACATTTTGTTGAAGTTTATTAAAGACTCTACCTTCAGTCGGAAGTTATTGAAGTGGAATTTTATCTGAGTAACTCTTCTCAGACTGGTTCGAAACCTACGAATTTATTTACATTATAATTGAGATAGAAATTTTAAAAATATAAACCATTTAAATTACAAGAAAAAGAGATATGGTCCTGAGGATGAACCTATACGACATCAGTATAAAGTCAAAAGGGGGACAATGAAGAGGTAAAAGAGTCCTTTTAAAAGAAATATGTATATAATTCATATATAAATAGTCATATGTATAACATATGTACGTACATGTATATATGGACATGCACATGTATATGTATGTATATGTATAATATATATATGTATATATGTACTATGTATAATATATAGTTATATATAACATGAAGAAAAGGAGGAACTTCATTAGGTTTAGAATAATACAAATATATAAAATTCATATATAAGGACGACAAGAGTAATTGATGTAAATGAATACTTTAACAGTATTTCGGTGTGAAAAGTTCATTGGGTTCCAACTGACGGACCCCGTTCCAAACCTCGAAGTCGGATGGATCTGTGTACTTTATTACACTTTGATTTTCCTAAAATCCGGTTTAATTTTGTTTTCTTGAGTTCACATTTTCACTATTTTATTGACAGTAAATCAGTGACGATACAGGTTGAGAAACGTTGGGGTACCTAGTATCGGACGATCCGAGGAAACAGGTACCCTAAAGGTACCGTTTTTATGACCTAACCCAACGGTAAAGGGTGAGGTCCCATAGAAGGACTGGGTCCCTAGTTTGGACACAGAGGACATCGAGGACGTACCGCCCGTCTAAGAAATGGTGACTCGGTGGACCCTTCGGATAACTTGACAGAATTTTTACATGAGGACTCTATTATTGAGGTAATTTTCTACGAGGTCTTACATTTCACGATTAAATATGAAATAACAAGGTTGGTTCTCTGTCCCGAATATGAAGTGACTATCTCAATAAGTTTTAAGTCAGCAATATAACATAGAAACTCACTTTGTTAAAAGACTAGTGGGTTAAGGTCCCTCATTCTTACTAAATAATTTATTTGTATTAATAATTTCATATATTCAGATGAATATGTATTTACTAGTGACTGTCTACAACAATTGAGTTGTCAAAAGATAAGTTCGTCTAAATTAACCCTTTTCTGTCCGGAGAAATTTAATCTTTTATATAGTATAAGGAAAATTCTCTCTACCAAATTATACATACGTTTGAAGTCTTAAATTTTGTGACTTTTATACAAGTTTCCTTATAACTAAAACTATTTATCTACCGTAAACTGAGTTAATACAACCGGTCACCGAACGATATACGTCGTAAAATGACACCAACGACTTTACTAATTAAATTGACACACGGTTCTAAGTCTTAACTATAGGATTTTAAAGGTTATGACGTTACAAGTTTAACGTAAAATTGTCTAAGGAACTTCTACAATTGAGACATAAAGAGCTAAATGTGAAGGTTCACGCTAAAATGTCAAATTCATTAGTCACAAAGAGTCGGGTGACGGGAAGAGGGGGATAGAATAGAGGTAGAGACGAGAGTTACAGTACCTCGACATTCTTCTCTTTAAGACCACGTCAGGGACCCCCAATCGACTACTCGTCCCTGGTATACAAGGACTGAAAGAAGTCTCTAATGACACACATAATGTGACTGTCTGGTTGAAGGGGTTTGTTAAGACCTTTTGAGACATAATGTCTTTGTCGAACGATTACTCAGCACCACCGTCAACGGTATAAAATCATTATAAATAATTTAACAATACTCCGTACTTTGACATAACGAAATAGAGACCCTACTTAATCAATTCTCGATCTTCCAAAACAAAAACTTTTATTAGAAAGAGTAAAAAATTTTATACATAAAATTTATAAAAAGGAGGATAAGGACTATAAGTAAATCCCTTCTGGTTTCTTGTTTCTAAGAGTTTGCATAAAGACTTACAAGAAAATAGATTAACTGTTCGGCTTCTCGTTCTACTCTTTCATAATATCAATTCCCGCACCGCATGGAAAGACACGAGGTTGGAGAAGACTCTCAGAATCCACTGTCTTACTTTCATTTACTTTACTTTCACGAAGTATCATTTATGAGCACCGTTCCTAGGTAAAAGTATTAAATGGTAAAACACCAAGCACGGTTAGTGAGTAGTTCCATATGTTAATATTTATAGACTGATATCATCCCTATCTTATGTCCACATTAAGATACTATGGTAAGGGTTAACATAAATTTTCCGAAAGTTAAAATAAGTTCGTAACAGATTAGATTTTGTCTGGTCTTTCCGAATCGTATAATCAATCATAGCGGAGAGAAGTCTACTTTGACAAACTAAGAGAGAATACATTGAGTATAGATACTTTGATTTCATTCAATTTAGTCACGGATACCGACGAAGGAGTAGATAATTTACTATTGCTATTAACAATGAGAGACTAACACACGTACGAGTCAGTGAGTCAACACAAGTTGAGAAACTCTAGGGTACCTGATATCGGGTGGTCAGAGGAGGTAGGTACCTTAAAAGATCCGTTCTTATGACCTCACTCAACGGTAAAGGATATGAGAATATCAAGCCCACTTTACTCTATTACGTATATTCCACAAGACGTTTTTGAGTCACTGGTTTTTTAATTTCGTTAAAATTCGGTATTTAGTTATCTACAATTGATAAGAAATTTCACTATTAAAGGAATTTGTAGAAAAGATAAAAATGTTTTGAATTTCGGTCGACCACAAATAACTCTTGAAGGATGTACGGTCCCTGGTAAGATTCGTAAAATAAACATATGTCAGTAAACTTGGAGTGTTTTAGAGATGTCCATCCATACAATATGTCGGGTATAATACTTATTCTCCGGTTCTCCGTCTCTTCTCTATAATTGAAAGAGTTCGAGTGGGTGTTCGTTCGTCGGGTAAGAGATATGATGATCTCACCATCGGTAAGGGAAGAGGTCCCCTAGAAGGACTGGGCCGTTAACTTGGTCCCAGGTGCCGTAACGTCCGTCTAAGAAATGATAGACTCGGATGTCATTTCGGAGGGGAGAGTAAGATGACTTGAAATGCACGTTCAGTTATATGTAAAAGAGAACCTCTAGAACCCTAAAGAAAGGATTAATTATTTTTGTCTTTGGTTATTAAGTGAGTCAGTCGATGAGAGAGAAAGTCGATCCTGTTCATGTAACAAACGGATTACGACAGTGTGATAGTAGACCTCTCTTGGTCTTTGTAGGTATAACCTCGTTAGGAATTTCCAGTAAATCAGGTCGTTGAGTAGACCTTTCGGATAACGAAGAAGTTGTACAAGGGAGGAAGGAAAACAGGTTTCGTTAATCCATTCGTCTTTACATCTGGTTTCCTCAATCGTAGGTCCTGGTCCTTGATGTTTCGTGTACTCGGTTGATCAGTTCCCGTACTTGGAGAGGGTCGGTGTTAAAGAAAGAAAAATTTTACGTTAATTATTACTGTTACAGTGTCAAACCAAACTCCGGATTTGATCTGTTTCATACCCTTATATAGAGCGTTTACACAATACACTAATCAAAAGTTTACAAGAAGATAAAACCCGTATTTTTACTCGTACTTAAATATCTACTTCTTCTTTAAATCTTATGTATTTTTTATCCGTTTTTATAAAATTATACATAGAGCCACATTTCCAGTGACTTTACCGATGTTTTGTCTCGTGTGTAAGGTTCGTAGACCTGTGACCCTCCGTTTGGTGTTAAAGTCGGTCGGGTTTCCCTTTCGGTTTACCTTTCGTCACTTATCAGAAGTTCCCCCCTAGTCAGACATGTATTATTGGGACCATGACCCCTCTAGTCTCCTCTGCCCTCTGAGATAGAGTCCTCTGTCCTGGTGATAAGGACGTTGTACAAGTAAAGATCTGTACGACGGACACCTAATAGTTCCGGAGAGTAAGATCGGTATAGAAGACGGACGGTAACAGGTAAAGACGTCAAATGATCGTTAAAGTCGTCTCCCAGTTGACCCCTTTTACTTTTATTGACCGATAATGTGGTTACTATTAGTAAACAAATCGTTTGACAGTCCGAGACCATCCCTTCTCCGGTTTCATAACAGGTTTCCACCAGTACCTCTAAAATAAAGAAGATTTAAACAAGAATTAAGAACTTCGTTTCTCACTCGTTATTACCTCTTTGACTTATAAACTTGTGCGTTTAAGTTGGTCTTTTTGATTCCACAGAATCTTCATGTTTCTCGTTTGTCGTTGTATAAGGAATCCTTCCTTCCAGAAATGAAAGAATCTATATGGTTCCACAGTTTCTTTGTTTCTCCAAAATCCATCTTCCTTTCTTTCACGGCTGGAAGTAACTTATCATACACACACCAATTGTCTTCGAATTAGTCATCCTAAATCTTATCTTGTCACGTTACTCTGGTAGTGATTCTTATTTTTATAATGACTCATTACAGACTCTGGGTCGACACTAATGTCTTGTGTTCATTCCACACTAACTAAGTTTCCGTCTTTCTCGTTTCTTTCATAAAGACCTCAACTTTTGGTCTACATCATCTTTGGTTCCTTTCTTTCATCTTTGATTTCTAAACATCCCTTCCTTGGTCAATTTGCCAACACGACGCCAACCTTTCCTTTGTTCATATTATATCACTACTCGTCCTTGTGTAACGAGATTTTGTAGGAAGAGAAGGAAGAGAAGTATCACCGACACGTCGTAGGCCACGGAGGACCATTGGAGTCAGGTTAGGAGGTTCTAACCATCTTTGTACTCGTACTTACGGAGTTGAAATAAAGAAGTACTAGAGAGTGTGGACGGACTTAAACAGTGGAGACTGGTACGGGGAGAACGTTTAAAGTAAGGACTCGACAGAAACTACTATGACACCATTAAGAATGATTCGGAAGAACCAGGCGGTAATACTGAAAAACAAAATCAAAGGTACAAACACCTGTATGGATTCTCAGACGGCAAACGACAGAAAAAAAGGTGTCTTGTAGAAAGATTGTCAAGAATGAATGAACAAGGAGATGCGGACCACGTAATTTGGTCCAGTGACAATCAATTTTACTTTTCCTAGTCCACCTTACGTCTTCTTACTGTCCTGACTTTAGACGTCCTAATCTGGATTGAAGTATACATCTCCTTCTCTCTCTGAGGTTTTGCTATGAATTCGAGTCTCAGACTCGTTTGACCTTTTACTACTACAATGGACATTTACATTCGCGTAGACCAACTCTCCACTTCACTGTGTGTACCGACGTAAACTGTATTACATTTCATAGGAGGTTCGAAGAGTATATATGTAGAAATTATAGTAGGAATACTCAATTACGGGTGTAGTGTAGCTGGATTAAGTGTTGAGGTAGAGACTGTGTCTGTTACGACACGAGTCGTTTAGAGTAAAGAAAGGGTGGAGACCCAGGAGTTCTTCTATGTAAAGGCAATACAACCCGGGTACACTGATCCAAGGTCATGGACGGGTATGTCCTGACTGGTGTTTTGTGATAAGTTCACAGGTGTCGGACGGAAATGAAGACGTCGTTAGAGTCTCAGGTGTAGAAAGTCTACCATCGTAGTGTTCTACCTTCCTCGAACTTAATGGTCGGACGAAACTCTTATATGTAGTCTTAGGATCACCTATTGTACACTGAGCGTGTCTGACTTCTTGACTTTTCCGTCGTCTCCTAGTTTGATGTCTCCTCTCTTACGAGAGGACTCTCGTCGCTTCTTACTACGTCCTGGGTTCCCGAAGTTGTCGTTTCTCCGTAAGGGTGAGAGTCCGGACTTCCCCGTTTACGTCCCCTCTCTGAGGTCTTGGGTCTCTGTCTCAGTGTACTTCTTACAGTGTTCTCCTATCTTAAAGAGAAATTTTCCTCGTGTGATGGTCGTCTCCCCCGTCCCGTCTTTATTTGTGAGGTCGGATGAGGGAAGTCGAGAAGTCAGTAGAGCCCGACGACCTCTCTCAAGTTTTAGCGCAAAGTATAGTCGTCTCGGTAAAGACACTCGTCCACTTACGTGGGGAGGCCAACAATTTACAAACTGGGTAAGTCAGACGTAACAAGAATCAGGATTAACGAGTGGTTCCTTAGAAGTTGAAAACTAAGAGTACTAACCTAAAAGGTACCATCATGTTGGAGGTCATTCTTTCCCCCGATTTGTATTGGTATAATTATATAAACTAATAAAATATAAGATTAAATAATTAAGACGGATGACTAAAATATATAAAGAATTTTAGTAACAATTACACTCTGGTGAACACTTTCTAATAAGAAATAAACGTCTGTTTCAGCATACAGATTCGTCACGATGGTATTTTTCATATAGGTTTCTGTCACTGTACTGGAAGGTTTCACAGGTATATAACGGTAATGATGTGTCTTCTCTCATTGAATGAAAGTAGAAATTTGGGTGTACAGATAGTTTTGCGATTATCAATTTCTTGTCAATTTCTTTTACAGTGGTGTGTGTGTGTGTGTCCTTATGATAAGTCGGTATTTTTTACTTTAAAAATGGTAAACATTGTTGTACCTACCGGGACCTCTCATAATACATTCTACTTTATTCAGTCTGTCTCTTCCTGTTTATGACGTGTCATAGGAAATATGAACCTTAGATTTTGTATGTTATTTGATCACTTATTTTCTTTTTTCTTCGTATAAGTGTCTATGTCTCTTGTTTGATTACCAATGGTCACCCCTTTCCTTGACCCCCTAATTCTCCGATTTTGATTTATTCGATGTTTCTATATGTTATGTCTCTTATCTCAGTTATAACATATGATGATATTTACCTTAACAAATCAACGATTTAGTACAGGTTGAGAAAACCCTGGGGTATCTCACGGTCCGAGGAGACAGGTACACTAAGGGGTCCGTTCTTATGACCTCATCCAACGGTAAAGGAAGAGGTCACCTAGAAGGACTGGGTCTCTTTCTTAGACGTAGAGGACGAACCGTCCACCTAAGGAATGGTGACTCGGTGGACCCTTCGGGTATTTACCTAAATTGTAAAATTTTTACATGACATAAAGTGATATAAAAGTTAGTGATATGACATGTGGACATTGATTATATTATAACATGTAGTAGATATGAAGTTATTGTTTGTATTATTTTTACAATTAATGATATAGGTTTGGGTTTGGTTCGACTTAAAGCTTTGGATTTTATACCTTTCCGTAAAAAATTACAAAAGAAGACTGAATAGTAGATGAAGGTTAGAGGACTGGGGAAGACACCTTTGTCTTAAGAGTAATCTTAGGGTTAAGTCGAGAAGAAAAGGTAACGGTGACTGAAGTAGACTTCAGGAAGATCGAAACGAACTTGAAAAGGTTTCGGAAGACCGGTCGCAGACAGAAGTGAGAAGAGAAATAATTAGGAGGGATGTCTTCTGAGTGTCTACCAGAAAGTTTTTGTGTCGACGTTAATGATAAAAGAGAAAGGGTTTATTAGTTTAGTAGGGGATAATTAGGTTGAAGAAGTAAGACTGTCCAGGAGAGGTTACACGGAAGTAAATTAGATTTTGTAACTGGACACACGCTTAGTGTGTAGTTAGTTTTACTTGTCGAACAACGGGTATTCACACTAAAACTGATTTCCTGTAAATCCCTACAAACATATATCAGTTTGTCGTAAGTCATTGATAAGACTGTATACAAAAAGAAGATCAGTGGAGTTAGGTACAGGTAGGGAGAATATTCTGATACGGAAGAAATAGACAGTTTCCCTGAAGTCATTTTCTGTCCTTAGATAGTCGGGGAAGTCATACCTGAAACTGGAAATTTGGTGATTAGAACTAAGTCGTTTACTACGTGTACCTAAGTTACTCCTGTAGGACTGGTCTTCTGTCCGAGTTAAGGTAGATGGTATACATCTACTATACCAAAGTTTCATTAATACTAAACATTTTATGTTTTCTTACACTTAAGTGAGTCATCGTAAATAACTGTCTTCCTCCATTTCTAATGGACTTTAGGAATGGACATTATAATGGACTTTTCCATTATACCTTGACAGAAGAGTTTTTACCAGCTTCTTCGGACACGATTGGAATTGTAAACCCAAACAAAAGGAAGTCAAAGAGTTTCGATCGGTAAGTATCTTTTGATGACTTCTTGGTGTCTGGGAAAACAAACGAGGAGCTGGGATATTCGACGGTCAGACCTTACTGGTGTGAGGTTTTAAGGTACCCAGTATTGAGAAAGGTCATGTATGTTGTTCGCGATACAGAAAGACTTTCAACATCGTGGAGTCAGATGTGGAGGTTTATTGACAGAACGAACTTAGTTCACCAAATCACCTATATTGTACCCGAACCTTATTCAGTCTTAATTTGAAAGTAAGAATAGAGACTTAGACATGGACACACTTGTACCCTTGTGACATGTCGGTGGATTTGGAGACAAAGGAGGAAAAATTTTACTTTTGTTTGTATGGATACCCATTGTGTTCTTCCAGAAGTCCTTTATAAACCAAGAGTTGGAAAGTAATCACGATATACCTACTGATATGAAAATAATGGAACGAGACATTCGAAATGCGAGGTTACTTTGGATATAGAGTGAGAAAAGATTTAAAAGTCGTCTGACTTCCATTAAAGAATATATGATCTGTGACTCAATTAGTTAATTACAACTTAAATACACTTCATTTTACATGAAACGTAAAGAAATTCCTTTTTGTGAATTATGTATAGTGTTTTTTAGATGACTTTCCCCAAGATACCAAAAGGAAAGTATTGTCAATGTAAAGTTTTCATAGGACGGACGAATGAAAATACTACAAAGGATGAATGTAATGAGAAAAAAGATTGTCGTGGAAGAAAAGGTCAAAGGACGACTTTTTCGTTTGAAAAAGTCCGGATTAACTTACAAAAGAGAAGTTATTGGTAATGAATTTCCAGAGGGTAGTTTTACCGGTGATGAGAAATTCTTCAATCGACTAGAGGAATTTATCTAAAGTGATGATAAAAAGAAAAATTAACGTTCATATCTGAATCTTTAGGACCTCTCGACTAACTTTATGGTGTTTTCTCTTACCTACTGAGTACTGTCTTTACTGAAGTCTATTGAGTTCTGATGGGTGAGATCAAGAACGGACCTCTTAGGACACCCGTCTCCTCGGACCACCCGACGACAGGTGTCCCAGCGTGTCTCAGCCTGCACTAACTTCACTGAATCGTACGTGCGTACGTAACCTCTTCTTTTACTGTTGGATGAGGGCATGAGAACAGACCTCTTAGGGTCCCTGTCTTCTTGAACGACCCAACGGTAGATACCCCAGTGTGTCTCAGCCTGTGTTGACTGCGTTGAATCGTCGTTGAGGTCTGATTTAAGGAATACTCTTTAGTTTTAGTAAGATTTGTTACACTTTCGGGGTTATTGAAATCGACTTCCGTGCTAGTTTTAAGACATATAATATGATAAAGAGAGGTCTCCTTCGTCAGATCCAAAAGACGGGTCCCAGTAAGGCGGGGGTCACCGACACTTTGTCTCGTTCTGAGGTACCATGGAGGGGATTTACCGGAGTCGAACGGAAGACAGACACTTTCTTTAAATCGGTATCTTATTCAATTAGTCTCTTCACTTTTACGTCTTTGGTTCCTTTCGTCAGTGTCTTTTGGTTTATGTTATTATTACATCAGCAATTCGTATCAATTCCTTGAAATCGAGAAAGGGTTCCGGTATCTATTATGAGACTCGGTATAGGGTACTCGACAGAATATCTATGACTTTGGGGGCGGTCCACCTCTTCAATCGATGCACTGCGGGTCTGATATCGGTACCGTATTGGACGGTGTTAACACTCTTGACCGAGGTTTCTTTACCTTTGTTTGACTGGAACCTTGACTTCTAATCGATATGGGTTTTGTTAGTTCTGCTACGACCAGTCTGGTGATTACTGGTTAAAGTTCTACTGATAGTCTCGACTGACCCGACAAAGATGTACATCGGGTGAGAAACACAGATATTTTGTAAACAGGGGACTAACAGTCAACCCCCTCCAACCGGAAACCTGTCCGTAGGTGGGAGACTGGTCAACGGTCGTAGGTTTTATTTCTTTTTAAAAGTGTTTGGAACGGAGAAATTACCAAGAACTTGTCACTCGTCGGTCTGGAGTGAAAGTCAATGTCAACGTAGACGTTTGTATGGATCTATAACGGTTCAAGTTCGACAGGTGGTGTCGGATATATCAAGTTGGACTGGTGTCGGGATATCAAGTTGGACTGAAAAAACGAATTAACTTTACCTTGAACTAAGTCTTTTTGTACTACACAGAAAACGAGGAAGTTACTGTTATATTGTATTCTATAACGTTGGGGAAAGGGACTTCGGACTTTGAGATTTGAGAACTCACAATCAACTGGGATTTTATTCGAAAGTCGAAATGGAACCCCCTATTCCTTTCTCTTCCCCAAACCTCTGGTTGTTCAGACTAAGGTACCGACTCGGGTATTGACATTCTCAACACACCGAAACCCCCGCAGCGAATCGGAGAGATAAGGATAAAGGAGTATCCTGACAACACTTCTGTCCCAATCTAGTGTGTCAACTACATAAAAGGTCCCTTACAATCTTTAAAAGGGGTGTGGAGAGGAGGATGAAAGGATAGTATACTAAGGTACACTCTTTATTCTTCCTACCCATTAGGGTAGGGTACCAAGAATCGGATTTAAGAGAAAGACGGACAGTGGAAAGAAGGTCAACAATTAATGTTTCAATATATCTTTGTTTATATCAGTTACAAAGGTAAATCATCATACACTTATAGACGAGTCACAATCCATATACCGTCCGTGACAAATTGTCTTCCCCTGTAGTCATACAGTCCTCTATGGGGCAGACCATGTTTTCCGTCATATGACTTGACGACGATGATTACGGTACGGTAATGACGATCACGCTGGTGAGAGCGTTGTTGTCGTCGCGGTTGACAGGATTATCTTATTCGTGACATGTTCGTATCACGATTCTTACGTGTATAAGTAGTCAATACGCTGGAAAATGGAATGAGTGTTGACATGACGGTTGTGGATGTTCTCAAGGACTGCAGAAACGTCTATTCCTTTAGGTTCACAGTCCTTTGGACAAAGGTGACGTCCAAGAATCCTGTGTAGGTAAAAGGAAAGAAAGTGTCAAAGATTAGAATGAAACGTCTATTCCTTTGCTTCCGAATCCCTCAACAGGCGGTGTTATTAAGGGATTCACAGTACTGCCCTCGTACGAAGAAAGTAATAAGACGGGGGTACGCGCGCACGTGTATAAGTTTTCCGTTCTAAGACCTGTGACCAGAAATTTGATAAACTTTCTTTTTCATTCGTATAAAAGTTTTGATCTAACTACTGTCGTCTCAAACATTACAACATCTATCGTCCGTCTCTAAAGAAGGAATAAAAGGTAGATTTTAGGATCAAAATAGACATCACCAGGATTATAATATATTGTCTGTGTGCGACGTCCATTCTTAAGTGATAGTAACAACGGACAGGAATGTACTCTAATATGTTCATGTATCTACTCTTTTAGTTCCAATATCTATTTTACGGAAGTTTATGAAGATTAAATTCCTCGAGTTTATATAACTATACAAACGTATTTGTTCATTTGATTAAAAATAAACGTATTTGTTTTTATTTAACGTACTAGTTAGTGGTCATTTTGTCTGACCAAATAGACAACTCAATTTAAAAGTATGTTTTCTTAAAAGGTTGGATACATGAATCTGGAACTTGATATAAGTCACTTAGTCGAAGATCTTGTACAGGGTAGTATTTCTTACTTCGTCTCACGTTGATTGTAGGGTCTTAATCTGAAATCCCTCCCTTCTAAGGTTCTTTACAGTTTTTGAACGAAGTATAAAAGCCAAATCCAAACTCTTCGAACCGTGACATATGAGATTGTTCCGAAATTCCTTATTTACTTATTTAGTTACCCAATTCTTTTATTAATCATATATAGAAATAAATTGGAAAGAACTCAGTAATAAATTAATGTGACGTCAATCTTAGTCCTGAAGCGTGGGTTGACTATTAGACGTTTAAGTTTGATCTTTTTTTTTTTATTTTTCTTGTTTACTTATTTATAATTTACTTGGTTATGAAGAAATTAGGAATCGATCCTTCTATCGGAAAGGGGTTTAATTTCATTCAACTATTCCTGACCGACACAATTTCAAGCCCCTAAAATTTAGAGGATGCGATTAGACTTAACGTGTGACCTTAATATAGGGTGAGTTTGTCAGTCGTGTACATCACAACAAAGGGTATACAGTTCTTAAAGAGATGAAAGAATGATTATTCTATCAGTTCTTAATGTTTACGATAAGAAAGGAAGATTCGACAGAAAATAAAATAAAAAGGGGAATCCTCGTTAGCGTTTCTATTTTTAGACGGGAAACAATCTAGACGATGGGTCCCTTTATCACAAATATATAGAAAAAGAAGGTATAACGTAAACTTTTTAGTACTTTCATCGATCTATTCGACATAAAGAAGTTCGTTATAAAAGTCACAAAGAAAAGGTATAAAAGTTACTTATACTTTACTATCGATTCACTAATCTTCGTCTTCGAAAATCACTTTGTTCATACATTTAAACCCTGTTTTGTAAGTGACTGAAAGTTTGAGGTCCCCAAAATGTATAAACGTCAATTTGTAAGAGAGAAAACTAGGTGGATACAGTTACGTTATAATACTTCTTAAGACTTTGTGAAGTTCTCGTTAAATTTGTTTTCACAATACAGTTACTTGTCAAATCTATAACGAAGACAGAACAAATAATATTAATGTATAAACCCCTGTTGTCTTAATTTCTGTTAAAAAAAAAAAGATTTTTCCTTCTGTACTTATCGGATTTCTAGACTTCTGCAACGAAACAAAGTTTCAAATAGTCTTAACTAATGTGATATCTTGTCAGAAAGAAAAAGATCATAATAGAATCTATTTTTCATGTACCTAGGGAAACAGGAGGTCACGACAAGTAGTTCCATAGTACCAAAGGAAGACTAATATTGGTGTCGTAATGGATGTCCCCTTTTTCTACCCCGTTGTAGGTCTTGTACTCAAATATCATTTTAATAGTCAGTCTTATATTTGGGTGTGATCTAGGATTTCTTATTATTTTTGTCGTTTATGTAACATGACTAATACGAGACACGTGATAAAGTTCGTGAAATACATATATTGGTTGAAAATTTATGAAAGGAAGAGACGTCTTGTTAAAAACCGGACACGTCCTCCGGACACACAGACCATGTTTTAGATGTTTCGTTCATAGGACCTCAGGAGTATAGTGTCTTTACTTTTGAGTGTCTTAACTCAACTGGGTAACTTAAGTAGATCAAGGAATTATAATTTGTGGAGAAACTTTACTTCTGGGCACAATAATTTTTCCCCGTCTAAATAAAAGGTGTTGTCTTTGTTATGTAAGGTTACGAGTTCAGTAAGTGACTCGTAAATGATACCTTTGACCACAACACATTTTGAGACTTCCGTTCTATTAGTTACACCAAAGATGGAGAGTCTCCAACTCGACTCCCATTTGACCAACGAGAGTAGGACCAACGACAGTGTGTCTGAGTGGGACCGTAAACTTGAGTACCGGTGGAAAGTTCTGTCTTAAAAGAATTTACGACTTCTATGTAAAGACCTGTAGGTTCTTGGAAACCGAAGATAAAGATGAATGACCTGTCGAGTCTCTTGGTACAAACCTTGGGACTCGTTGTCTTGACTTACACCCAACCCAAGTTGAAAGGGTCCTTAGCTAGATTTTATACCCTCTCACTAAGGATTCTCAAAAATATGGTTCCCAACGACTCTGACAGAATTTTGGACTCATTGAGTCAGGTCTCTCCTGGACTAGAGGAACCGTTAGTTCACCTTAAAGACTGGGTGTTTTACTGCCAAAACAAACACTAAGAGTTGACGAACAAAGTAGTATTCATCTTTCTACCGAAAACTGGTTTCAGTTTACGTTCCGATCTGGCTGACGTGTACATGTACCCCTGTACTTGTTCTTGAAAAAGGTTTCGAACGGTTGTGGCTAGGTAAGACCTTCGGAAGTTAGGTCGAGAGACCTCGAGTGTACAAGAGATTACGGACTCCGGACCCCACCGAGGGTGGTACCGGTGAAGGCAACGTCGATACACCGAGTTTAGTGACGGGTGTATACTATACTCCTGTATACACCTGCACATTCCTGTATTGGTGTTTTATTCTTAAGAATATGGATGGGGTGGATGGGTGCACTTCCTAGGTTGGGTTTCACTATTCCCCCAACGTCCTAGATAATGTTTCCGAAAGACCTTAACCACTGTGGAGTTGAATCGGAACTTTCTATTAATTTCTAGTCGGTTTCATTTTCCCCTTTCTCAAAGTTCTCCTCTTCTCCCCTAGAATTTCCCGTCCCTACGGGTTCTTCCCCACCTTTCAGACCCCTTTCAATTGTAAAGATCCTTGTTCTCTAGTTCGGCATAGAAGGAACTATTTTATTGTAAATGGTCCCCTGGTAGATCTTTTTTTAAGTGATTTGGACAACTACAAATTCGGAGTGTCTTCGTATTACTATGCATAATAACTTCCGGGTTCAGTTTACGGTGTAGGAGATAGTTTCAAACCTCGTCTTAAGGAGGATGGTGACGGGAGGGTGTCCCGAACGAAGAGAAACGAGTCTGGCGACAGACTAAGTACTCCGCTCTACACGTGTTATACAGACAGAGGAATCTAGTGCTTGATGACCCTCCGTCGTTGTCAGGAGGGTGGTGGTGGACCCGACTGGAAGCACTTAGACACGGATGTGCGGGCGAACGGAAGGACGGCACTCTCTTCTGTTCGGAGACAAAACGACCACCGTCAGGGAGGAGAATATAAGACCTAAAGTACAGAGTAGATAAGTTCCTGAACCAAGGGTATCTTTAGATGGAGGGTGAAACGTTATAGGTAAGGCGTAGGAGGTATGAAAAGATGTATCTTTTTATATCTCAGCGGAAAGAAACTGGGAACACAGGGAGGTGGATGTCACCTGAGAAACGAGAAACAGTGTCGTGAGGGGGTTTCAGTAGACACGTACGACAGACGTAAAAGAGTTGAGTGTAAAAATAGAAGTTGGGTGTGTATATGAATGTAGGGTTAGTGAGGTAATTTTGACAAGACTGTTCCAGTCGTCGTCGGAGGTGTTACGGTTTAGATTTCTGGTGCAGAAGAAGAAAGGTAGAATCAAAGATACGTTGTAAAGTATAATAATTGTGAGAGAACCTAACTGACCGTAGGTCTCAAAGGTTTGAGAGGAAGATTGAGTGACCGTCAAGAAGGACTTAAAAGGAACGACTGAGAAGGAGTAGTACCCTGGGGACTACGACGTCATTGAGTGTCAAGTTAGGGTCCTGGAGAATACAGAAGAGAAAGACTACAAATAGAGTGGGACAAGATATTTATTAAGATATAGTTATGACAACTCAGAGTATAAATACAGATGTTCGTCACTGACGAGAGAAGTCAATACGATGACCTAAAGATCACCGTAAAGTTTACCTTGTTCTAGACAAAAGGATGTAATTATTTGAAAAGAAAAAGGGTCTGAAGGGGGAACTCTGTTCACACGTACGTACGAGTCAACACCGGTTGAGAAACGCTGGAGTACCTGACACCGGGTGGTCCGAGGTGACAGGTACCCTAAAGGGTCCGTTCTTAAGACTTTACCCAACGATAAAGGAAGAGGTCCCCTAGAAGGGTTGGGTCCCCGACTTGAACTCAGAGTACAAAGAACGTAACCGTCCGTCTAAGAAATGTTGACTCGATGGACCCTTCGGGAGGGATAACTCCTAAAGTCAGAAGGTAGAGTTGTGAGTGTAGTTGAGGTAGTTATCCGTTACACCGAGATAGAAGGGTTAAAAAAAACTAATGTGTTAGAAACATAGAGGTGACCGTGGTAGTGTCCGGGTCTTTGGTTGTTGAGGATGAACCTTAAAGGGAGTAAATCAGAAGAAGTCAAGAACGAGAAGATTGTTAAATCAAAAATAATAGTCCATCTTCACTGAAAGTTCTACATTTAGTTCAATACAGTGATGGGACGCGGTTTGAGAAGTGATGGAAGGAATTTCAGGTAGATCCCTGAAATGATCATCAGGTCACCAATTCTTAGGTGGAAGATTACGTCCCCTGTACCCAAGTGAGGCAACAATCCCTTGATTCTAGGGTGTACGGGACCTCAATGACTCGGACGTACGAGACCTCGGATGCACGGTGTTAATCTCTCGGACTCACAGTGTGGATGACCGACTTCGGACGTGTGAGCCCTTGGACGCACGGAGTTGAAAAGTACGTGGTGTTCTTTTTTAGAGTGTACGGCGTTGATTCTAGGTTACGTCGGTTTATTTAGTTGTTTATAAAATTTTCTTGGAGATTTTAGTTTAGGGGAAGAGAGAGGGAGTTGAAGAGGGGGTGGGGGCAGAGAGAGAGAGAAAGGAGAGAGAGAGAAAAAGAGAGAGAGGGTGAGAGTGGGGGATTTATGAGATCCGAACAACGATTAGTGGGGAATTCCTGGAAACGTCACCTGTGTTAGTGACTGTTTTCCTAGACCTGGTAGTAATCGTAGAGTTCAGTTTACAATTCAGAACCTATCCAGAGGGATCGACGGGTTTGTTTTGAATTAATGTAATGTCACCAAAAAGAAGAATCGTGAATTGTGGTGTGTAAAGAATAGAGAACCAAACAAAACGACACCTTAGGTAAAAATAGGTGATCTAATATTTGAAGTACACAGATGACACGGAATTTATAGAGGACATATGTCTAATCATGGACCGTGTATTTTGTCGTAGGTCCTTTCGTATACAAACAGACATTTCTGTTTCTTATCCATGTTACACCATGGTCTTCAGTTCTCCCTCCCAACCGTTTCGACACACTGAGTCTTTGAGTCCCGTAGGAACTGGACCTCAAATATGGGTTTCACAGGTGTTCAGTCGAACTGACACCCAGTGAGCCACCCGACACACCATAGGAGTCCGCTAAGGTCGTCTCGTACTCAGTGTTACCGGGGAGAGTTATCAGTATGGGTCACGGGTGAGGACGGTTAATGAGTCGAAGTCAAGACTCGTGTCATAACATCAATGTGGACAATGATTAATTTCCTGTTTTTATTTTTACACTTCACGATCACTTTATGACGTGTCCTCATTTCGTCGTTAATATAAATAACATATTAAAGGTAAACCGTTAATATAACTAACCTGTTAACTTGTATGACGTATTACCACTATTAATGTTAACAATTGTAAAATACGACCCTTCTAAGGTTCACCCATTTGTCCAACGAAACTCAATGACTGTTAGTCTTCCCCCTCAGACCTCAAAGAGAAAGTAAGAATGTGTATAACTAGTCTCTATAAAGGAATCCTTTATAACTTCAAAATTTTTGTCCGGAAAGTACAAACTGCTCCTTTTAGTTAAACTTGGAAAGTCATAAAACGTAACTACCTTTGTCTATTTACGTTTCGTTTTAGTTTGGGTCTTTTTCTTTTTTCCTTGCACAAGGATACAATGTTTACTCAACCGTTGTTCAGAGTTGGTCTCCGTCCCTCCTTCGTTTAGGGGTCCATCTTCTTTTGCCCATGGTCGACTCCGGACTCCCGTTTAGTTATGAAGAATCACCTAGTGTAATAGTATTTTCTAGAGTGCGGTCTCACTGGACTTGTTCCCTACTCTTGTCACGAACTATTCTATCGTGCGTACGGTTTGGTATATCTTTCTTTCACTTCAGCGACAGTACAGACTGAGAAACGCTGGGGGGACCTGACATCGGGCGGTTCGAGGAGACAGGTACCCTAAGAGGTCCGTTCTTATGACCTCACCCAACGGTAAAGGAAGAGGTCCCCTAGAAGGTTGGGTCCCTAGTTTGGGTCCAGAGGACGTAACGTCCGTCTGTGAAATGGGAGACTCGGTGGTCCCTATCGGGGTTACGGTTTGGTATTCAGAACACTTAAGAGGAAAGAGTGAGTCTTTCCTTATACATCATCAAAACGTTGCATGCTACTTGCACAGAGGTCAATTCAGTGGAAGTATTTTACTTAGAACCACCATACATATAAACTATAAAATAAAGGGATGTTACAATTACCAAGGACCGTCTTGTCGATTCTTTCCTTCTCCTAATCTTCAGTGACTCAAACACGAAAAACAGCAGGGTACCGAAATCTTGTACTGCTAATACCTCTAGTCATATCAATCGTTACGTTCTCGATTGTTACTCATCCACTACTGAGATGTCTCAGGACCAACTTGTCACTTCGTCCACTTCCTCCCTGATCTTAATACAAATTTGTATTAATCGTTTCCTTCGAGTATTTTTATGACGTCAAACTCTCTGTATCCAGATGAATGTCCGTCTACACGACTACAATTTTTGTGACATTCCCTGAAGGTACTGGCAGGTCACCGACTGAGGTACGAGAGTTACGTCCCCCGGACCCAAGTTAGAGACCAGTCCCTTGATCTGTGTATACGGTGTCGATTTCTGAGGAGTTGATCCCGGGTCATACCGGTTTGTTTATTGTAAAAATTTCTTAATATAATTTTTTTTATGGTGCTGAATCCTTCTTAACTATAAAGGGTTTAAAATATCTTATTTCTTTAATTTCGAAGTAGTCCATGACACGTGACAATGGGTTCAGGACTTGTTCTTGGAAGACCCTTCTGTGGTGGTAGAGGTCGAGTCCCCATTTAGACCTAAACAGATTGGTTTTTCTCCTAGAGTGAGCCGAAATTAGTTAGTTTCGTCAGAATTATAAGAATGTTCACTAGCCGACCCCACTACAGTCCTTTCCTTCAGGATCCCCACACCTCAACATTCTTTCTCAAAGAGGTAAGGATACTTCCTATGTCGTCTTTTTTTGTGCAGACACTAGGGAGGTAACCTCTACCAATACAGACACATATTATGGATCAGGACGTATCGGTTGACCACATGTACTTTCCCTTGTCTACTTTTGTTTTAACTCTATGACTCCTAACTTCCTGTCTACAGACCCCTCTTTTGGATCCAGAATCTATAATAGAACCTCGGGGACTTAATTGGTTGGGGTCTTGATGAGACAGAGACTACGCGATGACAACTTCCGTAAAAGTCCTCGTTAAAGAGGTGAAGTGTCCACTTTCGAGGGAGAGACTAGGTCTCTGTGTCTCTCCATTTAACTAAGTAAGTTCCAGTGTCTCGTTAATCCTTTCGAACAGGGACTTATCACTTTAGTTATTGGTGGTTGAACGGTAAAGAAGTTAAAGACTTTTTTTTTTTCATTCACCATAGACCTATGTATATTTTTATTCTTATAGAAAAATGGATATAAAAGTAGTTTTATACTGACGAAACCCCCTAATTTATCTTGGTGATAGACGAAACGTATACCCTTTTGTGGTGTACGTACGTACCAGGTAACGAAGGTTGAGGGGCGTTGAGGTACCTGGCACCAGACAGTCAGAGACGGGTACCCTAATACCCTAAGAGGTCCGTTCTTATGACCTCACCCAACGGTACGGGAGGAGGTCTCCTAGAAAAACTGGGTCCCGAACTTGGGTGTAAGGGACGTAGAGGACGTGACATCCGTATAAGAAATGGACTCAGTAGACCCTTCGAGATCTTTTGTGGTGTGTAAAATGGTTTAAGTAATTTCTTTCTCGAATTAAATAGAGAAACTTAATTTTTCATCTCTGGTAATAAAAAAACCATTTAAAAATTTTTAGAGTACACTTTTAAGGTTTAAACCCCTAAAAAAAGGACGGAATCTTCGTTATTTAAATAATTACTATTATACTTTCATTCAATTAAAACAATGGCTGTTGTACGATTCGAGAAACTCTTACAAGAGTACACTGGAAGATTCGTTGTAGTATTCCATCCATGATGCTAATAGAGGAAAATAATTATTCACTAACCCGTTTTACCAAAACAGGTTCCTTAGATAGGACGTTGTTGGTCAGTCGTGGAAAGAGGGTTTCGGGAACGAGATTTGACGTACGATATAACACCGGGATATAATAAAATTTGGATATAATAAAAATTTTAAAATTTTGTATGTGAATTGTGTATATTAGTGTAAATAATTCCTCTGAAGTCTTTCATATTTGAAATTTTCCAGTTTTAATAACAATAGTAATAACAAAACCTTAGTGAAGAATGTATAACAGAGGATTTGTCCCGATGAGTCTTGATAATGTCAATATATTTTAAATGAGTAAAGTTTTAAACGGTAAAGTAATACCCGTGTAGTTCAAATGAACTAATAATCGAAAAAATTTACTTCAAGTCAGAAATTTGATGAAAGAGTTTTACCTGTGCGTGTTTACGGTGGATTCATTTCCTAACAGTCACCATCTTATACAGGAAAGTTATTTGTATATCATATACGGTCAGTCATGGGGTCGGTGGGAGTATTACCCGAAGGGGTCTCTAGACCAGTCGGAGTTATAACTACGATCCTATATATATTGTTTCGGTCGTTCCTTTTCTTGAAGGGGGTGGAGTATCTTTATAGGTCGTGGTGTCAAACACCAAAACTTTTATTACCATTGTTTGGGACCCAAAATGGTAAGAGTGAAATTGAGTTTGAGGACAAGGGAATTTTTATTTATGACTTTCGAAATTAAATCGTCACGTCAACGTCCTGTGTACTAATCATCATTTTGTACTTAAAACCTTTATAGAAATTTACACAAAGTGGTTCTTTAAATTTTATTCGCGATTTTTAATTATCGATGGTATTTATCGATATCAGGTCCTCCAACGTTTCTGAGTCTGTACTGAATGGTTGACTTGTTGTTATTGCTATTTATTTTAAAGGTATCAGTACTTTGTTTGCTGACCAGTACCATATTTATAAGTAGGAATAGGTAAGTATTCCGATAGAAGTACCTCTTCCGCTACCGTCGGGTGAGGTCATGAGAACGGACCTTTTAGGGAACCTGCCTCCTCGAACCACCCGACGTCAGGTACCCCAGCGATCCTCAGCCTGTGCTGCCTCGCTGAAGTGAAAGGGAAAAGTGAAAGTACGTAACCTCTTCCTTTACCGTTGGGTGAGGTCACGAGAACGGACCTCTTAGGGTCCCTGCCCCCTCGGACCACCCGACGGTAGAGACCCCAGTGTGTCTCAGCCTGTGCTGACTTCGCTGAATCGTCGTCGTCGTTCCTACAGAAGTACTGTATTTTCTTCGGTCAATTTTGACAGAGTGAAGTTCCCCTGTCCTTTTTTCTCAGAGTCCTTCCAATTCAGTAAGTGTCGGATTCATTATACAGGCGGGCATACATAAAAGATCAAGGTAGTGTGCGCATGGTTCCTTATGAACTGTGGACTCCAGATTTTGTTTGGCGTAGAACTTATAGAATAAAATTAATGCTCAAGTATAAAAGGTGACTCGACTTGATTTAAGTACTTTTCTTTGACTTAATGTCATTCATAGATACTTTTCCAAAGATCAACAACCCGCTTCCGGATTTGACCTGGGACTAGATCGCCTTCATTTTAGACCATTTTATAAATGCCACGAATACTCTATTCATGCTTGACCCTCAACCGTTTTACTACTGGTACAGAGAGTACTCAGAAGAATTTACCTAAACAGACCCAATGTTGACTTAGATGGTATACTTCTCTTTTTTGTCAGAGTGTCCGGTCTTCGGGTCACACAATGTCGGAGTCTTAAAGGATGTTTTCCCTGAACTTACCGGTCTTCAGATAGTACCTGTTACTATATAAAATATATCTGTATATATATACAGTCCATCAATCTTATCCTTTTTCCTCAGGTTTTATCACCACTGAATTTCTGTTTCTTTCCTTTTTCGGACACTTTTATCTTGTGTCCTACCAGACTCCTGGTCTTACTCTTGGAGTCCATTTCGTTTGTCGGAAGGACCGATCGGGTCAAATGTATCCCGTCCGAGTCCCCCTCCCTTTTTTGTAAGTTTTTCTCCTCGGTTTTAACTCGGGGTACGATGAAAACCCAGTCGGGCGGGAGTCAGGAGTTCCTACATAAAAGGAAACGAACGGTTTATTTTGACTCGATATTTGTTCGACATTGTGCCCAGACGACAAATTTAACTGGACATTGTATCGACATTGTGACCGGTCGACGAAGTTTAAAAACGATGTAACTCTGTCTTAGCTCCTTTAATGTGTGATGGGGTGTGTGTGTGTGTGTGTGTGTATACATGCATATGATAATATAAATATATATGGTATCTATAGTATAGATAAATAGATATATAGGTATCCATATGCAATACTAGGTGTCTATATACAAGTATCTATGTTTCAGGTATTTACAGACGTGTTTATACCTTGTGAGACACTGAAGGTTCGTTAGGTAAGTTGTGATCATTTTGTCTTTCCAGAACTACTAGTGTTGGTCCATAACCTGTCAGTGGACAGATGCACAAGTGAGTCGAGAACGCAAGACCAACGATATTTTTACCTGTACACGCATACCTGTACCTGTACGTCTGAACGACCCAAATCCAATTCTAAGACTCCGGAACCCCCTTCACCCGGAGTCGCCCAGTGTCGGATTGAGTGAGGAGGACAGTGCCCACTCTTGACCGAGTTTCAACGGGTCTAGGACATCCTGCTTCGAAAAATTCCACTGAGATCCGTGACCCGTACCGACTTCTTTCCAATCGTCAAGGAAGGTACTCCCGTCGTTCATACGAGAGGAGACTAAGGACGACCTACGGAAAACTAACCACTCCTAAGTTCCTCCACACACCCCTGTACCCTTTTTCCTCACAAGAAGTTGTCAAGAGAAACTTACTAGTAGAGAAACCCCAAGACAAACGAAGACGATTTCTTTAGTGGAACAAAAATTCGTTCCTTAAGAATTCAGTCAATAAGTGATTCCACTGGAGATTGTTAAACTACGGGTGTGTCCGTAATTCTGTATTTCACTACTCTAAAGAGGACGATAGGTCACTGTCTCTTGATCTCTATACGTTTATCAACTATGTAGACATTCTTTGAGTGGCAAGTTTCTAATGAAATCTTTATTTCTGTATACTACGGTCAATCTCTGCTCCACTATTGTATCCCAGTATTTGGTCTACTTTCACAAAGGGTCTGTGGCGAACACATTTCTTAGGAGGACGGTGACGTCCTTTACGTTCTCTACGTCCAAGTTATGGACTTAGTCCTTCCAGAGGATCCCGTCCTTTACCGTCGGGTGAGATCATAAGAAGGGACCTTTTAAGGTACTCGTCTCCTCGGACCAGCCGATTCAGGTACCCGACGTTTCTCAACCCGTCCTGTCGTGCAAACATTAACTTTGATCTACTTTGAGAAACCCAACTTACTATTTAGATATGGACTGGAACAAAATAAGAAATAATTTTATGTTAGTTATTATCTACATTCCTACATTATTACCTCGGAAAAGTCTTTACCAAAACTTTCTAGGAACGTAGTCATGATGTAAACCATATCATGAGTCGGTCGAACAGACGGGGGTGCACGTAATTGACTAATTTCTGCGTAAGATCGTTATTTTACATCGGTCACATCCGATCACTTCATTGTTCCTCTAGTACGTGCACACACGTTTATTTATACATAAGGATATATCATATAAGGGTCTGGTTCTCCTACCCTATACGTTCCTCATTTATTACATGAAATAAACTTTTTGGTTAAAGTTAAATTTTAAAAAACTTGTAATTGTGTTTGAATTGATGGGAGACGTCTCTAATAGACCTACAACGATAGGTAGACGTCTCTTTCGAAACACCTCCGAGTCTCTGTATTTCTTTTCTTTCCCATCCTACTCAATTTCCGATCGTCTTCGTTTCGGTTAGGGGATTGAAGGTCTGTCGTGACACGGAATTTTATTGTTGTCCCGTCTCGCTTATCGATGGATGAGGTCATCAGAACCCTGAAGGGTTACCGAGTCTGTCTCTACCATTTCTTAAACGGACGTTACGTCCTCTAGGTCCAAACTAGGGACAAAGTCTTCTAGGGGGTCTTTTCCCTTGTCGATGGGTGAGGTCACAAAAACGTACCTTTTAAGGTATCTGTCTCCTAGGACCACCCGATATCAACGTTTCTCACCCTATGTTGACTCGTTGTTTGTAGAAGTGAAAAGGTGAAGTTACAGAATACAAAGAAAACGTTAAGGATTGTGTACTAACCCGTACATCATTTACAAGTCATTCTCCAACTCTCCCAAAAAAAAAAAATAAGAAGAAGTAGAGAGAAGAAAAAAGAGTAATGAGAGAGAGTTCTTTCTCGNTGTTGACTCGTTGTTTGTAGAAGTGAAAAGGTGAAGTTACAGAATACAAAGAAAACGTTAAGGATTGTGTACTAACCCGTACATCATTTACAAGTCATTCTCCAACTCTCCCAAAAAAAAAAAATAAGAAGAAGTAGAGAAAAGAAAAAAGTGTAATGAGAGAGAGTTCTTTCTCGGCTACTCTTTCGATATTCTAAACCTCGGTCTCCACCAGGACTCGGACTTAGAGGGACTCCGACCGGAGAAGAAAAGTAAATATTGTTTGAGACAAAGTTCGGAGAATTTATCAATAAATGACTAGAGAGGGTTTCCCAGTGTCCATTATCCGAGTTCTACGACGACGGAAAATGAACGTATCACATTGTGTAAGTTTCTACGGGACAGTTGATTAATCGTCGAATTAACCTTACTTTAATACATTGATTCGTAGAGTAAAGTTTAATCACTATTTACAAATGGTCGAGTGTCCTTACTCTGACAGTTCCCCGGAAGTAGGTCTGGTACAAGGAAAACTCTCCTCCAGTTACAGAAGGGTAGGAAAAAGATAAATCTCTACACCTAAAATTACTTAGAGTTTCTATTTAAGGTATTCGGTCCGTCTATAGTGTGTGAGTGTAAAACATCCTCGATCATTGAAAGGTTTTCTTGTGTAAGAGGGAAACCCGTACAAATAAATGAACCAGGGGTTCCTTAAGTAAACGAAGGTCTTCCACTTACCGTTTTATATAAAAATAGTCACGAACGTTTTACAGTGTTCCTAACACAAACTAAAAAAATACAACAAGATACTAATTTCTGCAGATCGAAGGAAATCGTGGAAAAGTTTACAAAAATTCATAAAGGGATAGAACCACACATAACGATTAAGAGAGGTCATTGGTGAGAGACGTATAGGGAAGATTTACCCTACAGAAGAAGGTACTGTTCCAGAAGGAAACACCGAGTCAACCATTTTTTTTATAGGCGGATGTTACGTCCTCTGCGCCCAAGCTAGGGACCCAACCCTTCTAGGAGACCTCTTTCCCTTCCGATGGGTGATGTCATGAGACCGGACCTCTTAAGGTATCTGTTATGTCAGGTACCCCAACGTTTGTCAGTCTATGCTGACTCACTGAAAGTGAGAGTGAAAGAAGGTACTGTTTCAGTTGGACCGGTAAACCAGTTCAAGAACGGTTACCTTGTCTTCATGGACCTTTCTATACGTGTTGAAAGTGTAGTAAAAGAATTCTCGACAAATGGACGAAAGTTGAAGAATTGAAACGGAGAACACTTTTCTTCTACAACGAGGTCACTCGGTTCTAACTGAGACACCTACTCCTTTTGAGGAACACCTTATTGTCTTGTTATCCTTGAACTCGGGAAGTCGTTGGAACAACTTGTATGTCGGTAGAAGGACCGGACGGATAGCAAATCAGTCTCAAAGACTTTGAACCGTGATGATAGTAAAGTCGACTTATTAAGAAATAATACCTCTCAAGAACCAGTGATCATGAGAGAGGGATCTACACCGTTGGTATTTACAGAAGTCTACAACGGTTTATAGACCCCCTTTTAGACGAGGGTCTACTCTTGGTGACGATGCTAGTTAAGTTACTCACTTTTTAGACAGGAGAATAAGTCAGGAGACGTAGGGACCCATATAAACAATAGCGTCGAGTTTCATCGTCAAGAGTTTCTTACCATACGTTTCTTGAGGAATCCCTGAGATGTTCCAATTTTGATAAGAGCATTATTACGATTCTACAATAAAAAGGAAAAATGTCAGAACTGTGAACATCACTACTACATTTTCGTTACAAACTATCTTTTTTTACAACCGACACATCACGTTTAGTTCCGTCGTTACAGGTAAACATTTTTATAGTTAGTATAAGAAATTACGATACATGAAATGTCCCCTTTGTGGTAAGGTAAATTTTTACAAGGACTACATTTCATTATTTGTAATTAAAGTAATGTAGAGTTGATACCTCATATTTAGAAAATTTATAAGATACATAACTTTACTCTCAATACGTGTTTTGTGAAAATTACATATGTCTGAATACTAACGACAGAGTCTCATGAATGTATTAACACGTCTTTTGACTTGATCGATGAAAAACATACACTGTGATAAAAATGAAATGTCTTACAAACTACCTGTCTATTCCAAAAAGTTTGAACCTATAAATTGTATATAAAAGAACTCTTTCTTACTCCACTTGGATAGTAAAGTCCCTTTCGTTGACTCTAATATAACAAGTAATCGACAACGACTAGTATGTTAAGTTCATTAGTTCACTATTAATTTTACGACCCTTTGAACACAAGTAGTGGTACTCAAATGACTACGCTAACTGTCAACCCAGTTAAAAATTTAAAAAATTCCTAAATATATTAATAGTCAGTTGTATATCTTCTAGATGAATTAAGGTGTTTCATTACGAAAGGTTTACTGGTTATGTACTATGTTCCTTACTACAAGTCCAATTTCAGCGTACGTTTCATCTCATAACTAGTTAACTAAAATTATAGTGTCTAATACTTTTAAAGGGTAACGGTAATTATAAATTCTTGATAATACATGACTCAATTTCACATATTAAATTTTTTTTAGTTGTAATAAACTAAACCGATGTTTTCATTAGGGAGAAAAACGTTGGTATATAAACAAAACAAAATAAATTAAAAATAAAAATGAAATAAAATGAAATGTTATGATATAACCAAAACGGTATGTAACTGTACTTAGGTAGTGCCCACATGTACGCAAGCGTTTGTACTTGGGGGGAGGGTAGAGGGAGGGGTGTAGTAGAGAGACCTAGTAGGGGCACGTGGTCGGGGTTCGTAGGACATAGGACGTAGCCTGTATCTGACCGCTAAGCAAAGAATGTACTATCATATGAACAAAGTTACGGTAAGAGGGTTTAGTAGGGTGGGAGAGGGAGAGGGAGACTCAGGTTTTCAGGCGAGATGTGTAGACACAGAGAAAACGACAGAACGTATGTCCCAGTAGTAACGGTAGAAAGATTTAAGGTATATATACACAATCATATGACATAACCACAAAAAGAAAGACCGAATGAAGTGAGACATATTAGCCGAGGTCAAAGTAGGTAGAGTAGTCTTGACTAAGTTTACATAAGAAAAATTACCGACTCATTATGAGGTAACACATATACATGGTGTCGAAAGAATAGGTAAGTAGACGACTACCTGTAGATCCAACAAAGGTACAGGACCGATAATATTTGTCACGACGCTACTTGTAACCCCATGTGCACAGAGAAAGTTAAGACCAAAGGAGCCACACATACGGGTCGTCACCCTAACGACCCAGTATTCCGTCAAGATAAACGTTAAAAAATTCCTTAGAGGTGTGAGAAGAGGTATCACCGACATGATCAAACGTAAGGGTGGTTGTCACAACCTCCCAAGGGAAAAGAAGTGTGGGAGAGGTCGTAAATAACGAACGTCTGAAAACCTAGCGTCTGTAAGACTGACCACACTTCACCATGGAGTAACACCAGAACTAAACGTAAAGAGACTATTACTTACTACAACTCGTAGAAAAGTACACAAACAATCGGTAGGTATACAGAAGAAACCTCTTTACAGATAAATCAAGAAACCGGGTAAAAAAACTAACCCAGCAAATAAAAAGACCTTAACTCGACGTATTCAACGAACATATAACGTTTAATTTTCGTTGGTATATAAACACACTTAAGTCAAAAGGAGTATATGGAGGTGGTCGGATAATATTCTGTTCCCTAATTTCGTTTATGTCTTCGTTTATGTTCTTAGATCTACAAAAGATGATGCCGTTTATAATTTTTCACTCTCTCATTTTCACCGAGCCAGCACAGAGTGAGAAACACTGGGGTACCTGATATATCAAGTACCTTAAGAGGTCCGGCCTTATGTCCTCACCCATCGGTAAGAGAAGAGGTCCCCCAGAAGGGTTGGGTCCTTAACTTGGTCCCAGAGGACGTTTCTCTAAACGTTTTTATCTTTCGTTATGGTAACGTCCGATCTTTCTTCTACCTTGTTCTTCAGGGACTAAGAGGAAGAAGGGTGTCTATATAACTAAGTATTTGTTATGTGTGTTCTTTTAGGAAACACTCTTCCTTCAAAGAGTGTCAATTCTTCGAGGACATGGGTCAACCGTGTTTTGGTCGATGTTGTTTAGGTTGCCCTTTTGAACACCGTGGAAGAACCGTATCAAGGAGAGGGACCGTATCATAGTGTATTAACTCTCCTTTGGTGATCGAGGACCTAAGAGAACACCTTGTTTACTCTTCCAACCTGATATATAGGTTGTAAAACTGAAAGTGACCCACTCTCCTCTCGGACGGACTCCCTCATCGACGACAGGGTGGACAGAGTCTCGTGTCTACCCTTAGGTCTGAAGACCCCGACGACTCTTGAACAACTCGTCACACAACGACTGAGTCTCTTGGGTGTCGTGTCGTCTGTCTGTGGTATCCCTCGTTCCCTAATACTCGAGAATTTTATTCTATGGTCGTTTAAGGAGATGAATGCTTATAAGTGTGTGTTTAGGTCTCTTCTATGAAGGTGTCTTTTCCGAACTTTTCGAGAGTCTTAGAGATCCGTCCGACTAACCACTTCCGAAAGATGACATTTTTCGGTCATGTACTTCTTTCTCTTCACCGACGAAAAAGTTTACATGTCCATAGTTGTGTTTCACTGTTTCTTGTATTTCTTTGTTTCCTTTTCTCGGGTCCGTTTCCTTGTTTTATGTAGATATCTTTGACTAAGATGGTTTTTTTTTTTCTTTTTCTATATACTTAATGGACTGTTTATTAAATTCGTTGTCAGTATTTCTATAAGTTACTCGAGTCTTTTTACTACTTATTTGTTTTACTATTAAGGTCGTTTTTCTCTTATAAAATTTTCTTAGTCTCTTTTTAACCCTCCGACTCCTGACATCATTGACTTGACTGTTTAATTGATTTCCTCAAGTTGTCGTCTGAACTTGTTTCTTCTTTCCTAGTCTCTTAAACTTTGTTCAGTAAATTTTAATAGGTCTCCTCGTTTTTTTTTTTTTAAATTTCTCACTTCTTGTGGATTTAGGACATTCCTAATGGTGTCATACGAATAAGTAGGGTATACCTTTTCTCTCTCTCTCTTTCCACGTCTTTTAACTAAATTTATTACCGACTTTTGAGGGGTAGTCCCCTTCCTTCCTTTGTCCGTAGGTCTTAGGTCTTCGGGTTTATTTTTATTTAGTTTTAATTCTAGATTTGTTGACGTGTGACTCTGTTAAATGTTTAACAGTTCACGGTCTTTGTTCTGTCATCGTTTCTTTTACTTAAGAAGTATACGTTCCCTTGATATATTCTAATAATGTCCTAAAGAGTTATTCTCGGAAGTCCTCTTCTGTCATCCTATAGGAGTTTTACAATTTCTTTTTCTCAACGATTAACACTTGAGGTACACAGGTTGAGAAACCCTAGGGTCTGACGTCGGGAGCTCCGAGGAGACAGGTACCCCAAAGGGTCAGTTTTTATGACCTCACCCAACACTAAAAAAAAGAGGTTCCCGACAAGGACTGGATCCATAGTTTGGACACAGGAGACGCAACCGTCCGCCCAAAAAATGGTGACTCAGTGACATTTACGGTATACACCGGTTTCTCTCTCTCTCTCTCTCTCTCTATGAAAGGTGCTGTTTATTTCCAACTCCTGTCGTCTCAGCCTGTGCTGACTTCACTAAGTCGTCATCGTCGTCTGGATGAAATCACTTTCACTTTCACTTCAGCGAGTCAGTGCAGGCTGAGAAACGCTGGGGTACCTGACATCGGATGTTGCGAGGAGGCAGGTACCCTAAAAGGTCCGTTCTTATGACCTCACCCAACGGTAACGGAAGAGGTCTCTGGATGAAATGTTCCCATGATTTCCCTCGAGAAGTTCAATTTCGTTTCCTGTCATTTGTCGTTGTACTTTCATATGTACTTTCATATTTCAAACATCCATTTAAATTTATATGTCCGTTTAAGTTACATAACGTTATATATTTTCAATGTGTAATTAGTGAAAATTAAAACGAGATCTTCAATTTTATGTCTTCTATTTTGATATTGATGACTTTATACAATGACTATGTGTTATATTTTTTTCCATTAATCACTATAGTCATTACGTCCACACGTACACACTTTCACAATCAACGAGTCAACAAAGACTGAGAAACGTTGGGGTCCCTGACATTGGGTGGTCCGAGGGGACAAGTACCTTAGGAGGTCCGTTCTATGACCTCACACAACAGTATGAGTGAAGAGGTACCCTAGAAGGGTTGGGTCCCAAACTTGAGTCCAAAGAGTGGAACGTCCGTCTAAGAAATGGGAGACTCGGTGGACCCTTCGGGTTATATCCACACATCCCTCCTTTTAATTTGGCGTCTGAGAATTTACGTTAACTTAAACAAAAGTCGAATAATGTGTAATAATATTGTCATTCTATGAAATATTTTCGGGGTACCATTGGGGTTTCTTTTATGGATATCTTCTATTGTGTTTCTTTTTGCTCTTCCCTCACTTTCCTACAGTGATGTTTTTCGTTAGTTTTGTTTTTATTTGTTCACCCTGATGTAGGTTGATTTTAAAACACGTGTCGTTATCTTTACTAGTTGTTTTACTTTCTCGTTGGATGGTTTACTTCCTTTTATAAACGTTTAGTATATAGATGATTTTCCAATTATACGTTTTATATAAAATTTTTGAGTAAGTTGAATCGTCGTTACTTTGTTTAGTGCGGTAATTTTGTACCCGTCCAGACTTATCTGTAAAAAGGATTCTGTGTGTCTATCGGTCGTCCGTGTACTTTTCTAAAAGTTGTAGTGATTAGTAGTGATTAGTTTTGGTGGTACCCTATAATAGAGTATAGATAAATTTTCCGATAATAGTTTTTCTGTTCTTTATTGTTCACAACCGTTTTTTACATCTTTTTTCCCTGAGGAAATTGTGGTAACCATCTTACATTTAGCCACGTCGGTGATACCTTGTCCCATCCTCCAAGGAGTTTTTGCATTTTCATCTGGATGGTATAACTAGATCATTAGGGTGAAAATAGACTTCTGTTAATTCTATAATTTAACTTTCTATGTACAAGTGATGTCGTAATCAATGTTGTCGGTTCTATACCTCTGTTGGACACAGGTACCTGTCTACTTACCTATTTCTCTTATACATTTATATATGTGTTATCGGATAACAAGTCGGTATTAGTTCTTGTTTTAATACGGTAAATACTGTTGGACTTACGTAGAACCCCCGTAATACGATAACCTTGTTTACTCTCGTTGTATATATGGTGTATTAGAGTGTTCATCTTAGGGTTTTCTTTCTTTATTTATGGGTTTGTTCAAGTGTCGATGTCTCTTGTAAACCCACGAACGGTCTCAACTCTCGAATCACCCACACTTTACCTATCTCCTCCAGTTTTCCATGTTTGCAGGTCAATATTTTATTTGTTCGGTATCGTAACTTTGTGCATTGTACCACTGATATCACTTGTTGTGACATAACGTATAAACTTTCGATGATTCTCCGATCTAGAACTTGCAAGAGTAGTGTTTTGTTCATTGAAAAATGATCCATTCCACTGTTCGTAATTGATCTGAATAAAACCATTGGTAAAGTGTTAAATATACTTATTACTTCATAATACAATGTGTGGACTTTGATGATATTACAATATCGAGTTAAAATGGTGGTGGTGGTGGTGTTGTCTTTAGTTACTTTGTGTTTCCTTTTCTTCTCTCGTTCCCTCCTTCTCTCTCGGTTCTCTTGATGTTCTGTGTCTCTTTTCTTGATTTGTCTTCAAAATTCAGGAAAGGATTGTTAATAAAAGTCACATTTACCTACTTAGAAGGATTAATTTTCTCTATTTCATCGACTGAAATATTTTTGTCTTCTCTTGTTCTAGGTTCAGACACGACAGATATTCTCCAAGTAAACTATGAATTCCTATATATATATATATATATCTAACTTTAACTTTCCCACCTTTTCGTAAGATACGTCTTCCAAAGGTTNTACTTAGAAGGATTAATTTTCTCTATTTCATCGACTGAAATATTTTTGTCTTCTCTTGTTCTAGGTTCAGACACGACAGATATTCTCCAAGTAAAATATGAATTCCTATATATATATATATATATCTAACTTTAACTTTCCCACCTTTTCGTAAGACACGTCTTCCAAAGGTTTTTTTCTCGTCTCCAGAAGCATGAATCTAGTCCACTTTGTCAGAAATTCTGTGTTTGACAGTCTTCTTGTTCCCTGTATATTATTATTTTCCAAGTTGAGTACTCCTAATTTATTATTATTGTTTATATAGACGTAGGTTGTATTCTCCTAGATTTATTTACTGTTTTTAATGATAACTGTTTTAACTTTCTTCTTAATCTGTTGTGTTTTTATTATCTTTAAAGATTATGGGACGAAAGTTACTACAGATCTTGTAAGTCTGTCTTTTAGTTATTCCTTTGACTACTGAACTGGTTGTGACATCTAGTTTGTCCCCGAAAGGTCCACCGAAGTCACCATTTTTTAGGTGAACGGTTACGTCCTCTGTGTCCTCTACACCCAAATTAGGGACCCAATCCTTTTAGGGGACCTCCTCCTTTACCGTTGGACTAGGTCATCAGAACGGCCCTTTTTTAGACTACCCGTCTCCTCGGACCGTCCGATGTCAGGTGTCCTAGCGTTTCTCAGTCTGTACTGACTTGTTGAATTAGTACTATTGTGTCTGGTTTATCTGTATATGAATGACTTATAAAGTGGGTTGTCGTCATCTTATATCCAGAAAGAGTTCCTGTGTGTCTTGTGACAGATCCTATGTAGTGTATAATTCGTCGTTTTGATTAGAATTGTTTAAACTATTCTAGTTTTCGTACGGTTCATAGAAAAGACTGATGTACATTTCTTTGATTCTCAGTTATGTATTCCTTTTGACCTTTTAAGTGTTTGTGTCCTTTTAATTTGTCGTATGAGGATTTGTTGGTTAATCAATTTCTTCTTTAGTTTTCACTTTATTTTATTATAGAACTCTGTTTCCCTTTGACTTTGTGTTGTATTGTTTTGAATTTCCTAAATCATTTTAGTCATGATTCGTTCCTAAAATGTCGTGATTGTAGATGTTGTTTCTTCTAGAGTTTAAGTATTGGATTGAAACGTGAAGTTTCTTGACGTTCTTTTGATCCTTCGGTTCGGATTTCAATCGTCTTTATTCCTTTGTTATTTGTAATATCTTTATTACCTCTTATATTTAATTATTTTGATTAAGAAAAAACTTTTTTAAATTTTTTTGACTGTTTCGAAAGGGATCTAATTCTGTCTGTGTTTATTTTAGTATATACTTTCTAATCCGTCATGTGGACGGTGTCTTTATTTTCTTGTTAATATATGGTTGTTTGTCCTATTTGATTTTATTTACCTTTGAAAAGATCCTTTTATTTTATGTTGGATGGTACTAACTTATTATTTCCTTATTTGTAGACTTGTTTGGACATTGATCATTCTTCTGACTTAGTCACTAGTTTTTAGAGGATTTTTTCTTTTCGAGTTTTGGTATACCGAAGTGACCACTTAAGATGGTTTGTACATTGCTTTTTAATTACAGTTTGGGTGTCTTTTGATTTCTCCGACCTTGTGAAAGTTTGATTAAAAAATACTCTGGTCGTAATGGGACTATGGTTACATTTTTTTTTTTTTTGTGATGTTGTTTTCTTTTGACGTCGGGGTATAGAGACCATTTATGTCTACGTTTTTAGGAGTTGCTTTAAGATGGTTTGACTTAAGTTATAATGTAATTTTCCTAGTGTATGGTACTAGTTCACCCAAATAAGTGTACTATGTTCCTGCTAAGTTGTACATTTTAATTAGTTACACTTTGAGGTGTACATGTTTACTATTTTTAATTATGAGTAGAGGTAGTTATATCTTTTTTATTAAGTGTTTTAAGCTGTGGGAAAATACTCTTCTTTTTCTTTTTTTTTGTTTGTGGGTGTCAATTGTTATGCTTATCTTCACGTAAATAATGGAGTGGTATTCTTTCCGGCATATACTGTCCGGGTGGTAATTGTTGTGTGAGTTGTCACTTTTTTACTATAGAAAGGGAGATTCAAGTCCTTTTTCCATTCTTACGGGTGAGAGTGACTAAGACGAGTTGTGTCGTGACGTTCAAGATCAGTCTCGTTAATCGTCCTTTTCCTTTATTCTCCGTAGGTCTATCCTTCCTTCTTCATTAATAGACAAACGTTTACTGTACTAGAATATACATTTTTAGGACTGTAGAGGTGTGTTTTTGATGATCTTAATTATTTTGTTTAAGGTACTTCACCATCTTATATCTCAGTTTTATGTTTTTAGTTACAAAGAAATATAATTGTTACCGGTTAGCTATTTCTTTAAATCTTTTATTAAGGTGATTATTTCATATTCTTTCTTTCTTTATGAATCCTTATTTGGATTGTCATACCGTTTTCTGAAGATGTGATTCTTAATATTCTGTGACGACTTTCTTTAATTTCTATGTGTATTCACCTTACGGTAGGGTCCGAGTACGTGACCTTCTGAATTTCGACAATTTTACAGGTATTAATGGTTTCGTTAGATGTCTAAGTTACGTTAGGGATAGTTTCAGGTTACCGTTAAAAATGTCGTTATCTTTTTTTTAAGACTTTAAGTATACCTTGATTTTTCCTGATGTTTATTGGTTTTATTAGAACTTTTTCTTATTTTGATCTCTAGAGTGTGAAAGACTAAAGTTTTATATAATATTTATATAAAACATTCGTTTTATTATACCCATGGTTAAATTTTTGTATATTTATTTGGTTGTCTTGTTTTGNACCTTGATTTTTCCTGATGTTTATTGGTTTTATTAGAACTTTTTCTTATTTTGATCTCTAGAGTGTGAAAGACTAAAGTTTTATATAATATTTATATAAAACATTCGTTTTATTATACCCATGACTAAATTTTTGTATATTTATTTGGTTGTCTTGTTTTGTTTCTTGGGTCTTTATTTGTAGGTGTACATGTCAGTTGAATAGAAGTTGTACTAACAGTTCTTTATCTTTTTCCTATCAGAGAAGTCGTTTCCCACAATTCTTTTGACTTATAGGTGTATGTCTTCTTACTTTGACCCGGGAATAGGGAGTGGTGAGTGTTTATACTTGAGTTTTAATTAAAATTTTGGAAATTCGTTCTGAACTTTGATATTTTGACCATCTTCTTTTTTTTTCCCATCTTAAGTACTGTGACCAAAACTATTACTGAAGACCTTATACTGTACTTTTCGGATCCGTTATTTTCATTCTTATCGTTCACCTTGATCTCGTTTGATCTTTAGAAGGTGTGTCGTTTTCTTTTTAATTGTCTCACTTTTACGTTTGATACCTTACCCTCTTTTATAAAGTTTTGTGTATGACAACTAATCTCACCCCCAAAAAAAGGTATTTTCCCTTAAAACAGATAATGAAAAAGTTTTACACATAAACTGTTCTCTCATTGTAAACATTATATATGTCCTGAAAATATTGAGTAATCATTCTTTTTTTGTTATCAGTTTAAATTTTTACTCGTTTACTGAACTTTTCTGTAAAGAGTTTTCTTCTAAATGTTTACCGGTTATTCACATACTTTTCCACGAGTTGTAGTGATTAGTAATCCATTTACGTTAAGTTTTAGTGTTACTCTATAATGAAGTGTGGACTATCCTACCGGTAATATTTTATTTTTGTCTCTGTTTTTGTTTTTTTACTTGTTTTTATTTAGGTCTTTCATTGTTCAACAACTACTCCCACACCTCTTTACCCTTGTGAACGTGTGACAACCACCCTTATATCTTACCGTATCGGTGATACCTTTTGTCATACGCCCAAGGAGTTTTTTATTTTTTATCTCGATGGCATTCTGACCAAGGTTTGTCCTTTTCCTCATGCAGTTCCGACATATAACAGTGGGACGAAGAAATGGAAGATACGTCTCGTGTAGTACTCTTTGCGACCCGACCTCCTTCGTGTTCGACCTTAGTTCTAACGGCCCTCTTTATAGTTATTGGAGTGTCTATACGTCTACTGTGGTGGGACTACCGTCTTTCACTTCTCCTCGATTTCACGGAGAACTACTTTCACTTTCTTCTCTCACTTTTTCAACCGAATTTCGAGTTGTAAGTCTTTTACTTCTAGTACCGTAGACCAGGGTAGTGAAGTACCCTTTATCTACCCCTTTGTCACCTTTGTCACAATCTGAAATAGAAAGACCCGAGGTTTTAGTGGCGTCTACCACTGACGTCGGTATTTTAATTTTCTGCGAATGAGGAACCTTCTTTTCAATACTGGTTGGATCTATCGTATAAGTTTTCGTCTCTGTAATGAAACGGTTGTTTCCAGGTAAATCAGTTCCGATACCAAAAAGGTTAGCAGTACATACCTACGTTCTCAACCTGACACTTGTTCCGACTCGCGGTTTCTTAACTAAAAACTTGACACCACAACCTCTTCTGAGAACTCTCAGGGAACCTGACGTTCCTCTAGGTTGGTCAGGTAAGACTGCCTCTAGTCGGGACCCTAAAGAAACCTTCCTTACTACGATTTCGACTTTGAGGTCATGAAACCGTCGGAGTACTCTTCTCAACTGAGTGACCTTTTCTGAGACTACGACCCTCCCTAACCCCCGTCCTCTTCCCCTGCTGTCTCCTACTCTACCGACCTACCGTAGTGGTTGAGTTACCTGTACTCAAACTCGCTTGAGGCCCTCTACCACTACCTGTCCCTCCGGACCGTACGTTGCTGAGTACCCCAGCGTTCCTCAACCTGTGCTGGCTCGCTGACTTGACTTGACTTCTAGGTCTTTAGGGTAGAAACACATATATAAGTTTTTTTACCTTTGGTCTTATGACTTCTCTATGAACGTGAGTGTACAAGTAACGTCGTAATAAGTGTTATCGTTTCTTCAGACACGTCACGACACGATCCAGCGAAGGTAGCACAGGTCGAGAAACGCTAGGACACCTGGTATCGGACGGTCGGAGGAGACAAGTGCCCTAAGAGGTCCGTTCTTATGACCTCACCCAACGGTACGGGAGGAGGTCCCCTAGAAGGACTGGGTCCTTAGTTTGGGTACCCAGGATATCGAGGACCTGTGACGTGCTTCTGAGAAATGGTGTCTATGGCCCCTTCGGGTGGTTTCTTCAGATTTATTGGATTTACAGACAACTGTCTACTTATTTATTTCTTTTATACTATATTTCTTTATAGTAAGTCGTTATTTTTCTTTCCTTTAGGGTAGTAAAATTAACTACATGTTACAACATCGAAGAGTAAAATTAAAAATCATAGTATTTATAAGTATCTATGTCGAGTAACTTCTGAGAACCTCTCAGGGGTTGTTAAAGTCACTTATATTTACTAAGGACACTGGTTTTTCAAGTTCTAAGTAATCGAATCAATCTGATATGAGAGTTATTATGTGTATGGGCTTTATATAAAAATTATATTATAACCAACGTGAATTAATTGTACATTCGAAATTAAAAGAAAATTTCAAAAGGTCATCAGTACATACCAACATTCTCAACCTGGTATTTCCGACTCGTGACTTGTTAACTACGAAAACTTGACACAGCAACTTCTTCTAATAACTGTCAGGGAACCTTACGTTCCTCTAGTTTGGTCAGTTAAAATTTCCTTTAGTTGGGACTTATAAGTAACCTTCCTGACTACGACTTCGACTTCGAGGTTATGAAGCCGGTAGACTACGTCTCGGCTAAGTAACCTTTTCTGGGACTACGACCCTTTCTGACCTCCGTCCTCCTCTTCCCCTACTGTCTCCTGTTCTACCGTAGTGGCTGAGCTACCTGTACTCAAACTCGTTCGAGGCCCTTAACCACTTCCTGTACCTTCGGACCGTACGACGTTACCCCAGGGTTTCTCATCCCGTATTCACCTACTGACTTGTGGTTGTTGTTTCCAAACAAAAAACCAAAACAAAACGAAAAAAAACAAAAAACTACACCTGGTAAAATTTACAAAAATAACTTTAAACAATATTATGACGAAGACGAAATACAAAACCATAAAACCGGTACTCCTTACACCCGAGAAACAAGGGACTGGTCCCTAAGTTGGACGTGGGGACGTGACCTTCCATTTTAGAATTGGTGACCCGACGGTTTTCAGGGTTGTACAGTCGAAAACTTTGTACTTACAATGACATGAATGTTTTTTTAGGTAAGGAAGTAGATGTTTCTCAAAATAAAATTTTTTATTAATTTTGTAACGTAGTCAAATCAACGAGTCAGTACAGGATGAGAAACGCTGGAGTACCTGACGTCGTGCGGTCCGAAGGGACAGGTAGTGGTTGAGAGTCTCAAATGAGTTAGAGTACAGGTAACTCAGTCACCACGGTGTGTTGGTAGAGTAGGAGACAGCAGGGGAAAAGGAGGGCGGAAGTTAAAAAGGGTCGCACTCCCAGAAAAGTTTACACAGTCAAGAAGTTTAGTCCACCGGTTTCATAACCCTAAAGTCGAAATCGTAGTCAGGAAGGTCACTTATAAGTCCTGGCTAAAGGAAATCCTAACTGACCAACCTACAGGAACGTCAGGTTCCCTGAGAGTTCTCAGAAGAGGTTGTGGTGTCAAGTTTTCGTAGTTAAGAAGTCGTGAGTCGAAAGAAATATCAGGTTGAGAGTGTAGGTATATACTGATGACCTTTTTTGGTATCGGAACTGATCTACCTAGAAACAACCGTTTCATTACAGAGACGAAAATTTATACGGTAAATCAAACCAGTATTGAAAAGAAGGTTTCTCATTCGTAGAAAATTAAAGTACCGATGTCAGTGTTAGACGTCACTAAAACCTCGGGGGGTTTTATTTCAGACAGTGACAAAGGTGACAAAGGGGTAGATAAACCGTACTTCACTACCGTTTTATAACGTATACTTCATTGTAACCATTGGAAAAGAATACACATTAAGGAGGTCTATTAACGATTAAGAAACATTTTTACTAGTTATCTAATAAGAAAATCACAGAGAAAACTACCCCCTTCTTTCTTAGGANCAGAGACGAAAATTTATACGGTAAATCAAACCAGTATTGAAAAGAAGGTTTCTCATTCGTAGAAAATTAAAGTACCGATGTCAGTGTTAGACGTCACTAAAACCTCGGGGGGTTTTATTTCAGACAGTGACAAAGGTGACAAAGGGGTAGATAAACCGTACTTCACTACCGTTTTATAACGTATACTTCATTGTAACCATTGGAAAAGAATACACATTAAGGAGGTCTATTAACGATTAAGAAACATTTTTGCTAGTTATCTAATAAGAAAATCACAGAGAAAACTACCCCCTTTTTTCTTAGGAGACCGGACCTCTCGATAAAACACTCCTTCGTTTTCCTTTTTTTTTTTTTTTTCTTATTTACACTATACATTTCGTTGTTTTCTGTTCCAACTTTTTATGATCATTATATTTGTCTCGTTTATCATTGACTGACGACGATATAAGGTCCGAGACTAGACAGAGTAGATTAGGATGTTTACGGCACACTCCACCTATTATAATAGTAGTAACACGTCTATTCCTTTCCACTCCGATACATTGAACAGATTCGATCGTGTACCGTCTCGACTTCAGAATCTCGATCTTGACTCCAGGGAAACACAAGTCTCGACCACACACACATACGCACAAACACACACATACACACACACACACACACACACAGAAGACATTTCTCTACCCCAAGACACGACAGCTTGTGTACGAAGAAGACTCGACGATACAGTAAACTCGATTCCTCTCGTTTAGGTCCAGTCGTCGTTACGACGGTCGACACTTTGTCCAGTACTCTTTGCCCTTAGTGACTCAGACCCTTTAATGGTCCCCCGAGTCCCTTACGGGCTAACGACGAGAGTCGACCTCCGTTCTTATTTATTTGAACAGGACATTTCACGTCTTCTACGTCCGTTGAGGTGTCGTGAGTGGGGTCTGATTTAGGGTTCTGTTTCCGCCAGTGTCACAGTCATTCTTAGCTCAAGTCAACCGAGTTAGGTTCATAAAAGAAGGGAACAGGTACGAACGATACTCCACATCGTCCACACGGATCTACACCGGTCTTTATTCATCCCTCGTAATTCGTGTGTGAAGAAACAGGAGACACGACTACCGTTTACCTCAGTATATTGTTATTCCAGGGACCCTAAGGTCCTTAACTATACGGTCAGTGAAAACGGACAGGAGGTGTATTGTCTTACTCATCGACCTATCCCTATGTATATGACAGAATTTTCTCCCAACTCTTTATCTTCACGGGAGATGTCTGATTCTTGTGGTCCTTAATAAATTCCTATCATAAATCGTATTATAACGTAAGGGTTTTCATATAAGACGAACTCTTTAAGTACTCTCAAGACTCCAGTTCATCTAGCCCCTTTATGACACACCATATCAGTTTGAACCTCTAAGTGTAATTTCATAGTTCCCGAAACTCTTAATTACGTCCCTCTATAAATACATACAACCGAATTAGTGCTCAAAAGGTTCACCTTACGTGTCTATTACTGAATACTTGTGTAAAACCTGGTCACTCTACTCTCTCACACCGCTCAGGACCCGATTTTTCTTCATTTATCTGGATTGGATCCTTTTAAGAATTAAAGATACCTGGAGGTAAAAGAGGGACCCTCTTACCCGAATTAGTGTTAATACAGTGTGCCCACAAAATTCTCAATTTACTTTATTATGTATACATTATAAATATAATGTAAATAATTCCTATATAAATATGTACGTCGTAAACCACGTATACACACGAGTGTGTCAGTACAGTCTGAGAAACACTGACATCCTAATAGGTCGGTTCTTGTGATCTCACCTAACGATAGTCACACCTATACGTGTAGTCACACCCGAACACAAAAACTCGTAGTTCGATATGTTCGACCAATATAGACACCATACACGTGGATTTACAAATAGAAGTACATGAATAGACGGAAACAGAGATCCAGAGAGAAACATACGAAAAGAGACGAACATGTGTGCGTTCGTACGACATAGAGACATATAACTGAGGTCACAAAGATCCCGAGATTCGAGGATTTACGTACTCACAAGTAGGACGAAAACACCTTGAGACGTTAACAGTGTGAACCAACATAGTGACATAGTAAACCACTTACAGAGGGGTCTGTATTCACGTATAGGAACGATACACTGTTATAGAGACAACTGTACGAATTTGTCCACAGGAACTTACACTGTTAACACAAAGATACTGGTAAATATATCCAGACACCCGAAGGGACCACCGAGTCTACCATTTGTTATACGGACGTTACGTCCTCTGGGTCCAAACTAGGGACCCGACCCTTCTGAGAGACCTCTTCCTTTTGCGTTGGGTGAGGTCATAAGAACGGACCTCTTAGGCGTACCTGTCTCCTCGGACCGCCCGATGTCAGGTTCCCCAGCGTTTCTTAACCTGTGCTGACTCGTCGATTCGTGTCGTGCATGCCCAGACGTGGTAGACACAGTCACACACAAACACATGCACGCGTGTAAAGGATTTCGAAATAACGTCGTATGTGCGACCATAAAAGGTGTCGATTACATTTTGGCAGTTTATCAGGACTTACTGTTTACCCTTTATGGGGGTGACATAGGTCGATATGACCGGGAAAAATGAAAATTATCTTTTAACTAGAATAGGAAATGTCGGATAATATGATGTATAGTTACGTGTCTACGTTTATAAAGGTACAGTGATTGTATTTCGGACATAGTTGGGGTTCACTAGAAAACACATATGACCTAGACTTTAATAGAAGAAACGAAATATTATCTCCACTTTTGGTTCGTTTCGTAAAGAACTCGGTATTTTAAGTTGAGTTTTCAGTCGACTCGAATACCTAAAAGGACGTGTCTTAGAAAGTATAATCCCCGGACATCATTTCTTGAGGACAACTAAAAACATTTGAGACCTTCGTGATTTCTCTCCACATGAAAGTAGAAAATTGGGTTGGTAATCATTTTATTGACTACTTAGTGACAACAACCCCGACTACATTTTCTTTCCTTCTCTCTTCCCGGACACGGTTCGGGTCACGATTCACTGAGTAGTATAGTATAATACCCAGTTCACTCTTCCCGAGTCGTATGTAAACATAAGTTCAGAATGTCCTTCGATCTTAATCTTCCAAGACTTTAAACGTATTACCGTGCTGCCCGAGACACCAACTATTCTAGCTTTCGTTAGAGATAAAAGTCTATGTTAGTTCAACTTAGAGTGACTTATACTCGTCGTCAGGATCCTAATGGTGTAGTCTAGAACCCCAGAATCTACACTCTAAATTTGGGTCTAAAGAAACGCTGTAGAAGGTTAACGACTGTTGAGAGTTTCCCGTATATAACATTCTCGACCGATTTTGGTAACAGAAGTACAAACCCTGAGTGACAGGTACAATTTTTGTTTAGTTTCTGTCTGTCTTCGTGTTGGAAGGAACCCATGTTTAAAATTTCAATATGTCGAGATTGTAGACAGTCTTTTACGGGGGTGTGAATCTCGGAAAAACCAGTTATAATTATGTACTCGTCTAAACCTAAAATTCGTGGAACAGGATACCAAAAGAGGTTAAAGTGTGGTTTTACAAGGAATAATTATTTTTAGCTTCAGTCACGTCCTCAGGATCTACAGGTAAATAATATTAGGTCTCCGTCGCGTCGTCTCTCGTTGTACGGACGCCGAGTAGTGGGGCAGGTCTTGGGGTTCCGGTCCACGAGCCTCGTACGAACCACGAAAGTGGTGGAGGACGGGTGTCTCTGTCTTATGGAGTTGGGGTTGTGAGCCTTTCTCCCTTTTTTGTACTTTTGAGTACTGTGACATTTTTTGCCTCCGATCTTTAGATTGCTCGTAGAACCTTTTCGACTCCGATGAAACAGCGTGTCTGTCTGTCACGTGATATGATGTGTAAAGTGTCTGTAATAAAGGAAGCGAGGAGTTTCGGTTGGAGACTCTATGTTTCATGTAATAAGGGGTAAAATTTTTGGTCTCCGAACGCACGATCACTCTGGAACAGACTCCAGTTTTTCGATTATTTACTTTTCGACTCAGAGTTTAAGCACACAGGTTAACACTTGGTATACCTGAAAATACCTCTTTTATTTCCGTGTCGGAACCGTTCGTCGTATAATTCAAGTTACACTAATGTGTCTGTCATGGACCTTTTACAACCTGATACTAAAATCGAAGTGGATGAACGTTAAGTGACTGAGTCTTTAGTTCCCTGATGATTAGACTTTTGGCCCGGTGTACGGGAGAGAAGAAAGTTTATATGAGACGTTCGACTTGTCACACCATGTGGAAGGGGGTCGGTACGGTAAAAGGACGTGTCTCACTTTAAATCATATAAAGTCTTTGTTGTCCAGGTCTCGTCCATCTCGAAATAACCATGTCAGATAAGGTAATACTTGAGTAAAAACAATTACAAGACTCACTACTTAAACATACATCTTCATCTTTGACCTTTGATTGTAAACAAGGATAGACTGTCTCAAGTCTCTTAATTGTGCTAGTCCCTTTTGTCTTTATTCAGATTAACAACATTTGGTCACCAGGCAGTCTTTTCGAGGACTGTTTGAATTTCGAATTTTAGATTGGACTCTTCCATTAAACAATAGTTTTTTTCATCCGTCTCCTATCTTGACAATAGATGGCTTAGTAGACGGTCCATTCCTCTTGAATGAGGTACGTTCGTACTTACATTCTCTGTCTGTCTGTCTGTCTTCCTCTCTTTTGTTCTCTCTCTTTCTCCCTTTACTACTACTTGTTCTATTTCTCTTTTAATTAACCTTTTGAGTCTTCTTTTTACATTAATATTTTTAATCGATGACTTACTAGTCTTCTTTTAAACTCTTTTAACATATTCCTAAAAATCGTTTCTTTTTTTTGTTGTGAATTCTTCTTCGTCTTCATGAGTATGAGTTCTGTATTCAAACTTGACCTTTGGTACACCCATTTGTTATTCGTTCCACTTTCTCTATTCCGTTATATATTATAACTCGTTTGATGTTTAACATCTTGGATTTAAGCGTGACCTTCGTCTTTTTTCATCTTACTTTAACTGTCTTTACATTTAGAAGATAACTCTGTTTTCGAACTCTAAATGAAAGTCTTACGTCTTACTTTCTTTTTGTTTCCTCTACGTTTATTATTCTCTACAGTGATACATTTCCTCTTACTCAAACCTTTGGACTTTACGACTAATAAGAATAAGGACTCGTGTTCTCTAAAAATTTCTTTGACCGTTTTATTAATTCTATAGGACTTTCTTTTGGTGAAAACTCTTTTATTTCTAATAAAAAAGTTTGACTTTTCTCAAGAATTGTAAAGTTTGTTTACGTGTGTTTATTGTCACGTTTAGATTCATGGAGATCCACTATAAAATCTTATTTTCTCGAGGCATCCATACCGTCCGCACGTGCACGCGCGCACGTGCACACGCGCACGCGCACGCACACGTGCGCACGGACACACGACTCAGCGAAAACTGGGAAACACTGGGGTGCCTGACGTCGGACGATCCGAGGAGACAGGTACCCTAAAAGGTCCGTTCTTACGACGTCACCCAACGGTAAAGGAGGAGGTCCCCTAGAAGGATTGGGTCCCTAACTTGGACACAGAGTATAGAGGGTGTGTCCGTCCGCCTAAGAAATGGGGACTCGGTGGACCCTTCGGGGACATCCATGCCTACTTCTAAGTTTACAGTTCGACTGTATTTTAAAATTGCGTACTGACGATGTCTTTCTATAAACGTCTCTGTGTTCATAAATTCTACCGTTCGACTTGTATCGTAACTCGACACGAAGTAGTACTTTGAAGATTTGTAATGAAGGTCATTTCCTTAAAGTTCTTCCGTACTTAAGTGTGTTTGTCTCTCTTACCCTGAGTTGTTTTGGTTGTTTTAAAACCTAGGACCTTTCGACCCCCTCATTGCACTCACTGAGTCGATCGGTCCCTTTCTACTTATCAATTAGATCTTCGGTCTTTTAGACCATTCTTTAAGTTAAATGTAAGGTTTGGAGGGGTCTAGACCTCTTTACTGTCTTGACTTTAGAGACCTCAACTCTATAATTTTTTCGTTTAAATTTTTTGCCTCCCGAACTGATAGACCAATTCTTTGTATCTAGTGACAGAGTGAAATCCCAGAAGGTATGTCAACTCAATGAATGGAAAGTGTTGATACCTTGGTCTAAACTCTTCCATTGTATCTCAGAGTCCTGGTTCAGTGAGTGTCAAATCCTGACCTGCACAGTTGATAGTTGTACTAGTAATAAGACTCATTAGACTGACTCACACTAACTATATCATAACACTTTTGTTTTGCGACTTGTGATCTTTTAGTTTTACTTTCGAGATAGAACCATGAAAGTTACTGAAATAAGTGAAAATAAAGGTATAAAAGTGTTAGTCCATATAAGGTGTATATACTCTTTCACCTTCCAAAAAAAAAAAAAGGGGGAACCTATTAGATTGATGGAGGTTTCCTGTACCTTCCAAAGGATCACTCCATAAAGTCCTATGACTGACTTCACCTGTTAAAAGTCGGTGGGTATCTGAGGTTTATCCAAAACCCGTGTTGCATGGGTATACTCATCTATACGTTTATAACTATTCGTAAATACTTTGGGTACAATATACTTTCGTTTCTGATTGTATCTTTTTTGACAGTAACCTCAGTCATTAAAGCTAGTCAGTAAGTTTCCTGGTTACGACTTCGACTTTGAGGGTATGAAACCGGTGGCCTACGTTTCTTGACTGAGTGAACTTTTCTGGAACTACGATCCGTTCTGACTTCCGTCCTCTTCCCCTGTTGTCTCCTACTCTACCAACCTATCGTAGTGGTTGAGATACCTGTACTCAAACTCGTTCGAGGTACTTAACCACTTCCTGTCCCTTCGGACCGCGTGACGTCAGGTACCCCAGTGTTTCTCTTCCTGTGTTGACTCACTGACATGACTTGACTTGTATCTTTCTTGTTTTTATGACCTCCTTAGAATTCGACCCGTTCTTCTTGAAAAATCGATTGTAGACCGGTAGTCGAATTGACTGAGGTAGACCCTGGATACAAGGAGGACAGGAAGGTGACTGGGATGGGTCCCGACGTGACATTTAGAGGAGAGACGGTAGTTTCCGAAACATGGTGATCTATAACAACTTAATAGTTATCCAGGTCTACCAGAGATACGAACCACTCAGAGGTTTGTTACTACTTCTGAAAGGGACTGTATAAAGGTCGTGGACTCTTCGATCAACGACGACGACGACGACGACGATTCAGCGAAGTCAGTACAGGTTGACACGCTGGGGTATCTGCCGTCGGGTGGTCCGACGGGGCAGGGACCCTAAGAGGTCCGTTCTTGTGACCTCACCCAACGGTAAAGGAAGAGGTTACGTACTTTCACTTTTCCCTTTCACGTCAGCGAGTCATCACAGGCTAAGAAGCGCTAGGGTACCTGACGTCGGATGGTCCGAGGAGGTAGGTGTCCTAAAAGGTCCGTTCTCATGACCTCATCCCACGGTAACTGAAGAGGTTCTTCGATCAATGAGTAACTATTTAGAACTGAATCCTTACGTGAAGGACAAAGGTTTGTGTAAGGGGGTATGGGATGGAGCAAATTGATTTTTTTAACAGGGTCACCGGGGAGTCACAATTTCTCTCGTTGACTCTTGTGAAAGTGTAGTAGTTGGTGGGTTAAATGGGACACTCATTTAATGGGATATTATTTACCTAGGTGACTAAGATACCTCGACGGACGGAGTAAAAAACAGACTTCTCTTAAAGAGCCAAACCACCCGTTAAAAACTAGGGTGTTGATTGTCATTATAGGAGACTTCTTTCAAATTTGTTATAATTTGGAGATTCTTGAATGAGATCTTTGTTTGGGTACACCGAACCAGGTGTACAGAACCCTCTGTTGACGGATTGACCGTCAAGAGTCTTGATTGGAGGTACTTTTATGTTTCATCTTGCCCTTTATTTTTACCTGATTAAACTTCGAGACCGAAGGAGCCACCGAGTCGCCATTTCTTAGACGAACGGTTCGTCCTCTGTGTCCAAACTAGTGACCCAGGTCTTCTAGGGGACCTCTTCCTTTGTCGTTGAGTGAGGTCATAAGAGCGGACCTTTTAGGGTATCTGTCTCCTCGGACCGTCCGATGTCAGGTGTCCTAGTGTTTCTTAGTCCGTGTTGAATCACTGATGTGTTGTTTGTTTTAAAGTTCGAGTACCATAATTTTAAACTGTTATTTGTCTCGTTAATAATGATTTAAGACATGTTCCACCTGGTAAGGGGAACAATGAGAGAAACCTACGAACGGTGATTCAGTATAAACCCCAATTTAATTATCAGTAACAAATGAGAATTCTTTCAGTGTAAAGTCCTTACCTTTATTAATCGGATCTCATTTGTAAAGTTCTTATTAATCGGGGATCTGACTTGTCAACAAAACGAAGTCAGGTCGAATTGTTCAGTATTTTTATTCTTGATTTTTCTAGTTTATGAAAGGTTCAGTTACTTGACGTAGGGTCTTACTTCAATTTTTAATAAATATTTTTAATAAATAGATCGTGGATTCTTCGTTTTAAGTCTTATAGACGATAGGTTATTTTTTTTAATGGTCCTTACGTTTTTTCGACTCTTTACACTGGGTACCACTTCTTTTGTTTTGTTTTGTTTTGTCAATGGACTTAAACTCTGTATGACTTTTTTATTACCGACTTTTAGAGAGATTAAAATATTTTGATATTTGAGTGTCTAGGGTCTTCGAACTCCTTAGGGTCATTTTCTTACTTATTCATTTATGTTGATCTGATTCCTTATCGTAGTTAAAGAATTTTAACTGTACTTCTCTTTTTGGGATTTTCGTCGTTCTTCCTTTTCTGTATGATGTATGTATCTTTACCTCCATTCTTCCTGTCGTTTATATAGTAGTTTTTGTTACGTTCGTTTTTTTAGTCAGTTCTTTGTAGAAATTTCATCACCCACTCCCCATCCCGTACCTTGTAGAATTCTTTTTATAGAAAGTTGTTACTTCCATTTTATTCTAACAAAGTCTCTATGTTTTTAGTAGTGGTGATCTGGGTGTTTTGATCTTTATAAGTGCGTTCAGGAAGTCCGTCTTCCTTTGATTATGTCCATTTTCATACCTAGATTTATCCAGTTACTTCTGGTGTTTGCCATTGGATACCCATTTGTGTATTCTAAAAAAAGAACTATAAATTTAAAAAATTTTCTATGAACTAACAAGTTTGTTTTTATTATTAAGTCACACATCAAATATTATATATATTTTCCTTTTACTCACAGTTGTTATCGTGTTTTCGGTCCTCATTTCTTTACCTTCTATCATCACATTCCAAGAATATGATGTGTGTTTAACTATGTTATAGTGAATTTCCATCTACCATCCAATTTCTGTATTTGGGATTCCGTCATCGATTTTATTGTTTCGTATCTAAATATGGATTATTCGATTGTTTCCTCTATTATACCTGAGTATTTTTATATGTTAATGAAATTTTCTTCTGTCTTTTTCTCTTGTTTCTTGTCTACCCTGTTTATCTTTTACTTGTCGTTCTCTTGTTTACCGTTCGACTAAATATTAAAATTTTACTACTGAACTACATGAAATCAAACGTCGATAAATAGACGTAAACGAACCTTACAACTTTGGAGAAAGTTGGACCTTTTTATTCGGAACGAAAAAGTTCCCGATAAAAGGAAATCTTATAGAATTCTATTCAATTAAATCGTTGTATTTTATAATTAGAGAAGACGTGTCAGGTGCGTGTAGATGGGAGTTTTTTTCTTCTATGTGTATTCACGTTAAACAACAACAATTCAGTGAGTTACGTTAATTCTCCATTTATTTGATCTTTCCTTTTCATAAATTATACAATGTTATTTCTTTGTAAAATTATTGGAAATTTATAGTTCTCAAAATATTACTCTTTTACTTTTCACTAGGAGTCAGCTTTTCATCCTTCGTTTGTACTCACTTATAAATGTTTTCGTGTTTTTTATTACTTTTTTCATATTTTTTTATAACACAACGGATTAAAATATTTACGTTTAATTTTATTCGATAAGACGGATGTTGGACTGTAATAATATTTAACGTCATAAGACAAGACGGTTTCGTTTCCTCCTTTCAGTGGAAGTATATTAAGATCTCTCTGACATTAGTCAGACGTTTATTTAATAATGACTCATAGATAATCACGATCCACAGTCTTGACTTTTCGTTTAACATAAAAAAAGTTTTAAGAATTTTAGTAAGTACGGAAAAGAGGGTCATGAAGATGACTGACTCTATTTTGACATCGAAAATCAAACAATTGCTCTCAGTCCCACGGGAGGAAAACGATTCTGGGTCGAGTCAACGTATATACCAAACTTTTAGTCATAATGTTCGTTTATTTTTTACTTCTTTACATACATGTATCATCTATGTATGTGTATATTGACATTTTGTTTGTTCAATATAGTTCATATTTCTTTATAACTATACTCCAAAAATCTTTCCATATAATTTAGTTTATGCTTCTTCTAATTTTCTCATTTTTATGATAATATATTACTGTGTTTATCGAAGATGGAGATGAAATAGAGACAAAGATCATGATAACTAAATACATAGTTTACGGTTGCAAAGGGAACTCAAAGTCTGATGATGACTCAAGGTCTGATGATAAGGTCCACGTTCAATTTTCCAGGTTTTTATTTCGGCAAGTAAAGGGGAAAAAACCGCAGGGAAGGAGTCTAACCAAGGAGGGGATCAAAAGGTAATACTCATCCGTTTTGACAACAAAAAGACCTGAGAAATAAAAATAGAGAGAAAAATAACCAGAAGTCAGTTCATGACGGTAGAGACGGAGGTTTAGTGTAACGATTAGACCACAAAATAGAAGGTGTGATGATAAACGTGAGGAGAAGAGATTTTAGGTAAGGTTTATAACGTCGGTCACACTAAGAAATTTTGATGTCTAGGTCAGTATATCCAGGGAACCAACTTTGACTGATATTGAAAGGTGGTGTGAATTCTAGGTATGAAGAATGGTACCCTAGTCCTCGGAGGTAAGAGACCAGAGATTCCAGATAGTGAGGAGTAGAACGGGTGATTGGACTTCTGAGATCGGAGTTACTCCCGTTCTTCCAAGGGTTCGTTCCCACAACGAAAACGAGAAGGATCTTACAATGAAGCGTCATAAGTCTAGAGACAAGTCTCTCCAGAAGAAACTAATGAACATTTACTCGTGAGGGAAGGGGTCGGAAGTGGATTGGGATGTGTGCCTATACAGTCCCTGAAAGGTGGTAAATACCGGGATAGACTTAAGTATAAAGAGTAAGTAGATGACTACACAACTCACCGTTACTACCGATTAGGTTTTAAATTCGGGAATTGTTGATATAACGAATTTATAGTTATTATGATATAGACATAAGTCTATACGAAAAAGAAGAACCACGAGCCAGTATAATAGGTTTAAAACATACTAACTATTTGTAAACAAAATTTAGGTCTTACTTTTCAATTGTACGTCTCTTGAATTTTATCATTACTGTTTCACATCTTACGTGTTCTTCCCTCCGTAAAAGGAACTCTTAATCTAATCCAGTAAAGAAGTCAACACTCGTTACAAAATTCTATTAGAAGTAAACTCACCTTTCAGTTTACTCTTTTAAATGATATGTTCTTCCCTTTTAACATATTCCACTCTTTTAGTACACTTTCTCTATAACCGTTTCCTTTCGTCTCGTGATCTCCTTAGATTGACTTCTGAGGGGTAAGAGACAACGAGACGGTTGACCAAACCCCATTGTCGTAAAATTATTTCATTGGTCCTTCGTCTCCACCCCGGAGTGTACTAGATCGACTGAAACAACATCCATTCTCTAAACCTCTCGAAGTAGTATGTTTAATTCATTACTTCCATTCCGAAATCGAATATATACTTTCCCAATTTACCTCAAGTGTACAACCTTTCTCGAGGAACGAAAGGTGAGAGGACCTTTCCTTATTTAGGGTACCAATGTACAGGGTGTAACAAAACCAAAACTGAATGATCACAGAGACGGTCATTGTTCTTAGTGTCTGACTCTTTTTCACCTACAAGTGAGTGAGCTATGGATCCACATAAGAGGACCCAAGTCACTCTTTCCAGTCGATCGTTGAACCACAGAAGAGAAACGGGAACTGAATTTCTCTACAGGTTTTTCTCCACTCCCTATCTTGTTCCTCGAATGTTCCATTTTTCGGTCACTGACTGAAAACGTCACTCTTGTCATAGGAACTGTATGTCTTACTAGTTGTTTTACTACCGTGAAGAAGTATGGATCGTCCCGTGAACCATGATTACGTCGGACGGTACATTCCAGGTGAAGACGTCCTTAGGAGGTTTTCTCCTTTTAAACCATTTCAAACAACTCAGTTAGACAAATTCGAGTGTTCATACGTCCATGTTACCGATAGATGGAGAATAAAACGATATGACAAACTCGAGGACTTGGACAGGACCTTTAGTTAGAAATGAACTTGATTTGAGTTTAACTTGTCTATTAACGTCTTCAGAATATCTTATTTTTAACTAGAAACTTTTTGTCCAAATAAAAGAAAACGAAATTCTTGTTTTAGGTAAGACCAATTTATTCCAAAATAAAAGGTAAGGTAAGTCTTTCACAAGGGAGAGGTATATTCGAGACACGTCGAGTGTCCTCTCAACCCTTAGTGACCATCCCCCCTCTAGTTCTTACTACTCGGTGAAACAGTTTAATTCGGTAATTTATATAATACATTCTTAGTTATGTGACGTCATATACTTGGATTCTTCTTACATTTCTTGGTCGAAGGTGTACCGACTGGACGGGTACCCGTTGGAATTAATGAAGTGAATTTCATTTGGTCCTAAGGGTAGGTAGTTTATCCTCATTAACGTCAACTATGAAGAGAAAGGATCTCCCTACGACACTAGTAATAAGTCTGTCAAACCCAGTTCTTCAGATCCTAAATCACTGTTGTCTGAATAATACTTTTCATCACTCCTTTCTACAAACTTGTCTCTTGTCCAAAAATTACTTTGTCTGGTCTTGGACTGTAGCTCTTTGAGGTAAATAATGGTCACTTATATATTTTACGTGACTTTCATGAGAACAGAGTTGAAAGAATAGTTATTTTAACCCCCCTCCCCCTTAATGGATGGAATCTTTTTAGGTACACTTCTGATATCGGTTATATATGTTTCTCGACCGGTGATCTATGTTTTATTTTACTATACGAGTAAAAGCATAAAGTACTTAGTGAATGGGATATCGTTCATAAAGATAATTACATATTTTCAGTTAATTTTATTCTAACCCGAAGTGTTCACCATGATCACCATTTCTTAAACGGATGGTTACGTCTTCCGTGTCTTCAGTGCCCAAGTTAGGCACCCAACCCTTATAGGGGACCTCCTCCTTTACCGTTCGACGAGGTCATTAAGGTGTCTGTCTTCTGGGACCACCCGACGTCAAGTACTCCGACGTTTCGTAACCTGTACTGACTCGTTGACTGGTCTGTGTCTATTTTACTCTAATACACGGGGGAATTTCGACCCTGGGTATCGAGTATAAAAGTATTGTGGGTGTCTAAGATTCTCATCACGTAAGGTCTATTGTCTGTCGATTAGGTATCAACACTTTACTCAGTGATCTGTCACTATTGACTCCAGGGTATCGAAGTACATGGTAAAGCTATGACCACTGAGAGTATCGAAGGTCGAACTTAAGGAAGGACTTCAAGGTTTAAGTGTATGGTTACCAGACAAGGAGTGGACTTAATGATAATAGGAAATCCTACAAGGTTTGTCTTAAGTATTTAAGAACTAATTAGAGATAAGAGACAGGGAATGGTCAGAGGCAAATCGTTTATTGTACTGTTAAGTAACACTATAGTTCTTTCGTGCAAAAGTGGAAACAGATTTGAGTGATTGTTACATAATAACATAAAAGGGTGAGGGAGTTTTGAGGTTTATAACATGTATGAAAAAATAAAAATTAGGTTATAAAAAAATTGAAAAATAAAACATACCCCCATATCGGATAATTTTTACAACATTGTGAAAGTCTACTTGTCGTTTCCGTGGGTCGGTATGTTTGTTTACATATGCAAGAGGGGGTATAACACGTACGATTCAACGAAGTTAGTACAGGCTGAGAAACGCTGGGTACCTGACATCGGGCGGTCCGAGGAACAGGTACCCTAAGAGGTCCGTTTTTATGACCTCACCCAACGGTACGAAAGGAGGTCCCCTAGAAAGGTTGGGTCCCTAGCTTGGATATAGAGAATCGAGAGAACGTAACCGTCCGTCCAAGAAATGGTAATCACGGTGGACCCTGTGGTTATAATATGTATAAAAAAAATTAAAGGGGTCTAAGTATAAACAAGATCAAATAATGAAGGGACTAAATCTCCCTCGAAGTACAGGAGTGACTAGTTTAGATTCAGGTCAGGTAAGTTTATAGTCACAGATCTAGTCTAACGACTTTGACAAAGACATTGTCGTGGTCGTGACTGGTTCCTGACTAACTTAGAATCAGAAATAGGAACTTTATAAGAAAAGTCAACATACGTGAAATCTTTTTAGGACGTAAATCTCAGGTAATGAACAGACAAGGTTCATAACAAACTCAATAAGTTTAACTATTGTCACAAGAACAGTGAATACTAGGGTGAAGAACAACGACAAAACCACTTCCTGTATCCTGTGTCTTAATGTGAAGTTTTTATAGAACGTCTCGGGTGACAATACCATGTAAGACAAATATCAACAAAAGTCTAAAGACTTCGGGAACTGTTTCGTAATTAATAGGATATTTAAATGGGTCCTTTTAAGTCTTAAAGTTTCAATACATTAAAAAAAAAAAAAAAAAACGGGAGCTTGACCATCAGTTTGGTGACGATTCTCTGTCCTATCGTCTCATTCATGTAATAGAAGAAATTGTGTCAGTGAGTCGTATTCTATGAATGTACTAAGATACCATAAATCCACCACTTTATGCAAAACGAAAAAAATGATTAAAAAACTTTTCCGATTAATTTAAGTACGAACAGTTGGATACATTTTTATGTCTCGAATTTAAGAACGTCCGAGATACTAACAGACTAGTTCTTTTTGTTATTGTTTATTATTTGTTGGGGAAACACCTTGGAGATCCGAGTCAAGTTTACGAAAAAATAAATACTTCGGAAAGATGGTGAAGAGTTACTTGACTTTAAATCTGAAGTGGAAGGTGAGTTAAGGATCCTGGGAGAGGGTTCATTGAAGAACTGTTGTAAGTGTGTATCGAAATTTACACAATTAGTGTACATAAAGGTAAAGATCAAGTAAAACTTTTCACCGGACAAAAAAGGAACATAAAGATAGAGAGAAGGGTTTTTTGGATCCTGTTATAGAAAGTTTGTAATTTATTAGGGTGGAAAATATTAATTTATTGGTGGAAAATAAGACGTAAGGTAGAACGTTTAATATACGTTAGTTTTAAATAATATATCGATGACCACCGAGTCTGTCATTTCTTAGACGGACATTACGTCCTCTGGGTTCGAGGTAGGGACCCAGTCCTCCTAGGGGATGTCTTCCCTTACCGTTGGGTGAGGTCATAAGAACGGACCTCTTAAGGTCTGTCTCCTCGGATCTCCCGATGTCAGGTACCCTAACGTCTCTCAGTCTGTGCTGACTCGTTGATTGTGTGTGTGTGTGTGTGTGTGTGTGTGTGTGGGGTGTGTACGGATGAACTCAAAGGGTCCACCGTGATCACCATTTCATGGGCGGACGGTTACGTCCTCTGTGTTCTCTGCGACCAAGTTTGGGACCCAAACCTTCTAGGGGACCTCTTCCCGTACCGTGGGTGAGGTCGTAAGAACGGACCTCTTAGGGTGTCTGATTTCTCGGACCACCCGATGTCAGGTACCTCAGAGTTTTTCAGTTTGTACTGACTTCTCCGAATCGTTTATCGGTACAAGTTCCCTATCACGGTCTACGATACACTGAATTTTGGATTTATTCCATAGAATAAGAATCCAAGGAAGGTGAATTAGTATCTAGGTCACTTCATTTTATCCGAATTTTATGAGACATTTTCCTTAACATTGACCTCACTTGAGTCTCATGACATCCTCATACCTCCCCAGGTCCGTAGAGTCATTGGGTCTTCCTTTACCGTCTCTTTATTCTACCACGACCGTGATTTAGAACTTCATACTCATGTTGTCTGCCTCGTCGTCCCTTCCCCGCACCGTTTGTCTCTCTCGCGGGGTCGTCTCTATACTCTTGGTCGCTACATAAGTGCTTCGATGTGTCTCACCCTCCGTAATCTCCAGGACTCTCGCCCTCCTTTACACTTCGACTTCACCGTCAGTCCTCAACCTAGGACTTACCGAAATTTACGGTCTGCTTAGTGGACTCATACTGCCTCTTGGCGACGTATACGCTGCGTCATGCACGTACAGACACTAACGGTCACCGAAGGACTCGACCCGTGAGTCGTTAGAATGAATGTCTACTACGTGGATCAGACATTGAACGTCAGAAGGACTTTCAGAAACGAAACAATCTGATTTACTTTGGTATAGACCAAAAAAAGATTACATACCGGAAGGATAACAAGATGGACAAACGACAAAATAAAAGGAAGAAGGGTTAAGAGTCTCCTTTACTTTAAACGTCGTATCTTTTTCTGGAAGTTGGATTATGAGAATAGAAGAAGAACGAGGAGTGAAGAGTACGGGGTAAACTTATTTTCGGAACAGTACATAAAAAGTGTGGAAGTGGACTTGCCTTTCGAACTCACGGATTTGATTAGGGGTACTCTCTAAAGTAAAGGTCACACGTTTACTAGTCCGACTTTTTTTCTTCTTTTCTTGAGAATAAAATTAGTTCACTCTTACCAATTTTCTCTCTCTCTAAGGATATTTTTATTATACGGTGTAGAGAGTCCTAAAGTTGTCGTTCGTAAACGCCGTAAAATAAATGTTCACTTCTTTTTCACGTATTCGGCTTTCCTTACTCGAGTTTTGTTACATTCTCCTCTCGACTAAACTGTTATTTAAACGTTCAGAGGTAAGTGGTAGTCGTAGTCGTCATCGGAGTAATTTGAGTTGTCAACCTGGTCAATGTCTTCTTATATGTGGGTTAAATCGGTATGTTTACGTGAAATCCTTCTGAAGTCTAAAATTACGACATTTGTAGAGAGGATTTCCCGGAAAAATTTTAGAGAATTTATGTTGTGTGTATCCGTGTGTGTGTGTGTGTTTATTGGTACGTATACATAAGACATTGTTTGGGACACACGCACGATTCAGTAAAGGCAGTACAGACTAAGGAACGCTGGGATACATGGTATTGGGTGGTCCGAGGAGACAGGTACTCTAAGAGGTTCGTTTTTATAACCTGACCCACCGGTACAGAAGGAGGTCCCCTAGAAGGTCTTGGTCCTTGACTTGGGTACAGAGAATACACAGGACGGAACCGTCCACCCAAGAAATGGTGATCACGGCGGACCCTTCGTTGTCTATACTATCTATACAAGTTTCCTTTGATTAATTTTTGGTTCCAGTTTTACATAATAAGTTTGTAAATCAACTGTTTAAACCTTATAAAAAAACTCTTTAATATTTGTTGTCAAAAAATTTTTAATGAATAAATAAGTGACTAAAATAGAAATCGACACGAACCAGAAGAACGACACGCCCGAAAAGAGATCAACGTCACTCACCCCGATGGGAGAACAACGTTATGTGTCCGAGGAGTGACGTCAACCGAAGAGAACGGCGTGTCGTGACCGATATCCCACGTACCTGAAGTCATCGACCCGAGAGTCCGAGATCTCGTGTCCGACGAGTTGTCGACGAAACGTCGTACGTCCTAGAAGGGCCTAGTCCTTAGTGTGAGCACAGAGGACGCAGAAGACGTTACCGTCCACCTAAGAAATGGTGACTCGGTGGTCCCTTCGTTTGAATTGAGGACGGAATTACTTTTTAATTGAAAAGGTTACCTGTTTGGTGTGTAATCGGTGAAGGAAATAGTTTACTTAACTCTTATTTGACGGTTAGTGTTTTATATTGTCCCAACGTAAAAAGTAAGTAAAGTCGTACTAAGTCAATGACAGGGTCGTTCTGTTTCCTAAAGGAAATATCATTGACTTCTAGTATGAGATTAGACGGATTCATCTTCATCAAATAACATTGTTGTTAGTAATAGTCCGTATTTCCATCTTCTGACTGGACTTGTTGGGAGGTTCCAAGGGTTAGGATTGGTGTACCACAATAGGAGGATCTTCGTTGTCATGTTACTCGTATTGAAAGAGGAAACAGGGTTTGTAGTGAACGATTGTATGATGTTTTGACTTTCTAGAAATAAAGTAGAATCTATCTGATCTATCTGAAGGTAAGTTTAAAGTATCGGCCGTTCCTTAAAAGACGTGTTGGAAGTGGGGGTATGTGTGGAGTGAGAGGTAAGTGTGGAATGTATGAGACATTTACCATGAGTGAAGACGGTAAAATAGATGGATCGTAAGGAACGGAGAGAAGACAAACCTAAGAGGTCAATTATAATGTAAAGAGAGATTATCTGGAAAGGTTGAAGGACCTTAACCGTAGGTTATCTACACAACTTAGTTACGGTGACATAAAATATACAAAGTCCCAATTAAATACTTATCGGGTATAAAACGTTTCATTTAAAGGATTGTATATTTGGAGATCGGACAATAGTCACACTGGGACTGTACTTCGTTCTCTAAATATTCTTTTTTTAGACTCTATGACCAATAAAGGAAATTGTTAGGTCGTCGGACAAAGAAACCGAGTAAAACATAATTTCTAACGTGTAAGAAAGACCTTATTCTAAACATCGATAATTTATCGAAAAATATGAAAATTTACTGACAAAACAATTCATGTTTTCGTTATATGAAAGAAGTTCTCGTTCTGTCGGTAATCAGTCGAGTAAGAACTCGATGTAAGCCGGAATTTAAAATTCGCCGTTATAAGTGGTAATGACCTACTATTTAACGTTATTCTTTTATATGAAGAGAAGGGACATTTGAGAGAGATGAAATTTGCCCGTATTGTACTGAAATTATTATGCAAGTTTCTATGGGTTTCAGTTACAGAAGGTTTCGTTTAGTGTTCTTACAACCTATTGAAGTATTACTAGTAATTTAGTGACAGTAAAGATGTCTGTCCCAAAGGACGGCTCCGTCACTGTTTCATCAAATTTCTTTTAATTCCTTATTTGATTTTTATATATTAGAGTGGCAAAGGTACCATTACGGTAGATATTTGATGATGTTTCAAGATTTTATCAAGGAAGGGTACTCTATAATTATTGTTAACTATCAAGGTTGAATCTATATGAACATAACGTCAAGGTACGACTACTAGTATGGATATAATAATTGTCTGTGATTTTTACATTGTTTTATATTTTCATAATCCATAGAGTTTGTATGGTTGTAGTAGAATTTGAGGTACCCAGAAGAAAGTTTGGGAAGTTTGTCCTTCTGTGGAACCCTGCATTTCAAACACCCTCCTATTTAAGACATTTAAGTAACCTTCAAATAAGAGATATCTACAGAAATACCTTTACAAAAGGGTTCTCTATATGTATAATTATTGTCCTGTGAGACGGTTTATTTTACCAACTTAATTATCCACTATAACTGTAATTCCCCTTTTTTTCGACCGATTATCAATGGTTCATAGCTAATAACCGTCCGTCAAGTATATCCGAGTGTAATAGACTCCTCCGCTTGAAATAAGATGTCAAAGATCTATTCCTTCTACTCCGAATCTCCTTACAATGAACTTGTATTGTAGGTAAACCACTTGTCTCGACTACGACCTACCCTAGGTTCATATAGATGAAAATTATGACTTATAAACACCCTTTTTTATTTATGTTTAAAACATTTGGTAGATAACCTCACACTCCTTACTTATGATGCGAAAGACTCTTAAGTCTTTCCATTTGACAGATTTTTGTAAAGGATAGGTGTCATTATTTCTTCTGTTTAACTTTTATTCGGAGAAATTCGACGGTTTTTTACCTTTACCGGTTTAGAATATTCGTTTCTTTTGAGACAAAGTTGTGACTCGATATAGTAAAGACGGTATCAAGACATAAATTTTCATAAAGAGAGAATTTGTTGACAACGACAAGTCAGTGATTCAGTACAGGTTCAGAAACACTAGGGTACCTGACGTCGTGTGGTCCGAAAGAGCAGGAAGTGATAAAGGGTCTCAATCGAGTCTGAGCACAGGTAACTCAACCACTGTGGTAGGTTGGTAGAGTAGGAGACGGTGAGGGAAGAGGAGCACGGGAGTTAGAAAGGTTCGAAGTCGCAGAAAAGGTTACTTGACCGAGAAGTGTAGTCCATTGGTTTCCTAGTCTCGAAGTCGAAATCGTAGTCAATGATAGTACATTTAGTCTTTTATTGGTGAATCAAAGTCTCGTATTTTCACTTCTGTACCATCGTCGACTCCAATCCTCTCTCCGAAGACACTGTAACAAATGTGTATAAAGATATGAGCCAAGATATAACTTGAAATCAATAAAAATATTTACCTACTTTATATTTAATACCTTTACTTTTCGAATACAAAGGTGTGTATTATTTATTCCGATATCTCAGAACCCAGTGATTAGTTATAACGAAAATAATTTACTTAATGACATTTTGTTTCAACTTTGTTTAAGGGTCGGACGGAGTCGGATGTTTCGTCTCCTGCGACGAAATGACTTACCAGAGGCAGAAGGTGACAGAAACTGAGATGCGGAGTGACACGACAGTATTTATTCTGTGGCTTAATCGTCCATGTACAATCGTCATCGGTAAGGGAGAAACAATACTATACAAACATTAATCGGAAATATGTTGTCGGTATACTCTTGACCAATTCTCGGACTCCGGGACACCTCTCACGAATACCGAGAAGGAATACAGCGGAAGTATATGTGATTATATACCGTGTCATCTGTCCTCTGATGCCTATAAAGTAGTCACGTTATAGGTGGAAGAGTTTCTCGTTAAAGACAATATATAGTGTATAATATGGATAAAAATTTTCCATTATCACTGTAGTCGTTCTACCGATTTATTTTGTAAGGTACAAAGTAAGGGGGTGTTGTTATTACTAAGTCGTTAATGGGTGTTAGTTTTTATGGAGACCACCTCAACACCCTAGGTCGTGGTTTACGGTTCCTTCGTTCCTCCTCATAGTGGGTGGATATACAACCCACAGTCCGTATCCCTGAAACCAAGGTCGACACTTAGGACGTCACCGGACACTCGGTCGATGTTTGGAGTCGGTGTTCGGTCCTCGGGGACCTCTTGTGACAGAATCTGTTGGTGGGTACCTGTTTTCTCGGAAACAACCTTCACAGGGTGTCTCTTCAAAGTCGATGGTGATCTTGTGTGTGTGTGTGTTTTATGTTCAAGTCTACGTGATCTTTCAGACTTACGTATACTTCTTGTCAAATCGTAATAGGTATAGTGTGAAGAGTGTTCTGTCGTGTCGAGTCACGGTTTTCTCTAGAAGGAGTCGGGGTTTAAGGAGAACGACTTCTTTGACTGTCAGACACTCACTCACGGACTCAAGGGGGTCAAGACATCTTACGACGGTAGAGAGAGAGTAGAGTAGGTTTTATGCTACAGTGATGACTTGATGACCCCCTACCCTTCTCGGACCTTCTCGTCGTCTGTCCTGAGCGTCACCCGTAATTTCAGTACGTCTAGGACCATTGTCATAACACAGGGGGTACTTCTTCGGACAGGTTGTCGGTGATCTCTGTGGATCAGTTGTCTGGGGTGGTTTACCGGTTACCCGTGAGGTCGTAAGACGTACGGAGTGTTTATGTGTTGAGGTGTTTATGTGTGAGAAAAGTCACGACTCTACCTCAAGATCGTCTGTCGATCACTCATACGTGTCTTTTGCTCGGGTTTTGACTTCCAGTCCCTCTCTGGTGTTTGAACTTGAAATTGTGAAAGAAAGTCTTTCGTTTTCCCTCAGACGACGACGACGACGACGACGATTCAACGAAGTCAGAACAGGTTGAGACACGCTTGGGTATCTACCGTCGGAAGGTCGGAGGAGGCAGGTACCCTAAAAGGTCCGTTCTCATGACCTCACCCAACGGTAACGGAAGAGGTTTTTCTCTCGGATAGTCGTGAGTTAGATGAAGTAACGTCCTAATTACCTTCCGTTTTTTCGAATTCTTAAGTCGGTGTCCTTGTTCTGTTCCCACGGGTGAGAGTGGTGATGATAAGTTATGTCAAAACCTTCAAAATCGGTGTCTTTAGTCTCTACTTTTTCTTTATTTTCCTTAGGTCTAACCTTTTCTTCTTCATTTTGAGAGCGATAAATGTCTACTGTACCAGGAGATGTATCTTTTGGGATTTCTTTCGTCGTCTTTTAATGATCTCGATTAGTTACTTATATCATTTCAACGTCCTATATTTTTATTAGGTGTCTTTGGGGAACGTAAGGATATGTGATTGTTACTCTTTTGTCTTTCTCTTTAATTCCTTTGGTAAGGTAAGTGGTAACACTGTTTTTCTTATTTTATGAATCCTTTTTTTAGATGGATTTCTTTGTTTTTTGGATGTATATCTTTTGATGTTTTGTGACTACTTTCTTTAGTTTGTACTGTGTTTATCTACCTCTTTATATGGTACCAGTACCTAGTCTTCTTAGTTACATCACTTTTACTCATATGATGGGTTTGGTTAGACATCTAAGTTACGTTAGGGATAGTTCAATAGTTGTGATAAAAGGTGTCTTGATCTTGTTTATTAAAGTGTTAAACATACCTTTATAATTTTTTTTTTGACACTTATCGGTTTCGTTAGAACTCTTTCTTCTTACCTTGACCTCCTTAGTTGGACGGATTGTAGTCTGATAAGACGTTTCGATACCAGTAGTTCTGTTATACCATGACCGTGTTTCCGTCTTTATATCTAGTTACCTTGTTTTATCTTTCGGGTCTCTATTTAGGTGTGTGGATACCTGTGACATAGAAACTGTTTCTTCCGTTCTTATATGTTACTGTTTTTCTGGTAGAGAAATTGTTCACCACGACCCTTTTGACCAGTTGGTAAAATTTTCTGACTATGATCTTGTGAAAGGTTGTGGTAAGTGTTTTTATTTGAGTTTTATCTAATTTCTAGATTTACATTCTGGTCTTTGATATTTTGAGGTTCTCCTTTTGCAACCGTTTTGTGAGAGATTGCATTTAGTGTCATCCTAGGGGATACGGGCGGAGGGTCTCATTACCTTTATTTTCGTTTTTATTCGTTTACCCTGGATCAATTCGAATTTTCGAACAAGTGTTACTTCCTTTGATATTTGTTCCACTTTTCTGTCGGAAGGTTTTCCCTTTTTTATTATCGTTTACTTGGTTGACTGTTTCTTAAAGTTTGTATATGTTCGTTGAGGACGTCGAGTTAAGGTCTTTTTATTTACTGGGTTAGTTTTTTACCCGGTTTTTTGATTTGAAGAGATTTCTTCTGTATGTCTACCGATTGTTCGTGTACTTTTCAACAAGTTGTAGTGAGTAAAAGTCTCTTTACATTTAGTTTTGGTGTTACTCCATGGTAGAGTGCGGTCATTCTTACCGACGATAGGTTTTCAGATGTTCGTTATTTACGACCTCTCCCACACCTCTTTTTTCTTGGGAGAATGCGACAACCACCCTTACGTTTGATCATGTCGGTGATACCTCTTGTCACACCTCTAAGGAAATTTTTCACCTTTGTCTTGACGGTATACTGGGTCGTTAGGGCGACGACCCGTATGCGTGGTTCCTTTGGTCTTAACTTTCTCTGTGAACATGGGGTCACAAGTAGTGTCGTGACAAATATTATCGATCTGTACCTTCGTTGGATCCACAGGTAGCCGTCTGCCTACCTATTCTTTCCACCATGTATACGTGTTACCTTATAATGAGTCGATAATTTTTCTTGTGTAATCTTAGTCAAGATTACTCCACCTACTTTGACCTCGGATAGTATGTCTCACTTCATTCAGTCTTTCTTTTTGTGGTTATGTCATATAATTACGTATATACACCTTAAATCTTTCTACCATTGTTACTGGGATATACGCTCTGTCGTTTTCTCTGTGTCTACATTTCTTTTCTGAAAACCTGAGACACCCTCTTCCTCTCCCACCCTACTAAACTCTCTTATCGTAACTTTGTACGTATAATGGTATACATTTATCTAGCGGTCAGGTCGAAGCTACGTACTCTGTCCCGTGAGTCCCGGCCACACGACCCTGTTGGGACTCCCTGCCCTACCCCTCCCTCCACCCTCCACCCAAGTCCTGCCCCGTATGTACATGGGCGTACTGACTAAGGACAGTTACATGCCGTTTTTGGTGACGACGACGATTCAGTGAAGTCAGCACAGGCTGAGACACACTGGGGTGTCTGTCGTCGGGTCGTCCGAGGGGATGGGGACCCTAAAAGGTCCGTTCTCGTGACCTCACCCGACGGTAAAGGAAGAGGTTATGTCCTTTCACTTTCACTTTCCCTTCAGCGAGTCAACGCAGGCTGAGAAGCGCTGGGGTACCTGGCGTCGGATGGTCCGAGGAGACAGGTACCCTAAAAGATCCGTTCTCATGACCTCACCCCACGGTAGCGGAACCTCCGATTAATGAAATGTTATAACATCACCGTTTTTGGTGATGTTATAACATTTCATTAATGGGAGATTAATTTTATTTATTTATTTATAAAAAAATTTTTTCTTAAGTCGGTGTTCTCCCTCGTTCTTCATACTTTGTTCTCGTAGGTATCCAGTGAGGGTACGGACTGTTTTCCAATAAAGAGGGAAGTTCAGTCAGTAATCACTGACCTCCTCCACTGACGTTGAAGTTTGTACTTCTGTCGTTACGTTCCGAAATTCCTTGTGCTTTTTTGTTCCTTTGAACTGTGATTGTTACCTAGTATTTGTAAAAAGTCATTGATTGGGGTTTCTGTACCTTAGACTTTAAATGGACCATTTATTGAGTTTTATCGAAAATGTTCCTTCGAGTTTCTAGATGTTTTTGTATTTTGTTTGGTTGTTTTGGGTGTCTTTCTATTAAATTGTTTTAGTCCCTGTACTATGTCCTGATTTTACTCTTCATATGTTTCTATATCTTTGGTATTTTCTTCTTATTTTGTCTTTAATGCCTCGACTTCTTGTTCTATTTATTTTACGTTTTACATTAGCTCTAGTAGGTGTCTCCTTATGTAGTTCGTAAATGATTACAAATGGGTAGTTATTAATGAGGTTTACATTTACTTAATTTAAGAGGTTAATTTTCATCAATAACCTACCTAAAAAAAATTCTACGTTTAATATACGGCGACTGTTCTTTAAGTAAAGTCGAAATTCTTGTGGGTATCCAAGTTGTATTTTCTTACGTGTTTCCACAAGGTACGATCATAATTGGTTTTCTTTCGTCCCATCGATGTAAAAATAGTTTGTTCTTTTCTGGAATTCCGTTTCTGACATTGTTCTTTGTTCCTACTAGTAATAAACTACTATTGTCCCTTTTAAGTAGTTCTTCGGTATTATTAGTATTTATACATACATGGGTTGTAACCTCGTGGATTCATATAATTCATTTATGACTGTCTATACTTTCTTCTTTGTCTGTTGATATGTTATAATGACGACGAGGACGGCGACGACGACGACGACGACGATTCAGTGAAGTCAGTACAGGCTGAGACACACTGGGGTATCTACCGTCAGGTGGTCCGAGGGGCTGGGACGCTAAGAGGTCCTGAAGTTCTGGGGTCAAAGTTGTTACCTATCTAGTAGGTCTTTTTTTAGTTATTCTTTTGGAGCGTGATAGAGGGTAGACTAGAAGAACTGGGGACACACGAGACGATCCGAAAGGAGACATATTCCAAGGTTACTCCTCTTCATCCGTCGGAAGGAAGTTAGTAATTTTTATTATTATTATTATTATTTTACTTTATTTATGAAAGGTTAGTAGTGTGGATGTCCGAAAAAGATTGACTAGGAATCAGTACGTAATAGAGACCTAAGGGTCTACCGAGTCACCAATTCTTAGGTGGACGGTCACGTCCTTTACGTCCTCTACCCCCAAACTAGTGACCCAGCCTTTCTAGGGGATCTGTTCCTTTACCGTTGGGTGAGGTCAAAAGAACGGACTTTTTAAGGTACCCGTCTCCTCCGACCACCCAAAGTCATGTACCCCAGTGTTTCTCAGTCTATGTTGACTCGCTGACGTGTCGTATCGTGTACACAACAAAGTCAAGGTCATCTGTTACTGAAGGTACACAGTCCATTATACTGACATGACGTCTTGGGGAATGTTCCGACTCACTGTTAGTCAGACACGTGCCAAGGTCGAATGACGGGAGAAAGGAGTCGGTAAAGAGAAAAGGTACGGAGAGATCAAATTAACGAACCGACTCACCCCAAACACACAAACAAAACACGAAACCAAACTAGACAAACGAAAAGCTCATGGTGTTTCAAGACTAGGAGTCGTGTGTAAACAAGACACAAAACGTGTTCCATTGACTTTTAGGGTAGATCGAAAAGACATTTAATAACGAAATAGTAAAAAAAAGGGATTTTTCCGAGTCCAAAACAGTTCTAAGAGAAGATTTTATCTTGATGAAGTTTTGTAGTCATCAAAAATTTTTAGAAAAAGAAATACATCATAGTAAAAATATATGTGTCACTATTTGTCTCTTCAAAGACCCAAATCTTTTTCATAAAACACTCTAAACCGTACATTAAGAAATTATGAATTATGAACCCGTACCTATCGAGACCAGTAATAGTTTTTGTCTACTTTCTACCCGTGAATTGACAAAACGTTTCACCTCACAAGGCCACGGGAGACGAGACCCCATACACTACAGGTAAGGATAGTCGAGTATCTGTAACAACCATCTAAACGGACAAAATCCGATGTCCCAGACCCAGAACAAAAATTATTCGTTCAAAAACTGTTGGTCCTCTAAGTTGAAATTTTCGTTTACTTTTTGTCAGATCTAAGACTCCCGGAGAAGTCTTTAGTCTCTTACGGGGGGAGTGGTCACGTCGGATGGAGGAGAGTCGTGCCGTCCGCATAGGGTGGTCGGTGTGTGTATGTGTAAACATAGTGGACGACCGAAGACCCATGAGAGTTCAGAAGTGGAGGACGGTTCCCTACTATAGATTTTGTAGAAGATCGGGTGTCACCGGGTCGGTGACGGGGTAGACTTGTGAATGACCTTTTCCCAGGACTCACGAAAGTTTCACGTTCTCAGTGGTTTCCTCCCCAGAATGACCACCCTTGTCTTCGCTCGTGTCTTCCTGTCGACGAGAACCCGACCTCAACTCGGAACCGGTATGAGGACCTTTTCAACTAGGTCTTACTTAAAACGGTGTGAATTCCTGACATCAATCTCTAGACGAGTAAAATAAGGTACGATGTAAATAGGATCCTGTTGTTTTTAGTTTGATCTCTGTTCCATTTTAATTGCCTTTCCGGTCTTGGCCTGACACCTGACTTTGTCACACATATTGTTCGGTTTTTTGGGATGTCTTCGTGCATCGGGTGAATAATTTGACTGTAAAGGGATGCTTCGAAATCCTTATTTAATGGAAAGATTTAAGGGTCGTATGTGACGTTATAACAATTATAGAATAAGTCTTTCGTAATCCGAGTTGAGGACCGGTGTGTAAAGATACCTCTTCGAACGATCCTTTTGTTTCTGTTTTTAGACGAATCCAAAGTTTTTATAAACGAAGTAAAATAACCTAAAAAGATGTAGGTTCTTTGTATTTATTGGATATAATATTTATTTATCTTTTGTGAAAACTCGTTATTTCATATACTATTTTACAGATTTTAGTTGTAGACCTTTGTATTATGTCATTAATTTAAAATTTATTACCGTTGTTCGTTTCAATCCTACCGGGTCGAGTAGTTAATATAAACGAAAAATAGAGAGAATAAATTGAGTACTACCATAGTCGTACTCTATGTATAACTAGAGTATTGATTCTTCGATCCATTGAGGAATTTTTAATAAAAATTACATGATTTTCAATAAAAATCTTAACCAAAGTACATGCTTTTCGTAGTCTGTTGGGACCTGTCATTGAACTATAGACTGAATGTATTGTGTAAGACTAGAGTCCGAGGTAAAATTAATGATACGGAAGTCCGGGGTTTCATAATAGGGGACCCAGTTTAAGTCGACCCTTCGTCTAAAATAATTCATCCAAACTACGAACTTTTTTTACCGTACGCTTACGAAATCCAGTCCGGACGAGTCAACACATTGTTCAGTTGTCAACAATGGATGAACTGGGTAGGATACCGGTGGAAACTGCCGAAGTAAGTGAACACTACAGACAAACCGGGGGACTTCAAGTTACTGACTGTCCATGCCGTCCCTTCAAGTACCACTGTACCAACTGTTTAGTCTCGGAGTTTTCTTCCTTGACCCCAATAAATCGACCCTCTGTTTTTCGATAAAACGCCCCTTCCCCAAATTTCCGAAATCTTTTACTTTTCTTCTGTATAAGTCTAGTCTCAGAGTTTTACTCTTAGTCGTAGTAGTTTTATTAGGTCCTTACATAATCTTTACGTTTCAAAGTCTGGAGAGGGGTCTAAATGTCTTTTACTATTTAAGATCTCACTCCTGTCATTAAACAAAATGGGAGGTCCACTAAGACTACGTATATTTGAAAACTCTTGGTGAAAAGATCCACGTTTCTCTGGTTGGTCCTTTTTTTGTCCTATCTTTAGTGTTCCGTCCTGTAAAGTAAAATACCATATCCGGAAAATCAGTGTTGGAAAATTTACGGGGTCTAATTTGTCGTCCATCTTATTAGTCCTCATTTGAAGGACTATAACTTTCACAGTCGGTTTTAGTCTTTTCTAAGTTTATAGTCAGTATTAAAACTGAGTCTATTTGAGTTTCCCTGAAAGATGAACCTTGTCAGTTATTAAGGTCTTAGGATGTCCTCTTTTAGAATAGTGTTGTGTCATATTTCTCGTGTCATATTGGTATTTTCACCTATTCCTCGGGTTGTTTTTACTTACATGACATTCTCATGGACGGTCACTCCTGTTCTTGAACAATTAACTTAAGTCTCGGAGTACTTTGAAGAAAATTTTAATAAAAGGAAAAGTATCTTGTATAACAGTCTCTCGGGTAATATTTTGTACTTATATCCGTTTTGGACAAACTCATTTTCACTGTCTTTTAACTCTTACTTATTGATAATAAAAATTTCTAAAAAAATTTCAGAAATAACTTCCACAATGTTACAACGAACGAAATCCAAAGCCAAAAAACCGACCCCTCAGTATATCCTAGAATCGAGGGGTTGTGCCTAACTTGGGTGTTGGGGACATGATCTTCCATTTCAGAATTGGTGACTTGGTACCGCCTTCAGGTCTTTCACATTGCTGACTTATGTTCTTCGTCAAGACTTCCGACTCGATTACTTCAGACGTCGGTGGTAGAATGTCTCGGTGAACCTTCTCGTAAGTTTCTTTATTTAATCACTGTAGAGATTTGTCTCCAGTTTTACAACCGTGTACGTACTAATGACCACTTATGACACTCAAGTTTTCACCCATTTGGATATGTTTTCTAGACCCCACGAGACTTCCCGGAGGGACTCCGATCTACCGTCTCCGTGTCTATCGAGGGTTGGTGTCCGACCCCGTTCTGAAGAAGTCAACTAATCAAAATTAGTCTTCCTGAATTGCTAACGGTAAGTGCATTATAAAAACCAACGCCATATATAAGTCAATTTCTATCGTCCCATCATTTGATGACAGGAGTAATTTTCCTACCTTAACTTATAAGAGTTAACTAGACACAAACATAGAAATTCTACGATTTGGTTTCTTAAGGTGTCTATGGTGTCTATTGTAATGTCCATTTACCGGACCGGTACGAAGAGACTAAGGGGAGAATATCAGTTCTAAGATCTCAGGTCTCCAGTTGAATTAGATTACCTAGATCCTTTCATCGATGGAAAATATGAAAGTCTACGGGAATGAATGGTGTAACGTCTCCGTTCCATACAGTTCGGACTAAGTCCTGAAATTCCTAGGGTCTCCTTTAGTTTCACTCTAGTTTACGTTCGACATGGTGAATGTCGATGAGTCTGTTTAGTGTCTAAAACGTAGATATTTTATTCCTGTTATCATTATGGAAAAGGTATACTGACAACCCTTTCTTACCAGTCATAAGTCTTAGACAATCAATAAATATTTACTAAGAACCACAGATGAATGCGGTTAAACCAGACTATGTTTGTGACTCCTGGAAGTCGGATGTTTGACCAGGACGGACTAAGGATTTCTTACGACTCTTTCGGACCTTGACATAGTCCTTGAATCCTGTCACCAGACCGTGAGTACACCTACTGTCAGACCCATTGTCTTGAGGGTATTCGTCGTTGACAATAAGACAAAAAAAAAGGAAGATGTCTATTGACCTCGGTCTTTTAGAGGAGTAAAAACAGTTGAAAACAGTGGTCCGAAGTGAGAAATAATCTCTTTGGAGGTGAGAAAGCCGGTCAACACATTTCGTGTAGGGTCCGGGACATCACCCCTAGTCTTTGTTGTCAGAAACGTTCGTCGGACTCGATTGTCAGTCAACCCAGTATTGGTCGAATTAGGTCTATCCAATACTCAATGAGACAGGGGTAAGGCAGAAGGTGGAGGAGGACATAGGGTTCATGGTTGTGATTTCTTCAATGATGACACATAGACACACGTAATCATTCCATATAATGCCAGTCATAACAGTGACCTGAAGACAATAGGTGACTCCTAAAAATTCTTGACTCTATTTATCTCGTATATGGGTTGTATATGGACTGTAGAGGGGTATTTTATGTTCCGTGTTCGATACCTCCTCTCAGAATACCGTTTCCTAACAAGATATCACAAAATCCGTCTTTTGTACGGAAATGTCGAACAGTGGGTCTAACATGTACTTCAGACTTGAAGTTAGGTGTGAAGAACTTATCGATTCGGGACACTTGGAGGACACACTACGAGTGGTCGAGCGAATGATCTCTACTATTTAGTCTTAAGTCCTCAGTTCTGTTCATTGTACCTCTAACGGACGTCACCTAAAGGTCCTATGTTAAGGTCTGTGTGACTTACCATAAACTCATCCCATATATGACTTTATATCTCAAGAAATATTTGTTAAGGCCCGGAGGGTCCACGGACAGTCACATCCTCTACGTTCTCTGTGCCCAAATTAGGGACCCAGATCTTATAGGGGACCTCATCCTTTACCGTTGAGTGAGATCATAAGAACGGACCTTTTAAGGTACCTGTCTCCTTGGACCCTCTGATGTCAGGTACCCCAATATTTCTAAACCTGTGTTGACTCGTTAATTCGTGTGTGTGTGTGTGTGTGTGTGTGTGTTTGTTAAGGTTGAAACCTCGACCTAAAATCATCCTAGACCTTTATCCTTCCAATACATTGGGGAAGAATTAGAAAAACAGAGACGTAAGAGAACCATCTTTGTCTTGATATTAAATTTATAAACGTAACTACCAATTATGACTTCTTCATAAAAGGATCCAAGATAGTATCAAACTATAGACGGAACACAGTTCTGAACTCCTCGAATTGGGTCAACATTTTATTAAAGTTCACAGGTAAGATTCGTTTATACTAAAATTGTGGAACGGGTGAAGTCACTGTTCCGTGACCGATCGACATAAGTTCAACATATACCAAATATCCGGAATTTCCAATGGATTGAGCAATTTGTAGTAAGGACAAATACACAGAGTCACCGGGTACCTCTCCCTACGGGTGTTTTCTTATACTTGTTCTGTGGAGAACACATAAGTCTTAGTACAAGACCCTAAGAAGGTCCAAACGAGATCTGTAAAGGTAAGATAGGAACTTTCTGATGTGATCACCTTTACTTGACGTAGACGGTTTAATAAACTCGACCTCAACCGATATCATGGTTTCGTCTTAATTACTTCACTAATCGAGTGTCCTGTGTAGTTTGATTATTCTCTATAAAAGTTCCATTTACAGTTCACTTGTAGTTTCTTTTTTTACGGATACACTTAGTTTTAATTATTGTGGTCATTATTTTGGTGACCACAAAATTCCACTACAACTTCGGTGGTACGTTCGTGGATACCGAGAAAGAGTACATATAATAAGTAAACAAAGAATGTTTTGAGAACCCTCTTGTGTACTCGGAACTATTAGTGTCAAATGTCGATTCGTGAGACTTCTGGGAGTCCGAATTTCTTCTTTAGTTTATATGATATATACATAAGATTGTATATAAGAACGACTATAAATGGTTAAACCTCGGTTAGTCTATGATTCGTTTATAAACTATCAAAACGAATCAAGGGAAATGAATACTTTCTTCGTACTAAAAGGTATGTGTAGATCGTTTCTACCATAAAGGGTAATGGTTAAGGAACGCCGGACTCCAGACCACTTTCTACGGTGTGAGTCACGATCGAGTACGTACCTCGGTCGGTCGGTTCCTCGTACCGAAGTTCAGTCGGTGACTACACTCGTGATCGCGGGTAGTCACAGTCCCGGTACGTCTCGTTACGTATAATGATGAAGGGAAAACTTCGGTATAGGAAACGATCGATGACCCAACAACAGGGTGCACATGTCGTGCTCAAATTTCTTTCTACCTTTGTGGTGCAGGTATTTTCTTTACTTGAGTTGAGCGTTTTATTGTCCTTTCTCTTACCCTGATCGTAAACGTTCGGTCGAAACAGAATCCCCGTAGTGTTAATTTTAGGTTAAGTCGAGAAGGTCCTTTGGTCAATTTTCGTAAAATGTAGGAGATAAGTGGGTATTCCTTCGTTTGTAGTGTTGAATGACAGGACGAAGTACAGTGTTTGCAGTGTGTTTAGAAGTCACCGTACTCGTTCTCAGTGTGTCTAATAGACTTAGGCCACAGTTTCGACAAAGATGAAAGTCCTTTATCTTTCCACAGGTAACCCCTCCTCGAGTCACAACGAAAAGATCTAAATGAAAAGAGTTTTATTGACTATCTCAACTGAATGAAAAGACCTTAAACTAATATACAAAAGAAAAATGATTAATCGGACATTCTAATGTGAGGAGACCGAGTCAACCATTTCTTAAGCGGACGTTACACTCTCTGGACCCAAACTAGGGACCCAACCCTTCTAGGGGACCTCTTCCCTTTCCGATGGGAGAGGTCATAAGACCGGACCTCTTAAGGTACCTGACTATTAGGTACCCCAACGTTTGTCACCCTGCACTGACTCGCTGAAAGGGAAGTGAAGTGAAGTTGACTTCTAGTATGGTCTTATCAACGTTTAAGAGTGGATTTGTTTACTCCGGTAAGGAATGGATTCCCCTCTGTCCGGTCCACAAGATCGACAACGACGGGTGAAGTTATCTGTTCAGTTTTTAGGACCCTGTGTACTCGTGTCCTCTGTAGTCTTCGTCCAAGAAAGGACTGGGTTCCCTAGTTTGGGGTAATCTTGACGAAGTTTCTAGTGAATTATATTGTTTCTACACCGGTCCCATCTTTATACCACATCTTATCTACTTACGAATAAAATGTATGGAATTTAGTTGGTGTATGACCAACTGTTCCATTGATTAGTTTTCAGAGTTCACTTATTCTCGTGTCTGTTTTAGTATTCCCAGTTTAAAATACTTCGACACCTTATAGTCTCATTTTCCTCTTTCGTTAATTATGAAAGACTTATGGACCTCATAAGTATTGTGACCGTGTAGACGAGAAAGTAAGTTGGGAATCTTCTATGTATGTTAATAGAGTAAATCTATCTTTTACCTGATTCCCCCTCATTGACTTCCAGGGTCCTGATGGATTGAGGTCTAAGGTACAGAAAGGAGATTTAGAAGTACTGAGGTAACCCGTTTGTCTACTGGTTGATGACTATCTTTGACTACGTGGACGGATCTTGTTTATGTTGTGGTCACCGTTCCAAAGTTGTTCTTACATCTGTCTTGGATCTCGTCTTTGAAAGTCATGTCCGTGGGACGACGAATCATGTGGTTGGTAGCTTAACTTGACGTGTACTACATTGGTGTCGTTAGGTGGCTTTTCATCGTGTGAATTAGTACGAGTTTCCGATTATTAAAACCGGGTGGAACTCCGTAAATTTGGGTGGGTGTGTAAGATAAAGTGAGATGTATAATCATTCACTGTAAGTTAAAGAGTCATTATCGGAACCGAGTAGGTATGACACGAGTTAAGTACTCACCAACGAGAGGAGAGGGATAAAACACCGAAGGAAATAGATGTGGAACTAGGATTTTGGACGGAAACCGAAAAACCAGAAACGTTTTAAACCTATAGTCAGACATGAAAGTTGATGACGAAACGGATTCAAGTAAAGTAATAAGAAAACGAAAACCTCGGAAGGTCAGGAACACCAGAATTTCTTTCCTTTGTGTGTAGAATATGGACTGAGACTTTAGAGAGAGTCATCCTGTTAGGGGTCTTGGGAGTTCTCTTTCTATTATGAAAACAATATCTTAAAAGATAACATTTACATAAGAAGGAATGATAGGTGTTACGGAACGGTACAAATAACTAAGAAAGGACCTCTTCCGTTACCGTAGGGTGAGGTCATGAGAACGGACCTCTTAGGGTACCTGTCTCCTCGACCCTAAGAGGCGACTATCCGACGTCAGGTACCCCAGTGATTCTCAGCCCGGTCTGACTCGCTGAAGTGAAAACGAAAAGTGAAAGTACGTGACCTCTTCCTTTACCGTTGGGTGAGGTCACGAGAACGGACCTCTTAGGGTCTCTGTCACCCGGGGGCAGATATCCCAGCGTGTCTCAGCCTATGCTGACTTCGCTGAATCGTCGTCGTCGTCGTCGGACTTAAATCGACTTGTGTCTTGTTATCTACGGGTTCCCCTGAGATGAAGATATATGGGGTTCAGGACACATTTGTATCTTTAAGTGTACGTTTCCTCTTGGTCGTTGGTTTTCGCGTACAAGGGTGACAAGGGTCATACGACGATACGGGTGGGAGAACGAAGCAAGTCCTGGTAAAGACTTGGGGTCTTAAGAGTTCTGGTGAAGACGGAGGGAATCCGCACAAACCTTGACAGGGCAATGTGATAATAAAGTTTGTCAAGAGGGACACACACGTAAACAAACAAACAAGAGAACAAAAGGAGTCCTCCTATTCTGTAATCTGTCGTCTGAGTCGTGACGAAGTAAACCCTAGTTGATTTCGTCTTTGGTGGTCGTAAGTGTTTACGAAGTAAGACCCTTACGTTCCGAAACCCTAATTAATTGGGACTTCGGTGTACAAAAGTCACAATACGTTATCCTATAAGGATCTACTTAATCCATTTTGGACAACCGTTTCGGACTCTTTTACATCTAAAACCTCAGAGTAGGACTTTATTGACTAAGTCTCATATAACACTACCCCAGACTGTCACCACTACCCCAGACGGTCATTCGAAAAATAAAAAAAATAAAAAAAAGTGAAAGTGAAAGTGAAATGAGAAACCATGTCTCCAAAAGTTTGAAATCGTTTATATGTGTAGGGACTTTTCGAAAACAAGTTTTATTACTGACTGTCAGAGATGGGTCTTTCTAAGTTGACACTGGACTTCCTTGTCCTTAGACTTAAAATTTGTTTATAACTACTTTACAATGTCTTTTTCATCTTACCTGAAAAACCGGTTTGGCCACAAAGAACACTAGGAATACATCCACAGAAAGTCTAGTACGAATCTCTGTATGTCGAAACCTTGGAAACTATGTCTTGAAAATTAGACTATAAAGATTAAACTCCTCTATAATAACTGACGAAGAGATAGGTACCGAAATAGTACAGGGTGGAGTTTAGGACAGTGGACAAACCCGTTGATGGGTGTAAGTACGGTATTCCTGTCCTTGAATTTACTGTGAGTCTGACTTTTTGGATTCCTACGGGTCATGGGTCACTAGACCCTGTTCGGGGATCCCTACCTAAGTTACCACCCAGTCTCCCTCTGTACGTCTGTAAGTCTGTCTCGGGTGACCTGGTCATCCACCTATTTTGTCAAGAGTGTCGTGACCAGTCGTCGACAGGTAGTTTTTGTGAGGAGTCTCGCTATAGAGTGTGTAATAGGAAGACAGAACAAGAAGAATAGTACATATCTTAACAAATAGGAATTAGACATGGGTGGTTGAGGAGGGTTTGTCCCATTTGAAATTACCTTAGAATTGAATAAGTAACGATATAGGAGTTTACGAATCTTTAAATGTATCTTATATCATAAACTAATCGTTTTATAAACTTACCTAAATATAATTCTTTATCATAATAATTAAGAATCCGAAGGGACCACCGAGTCTCCAATTTCGCAGACGGACGTTACACCCTCTGGACCCAAGTTAGGGACCTAACCTTTCTAGGGGACCTCTTCCTTTACCGTTGGGTGGGGTCATAAGAATTATACGAGAAACAAAAAGAAAGTTGTTTCGTATTTCATACTCCTGGAGACTATTCCATTTATTTACGATTGTTCCGTAGGCGTCAACTCTTTAGAGGGTGTCTCTCAATACTCAGAAACTTTCTCCTCCTTTTCTTCCCCTCTTCACGTAGTCACATCACGGGTATCACGAGGGTTGAATCCCACAAGTGTGTAGACCAATCACCGTATCGAAGTCCTCCATTTACAAATAACCCTTTTAGTCAATGAGTAGATTAAGACGTAAAAATAAAGTCGTCAATGAATGTTATCTTCGTTGATCTTCCTTAGGATTGTAAGTGTTACTAAACCGTCTTAATACGTTGAATATTTTTGGATCCCCCGAAGGGGTCATCGAGTCACCCATTTCTTAGGAGGAAGTTACGTAATCTGTGTCCTCTACGACCAGACTAGTGAACCAGTCCTTCTATGGGGACCTCTTACTTTACCTTTTAGTGAGGTCATAAGAACGGACCCTTTAGGACACCTGTCTCCTCGGACCGTCCGATACCGGGTACTCCAACGTTTTCTCAGTCTGTTCTGATTCACGATTTTTGGTCACCTTACAATACTGTACGAACACCCCCAGTAATAACATTTCGATAAAGGGTCCTCAGTTGTCAAGTCTGTTCTATAAAGTGGTAGTCTCAGTTCTTTATTTCAGAGACAATACCCTAAAGTTCCCTTTTCGATACTAGTCGTCTCACTAACGGTAGAACACTAAAGGAGGTCGGAAGAAAGACTTTTTGAGTTGAGATGTCATACGTCCATGTTTTCCCACTCCCTTTACCCAGGGTACACCGTCCTCTGGGACTCTCGTGGGGATGGAAGGACGACCTGGAAGTCAAACGTCCAGTGTCCTTATTTTGTCTAAGAAGTTGGGTGATCTACTACCGGGTTTCCGGCCCGTTTACAAATCAAGGTTACTCAGTAGATTTTTAGTGTAAATCTACCCTCTTTCGACAGGGGACTTAGTGACTTTCTTGTCTCTTCATGCACTTAATATTTGTGCTTAACCTAATACGTGGATGTATTAGGATACTATCACTAACTCATTACAGATGGACAAACTTCAAATTAGGAAAAAGTAAGAAGTACGAAGTGAGATCATTTATGGTGAAAAGTCCTACTAACAACAAGAGGAAGAAGAATCTTTCTGTCACTTCAGGAAGTTGACCAAGGACTTTGGATGGTATGAAAATATATATATATATATATATATATATACTTTATATGTACACTTTATGTGTACACTTTATATGTATGTGTGTATATATGTATACGTACACAGATATATATGTGTATCCACGTCTATAAAGGTCTATTACTTTCGGTTCAGTTTCTTTGGTACTTTAATTGATCGTAGGCAAATATATGTTACTTTTATTTGGATGAGTTCCGATTGTATAGGTCACAAGAGACGAAACTACAGAAAAAATTTGATGAGACTATCACCATAATAGTCATATTTTACCATAGGTAAACTACCTTCACATTTCAGACTTCGCTCCTCTGTGTAGTTGTAATAAAATAAAGACAACTCTGATCTTCTTCAGTATTTAATAAGAAAACGGAATTGAAGACCTTTCGTCAAATTATTCTACTTAATTATTTATTTTACGGTGACAGTTTACTTTGACGTAGTCGGTTAAATTTCTGTTAAACAGGTTCAAAGTTGTTTAACTGATAAATTTCTCACTTGAGAAATTACATGTAATATAGTACGTATATTAATGACTAACCCTTCGGTGACAGTTTACCCTGGAGACGGAACCTTTAAGAATCTCCCAAGAGATCATCGATTCTTTTTAGATTTTCTCAAATATAGGTCTATTTCTCACTCCTAAAGATATCTAGATTTTACTCGTTGGTTAGTTATTTTATTACTCACTTCCCTCCACACCTCTATCAATAAATCCCTGAAACTTGGAATTATCTTTATTATCTCTCAACTGATACTTTTTGATTTCGTATGTGATCTTTATAAACATAGTTAAGGTGGTATTTGTGACAACTAAACAATCGGACTATCTTTTTTCTCATATGCGTCAAAAACTACGTCTTCGTTCCGGTATAAACTTCTTCTTGACTTTTAGAATGATTTTGTATCTCTATTATCAACTTTAAGACAAGTTATGTTTTTTTTTATATGAGTCTCCAATTGAGTATTTAGAGGGTTAGCATATTTATAAATTTTATAAAAGGACCATCAACATGGAAGGGAAATCACAAACGGATTTGAAGATTGTATTTCCTAAACTTTATTACCCACTTTGTTCAACACTTAAAACCATTCCTACAAAAACTCATGTCACGAAAGGGATTGAAGATTTTTTACCTTAGAAGTTTCCTTTTCAATGTGTAAAAACACGATGTAATGAGTGAAATCGAATCTTAGTCAGGGAAGGTCTTACGATAAAGTCTTACAATAATCGTATAAATAGGAGAGGAATTTCTGAAGTTGTTATCATACTGACAGTATTATAACTCTTTCGAACTACAAAGGTTTTCTTTTTGTTTTTATTACCATTATATTAAATGTCGGTCTTGTTACTTCTAGATTGACGTTCGAGATGATTGTTAGATGAACACAGATCAATCAAGTCATGTTAATTTCGCTGTTTATGATGGTGTCAGGATCGTCAGATTACAGTGGTCGATGTAGTTCATGTTCCTATAATCTTATAAAGTACGCTATCTTACAGTAATTCGAGTTTGTTTGACTTCGTACTACCACAGTAAATATTTGAATTGACGCGGTGCGAAAGGTACAACCAAGTCATTTAATTACTGAAACTGTGTAGAATTTACGTTTAATTATTGGTCTTTATTTTTCCATGACGACTTTGACGTCAATGCGTACCTTATCGGTAAAACGAGTTATTCTATAGTATAAAGTCTTCGAACGATTAATCTTTGTCGCACGTGTTATGTCACGGTAAAGAAAGATTCGTCTTTTGTAAGTCGTAATGGTCCTTTATTTAAAGGTGAAGTAGAACCCAAAAGGACTATCTCTTAATTCAAAATGAATGTTGGTACGAAGTCTAACCTCTTCCGTTACCGTGGGGTGAGGTCATGAGAACGGACCTTTTAGGGTACCTCTCTCCTCGGACCTTCCGACGTCAGGTACCGCAGCGAGTCCCAGCCTGTGCTGACTCACTGAAGTGAAAGTGAAAAGTGAAAGGACGTAACCTCTTCCTTTACCGTTGGGTGAGGTCGCAAGAACGGACCTCTTAGGGTCCCTGCCCCCTCACACCACCCGACGGTAGATACCCCAGCGTGTCTCAGCCTGTGCTGACTTCACTGAATCGTCGTCGTACGAAGTCTAGGTATTATTTCTTACAGACATAGTAGGAAGATCCTTATCACACTCACCTCCGGTTCCCCTTTCGTGACCCACCAGAAGACGAAATTACACTTCACCATAGAGAAATATGGACTCGGTTTCAGAATTCCGTTGAACCTTTCACTTACAAATTTATCCAATTATTAAAGAAAGTATAACACACAGAATGGAAACCCGTAAAACATAAAAAAAATTTCGACAGGAGGGGATTTTTTACAAAATCTATTCATATCTCTCCACCTATTCATTTTATTTTATGTGTGTGTTTGTGTGTGAAAATTAACTTTTTCTAAATAAACCTATTTTATTTTAAGATCTATAAACCCAAGACGAACACACTGTTAGATCTTTTAATATATAGTGGACGATGCCTCCGGTCACTTTTGACTTACAAAATCCTGTTTTCCGTGTTTCGACTAATAACGACAAGAGAAAACTGGAGAAGTAGACAAAAAAGTTGCTATTTTTTATAGTCCTTAGATTTAAACTTTAAAACTGACATGAATAGGTTCGATCTCTATCCCTAGTATGACTCAATCTACCTCTTTCGTATCTGTTTTACCATTTAAACCAATACTCACCTTATCTAAGACTACAAAATTACATTAGGGTAATATAATCCTTCGAAGTTGTCAGTCAGACATTAGATACTGAAGATAGGGACATAGGTTTCACGAGTCGTATCGGGGACCGTGTGTCACCCACTTATTATTTGCGAACAGTGAAGAAATCTAGGGTACTGGATTCAACAATAAAACCGTGTTTACTAGGACTTTGTCCTGTACTTAAGACATCAAAGTTAGTGTGATTACTGACTAATGAGTTTGGTTAATCAAGATACCCCGTTACTGGTCTTAATAAAAATGATTACACAGATTTATTAAATAGTCTGTCCGGCGGTTTGTCAATAAAGACGGGGTTTTTGTCGACGTCTTGAAGTGGTTGAGGACATGTTTGAAGTAAGTAGTATAAAAAACGAGTTTACATCCTTTTTACGATAGACCCCGTAGAAACACAAATACGGATTCTAATCAATTTTATTAGGGTTCACTCTCCATAAATGTAAAGGACGTAGACCAATTGTGAGACCGTGATGCACGAGTCACACTTAAGTTCATAGTGTAAAAATAGAAGAGTATTGTATGTCTGAGTCTCGTCCGACAACAAGGTTTTCGGAGTAGGACTGACCCTATGATCTATTCTCGGAATAGATGATTGGGGAAAGAAGGTGTGTAGAGATGAATGTCCATACATTACTAGAACGTTCAAGACTTTAAGTTTTAGACACACCTCTATCCCTTAGTCCTACTCCTTGATGATTTTGATCGAAATTTGAGTGGTACGTGTCTGTTTGTCTTTATAATGATCTTTGACTTCTCCGTTACTCGGGAGACCGAAACGTCCTTATGACCCGTAACTCTTGTAATACGTCTTAAAAAGTTCATGATTTCAGAATTCGTTTAATTCTACTGTCGTATGCGTACCGCACGAAAATAGTTGTACGAACTATGACCGACTTAAGAAGACCAGGGATTGACATTTGAGTTCCACCTTTCCGATTAGACAAATAAGTTTAAGGAATATCCTTACGTCGCTTCTTTGACCTTTTAATTTATTCGAGAATTTTTACAAAGACTCACGTAAATCTCAACCTCCGTATATTCCATAAAAATTAGTTGTTAGGTACTGAGTTTCCATTATCTTACTACCCGTAGTCTTTACAGTTCCATTTCCTAAAATTACAAGAGACGTTTAAACAAGTCACAACTTGACTTCTAGATTTAGGAAGTAAGTAAGGTGTTGTTTACGTTTTCCGTGAAGGAATAGTATTAGATTGGGTCTTTACCAAAAGACATCATGTACCTGACCCTTCCCCGTGTCTTATACGCAAAATTACATTCCTTAAGTATACAGTAAAGGATTGTTTATAACTTTTCGTAGAGGAGGTATAAGTACGGTTTTTGACTCAAAAATTTTTGTGTAAAAATTTCATTCTAGGGATTCTGTGCGTATCAGTAAATACTATTTCAAGAGTCCTTTTTTTTTTACTTCATCGTGACTTTATAATTATTACTAGTTATTTCCTTTATTTGTGTTACGGTAATACGTGTATGGGAATTTACTACAATGTAATAATTATTCCTACTGACAGACCTTGACCTATACGGGGTTATTTGTAAATATATAACGTGTCTTCCTTCCGACGATTGATGACTCATGTAGATTTATGTTCAGGTCAAGACAGTCATTAATTGTAACCCTGAAACCGATTCTGTGAAAGACAGAAACCAGAAGTTAAAGGAGTAGGTACGGAAAGATCATACACTTAACGAAAAACTTCGAAACCCCCCGATATGGTAAGATACTAAATTCTTACTTCGTGAAGTGTGACGGATGTTACTTCTCCCGTCCCGTCGACAGGAAATGGAACGGAGACGTCAACACGGAGGTTCGTGACTGGTACCAGTCACCCGTACCCCGGTACCTCACCCCTCTCCTACACGTCCTGTCCCACCCCTGGACCCCTGAGGACAGACGTACCGGACAAGAGACTTAGTACCATTAGTCACTGATACGACTCTCCTCATGTCCGACCCCGTAGGAGGGACCCTGTCCGGCTCTAAATTCCTTTCCAAATAAAAACGTCATTCAAGATCAAGGTTGATTTCTCCTCTTTTCCCGCGGTGAGTAGGAAAGATGGATCTGAAGGAACGTACGAATGTTTGTTCAAGGGGTTTGGGGACCTCGGTTTCGCGATAGGCTCAAAACTATCGTGTAGAGATCGATATTGTGGTCACAGTCTCGTCTCTAACATGTAAATCCCTCTCCCACCCGTCCTCTCTACCTCTAATGTGTAAAGAGTCCTCTTATTTTCCGACTCATGCTTATTCGCTGAGTTATGTAATACCTTGTATTCGGTTCCAGGACGAATAAAAAGTAAGATTTTCGATATTTGAAAAGTAGTTTCATCTCTTGGGTAGTTCTTTGTGTTGTTATTCTTTCATCCATACGGAAGACTTCTCCTCAGGAGAGGATCCAAGTTCATAAGCCCAGACAGTGACAGGTGAAGGACTCAGACGGAAGACTAGAAGACGCAAAGTAACTGGGCTCTCAAGTTGCGTCGACGGGAGGATCATGGGTGTTGGTGGAGATGTTACTAGACTTCGGTGTACCGGGTGTCGACAGGAGGTTTTCAATCCCGGTCCCGTCCCCTTGAAATTCCTTCCTAATATAAACGAGTCTCTGACTCGTTTTGTAACTCGTGATAAGGGTGGTGTCATCAGGATCGCTTCCTAGATTTTAAAGTGAGTCTGAAACTTTTATGAAGACACCTCCTTCTGTCTACGATTCGAACCTGAGGTGAACTAGTGTCCCGGTCCTGGGAGGAATTCTGGTGGACACGTGAGGTCCGATCCGAACATATGTATCTGTTTTATTCCGGAGGAGACAACGACCATGGTATTGTGAAGATTCTGAATTTTGACCGGTTCTTAAGTGTGTATATGACGGGGGTGATTCATAAGGACTCTAGGATACCTTACTCGTCTTATTGACAGTAGGGAAGAAAATTCGTCTTCTTTGTACTGGGAAGTTTTGGACTTCGGTTTCATCTAAATAAGAAATCAGATAGACTGAAGTTTCTTATAAATGTATGCTAAAGGTATTTCTCCGTTTCTTATTTTTCGTAATTAGTCTGATCTGTCCCACAATTAAATTTAATTTACAGACGTATGAGAGATACCAAACATTATTTTTTGAACTCAAAGACTGGTCCAATAGATGACCCGTCTAAAGGATATCATTAGACTGAAGATTGCAGGGTCGAAAACAAAGTGCACAAAACTAAACGTAGAAGATACTTCACATTAGAAACTGGAGTTTCGCCATTACTGACGTTCGAACAAGATGCAAACATCTTATTTAATGTAAATGAGTCATATATACACAATGTAACTTCTCACAGACAAACAATTTCCTTTAACCTGAATTAAAGGACTCACCATTAAATATACTGTCGTAACACCTGTAAAGAAGTAATAAAGATAAAGATCCCGAGGAGATGAAAATAATACATTCAGATGTAGAAGTAATCACTGTATTTAAATAGAAGATCATTATTATTATTATTATTATTCTAGACCCACTAATATGGAGGTTAAACGGACTTTGGTTAGACGAGAAACCGACATCAGAACTTTATTGATAATTATATAAGGGTAGGGTGAATTCACAGGAACAAACCTTTTATTTAAAATACCAGTGGTATTAGTTCTAGAAAGTAGAACAGAAATAAGGATGTCAAGAAAACTTGATTGTCTAATGAAAGACTCGTCTTTCTTGGTGAAAAGAAGAAGGTGTTCCCAGACTTCAGGTCTCTCTAGACTACCACTGGACTGGATTTACTTGTCGTCACTCTCGTTTCTTTATAAGACCTGTTACAAGACTTACATACTCACACACATGAACCCATTCTTATGACCTCACCCAATGGTAAAGGAAGAGGTCCCCTAGAAGGGTTGGGTCCCTAGTCTGGGCCCAGAGGACGTAACCTCCGTCTGCGAAATTGGCGACTCGGTGGTCCCTTCGGAAACCCATCCACAATAGGTTTCATTTTTTTTTTTTTTTCTCGTGGAACACAAACGTATTCGTTCACTCATTCCCTGTGACCTTCTTCTAGTCGACCCTTCCTTTCTATTACTTAGACTGAGGTTTGTGTAGATTTACTCCAATTATTATGTATCCTACCCCCATATTTCTAGACCTCTTCTATATTCCTGTACTCCTGGACCTCGGATATCTTCTTCGGATATTTTATACGTAAAACTCTATGGTTGTATCGTTTGCATAGACTTCGGTACCATTGACTGATCCACCGGTTACCGTCACTTGTCGTTCCTCTGTTTCTCTTTGGTCCTGGTTCGAGATTTCTTAAAGTTAGTAATTTACAACTTCCTTTAATCATTCTTGGACGGTTTCTATCCTTCTTTTGGTCCCTTCACAGTTGTTCCTTTCTTTGACAAAGTCCTACTTTCTCACTAGAAATCCAGTTTTAGACGTCACTTCAGTTTTAAAATTCTTTAAATTTATATCACGCCATTAGAACTGACCTAGGACTGTGTCTTATTTCGGTAACCACCCTTTTACCCACTTTGGGGTTATTTCAGACATTAACTCAATCATCCTCTTCCGTTACCGTGGAGTGAGGAAAAGAGGAGAGCGGACCTTTTAGGGTACCTGCCTCTTCGGACCCCCCGACATCAGGTACCCCAGTGTTTCTCAGTCTGTGCTGACTCACTGAAGTGAAAGTGAAAAGTGAAAAGACGTAACCTCTTCCTTTACCGTTGGGTGAGGTCGCAAGAACGGACCTTTTAACGTCCCTATCCCCTCGGACCACTCGACGGTAGATACCCCAGCGTGTCTCAGCCTGTGCTGACTTCGTTGAATCGTCGTCGTCGTCGACGTCGACGTCGTCATGACATTGTTACGATAAAAGATGAACTATTTACCTGGTATTACTACGTACTATCATTGTGATTCTCTTCTTCCCTTTCCCATATATTCTGTAAAAACATGATGGAAACGTTCAGAAGCCACTTAAATTTAAATGAATTTTAATTTTCAAATTTTATAATTTACTACCTTTTCATCTTTACTTTACAATAATTGGATAAAATTGTTAGTGAATTCAGTTACTGAAGACTTGAACTTTACGACATACTCCAAAAGAAATTATATCTATAATTCTTTTTTTTCAGTCCGTCGGCCTCCTCCTCCATAATTCAAATCCTTCACAAAATCAACAAACAAAATTGACCAATCTGACTAGTCCTTCTCTCCCTCTCTAGTTTCTAGTTCCCCTCTCACTCTCACTAATAAAGACTGTTTCATTCTTATGTTTCTTAGATCTTGAACCACACTATCTTTTTTTTTTTCTTTAAATCCTCTTTTCATGGGAAGGAAATAATCTATTCCAACTCCTTCTTTCCGTTCCCAATCCTACCCATTTCTTTCCTATCTATAGTTCGATATGGTCCAATAACTCCCTCGTAGATGGACTATCGGAGAAACTTTATGAAGAAATACTTAGTCATTATATATCAATAGTAAACAACCTTATTGAAATTGTCTTATGTATAGTACAATTTATTTTTTTTTTTTGTACTAAAACACAATCAATTTAATCTAGACGAAATTTAATCTCATCTACAATAAAGCCCAAAGGAGTCGTCGAGTCGCCATTTCTTAGACGGACGTTACTTCCGGTACGTCCTCCCTGTCCAAGTTTTGGACTCTACGCTTCTAGGGGACCTCTTCCCGTACCGTTGGGTGAGGTCATAAGAACGGACCTCTTAGAGTAGTTGTCTCCTCTGACCACCCGATATCAGGTGTCCCAGTGTTTCTCAGTCTGTACTACTTCACTGACTCGTGTGTGTGTGTGTGTGTGTGTGTGTGTGTGTCTGTGTGTCTACAATAAAGTCTAAACGACCAACGACTGAATATTACTACAGGGTCCCTGAAGGAACCATCAGGTCGTCAATTCTGAGACACGAAGGTTACGTCCCTTGAATCCACGTCCAAACTAGGGACCAACCCCTTGATTCTAAGGTGTAGTACACCGTATCAGTCTCTTTACAAAAATTAAATTTTATTACAAGAGTCTGACATTATTTGTCATCAAACCACTCCTAGTGAATTAGAATCAATGACAGCAAACCAACGATTCAGGACAGGTTGAGAAAATGCTGGGGTACGTGACATCGGACGGTCCGAGGAGACGGGTACCCTAAAGAGTCCGTTCTTAGGGACCTTACCCAACCGTATAGGATGAGGTCCCCTACAGAGGTCGGGTCTGTAACTTGGACGTAGAGGACACAACCGTCCTCCTAAGAAATGGTGGTTCGGTCTCAACATGTATTTCAGATGGAGTCCTTTGATTAAAACCTTCTGTCGTTCGTTTGTGTGTGTGTCAACGTGTGCACATAATGTTTTGTGTCTCTGGAATGAATGTAAATACTGTTCCCTCTAAGAAGACAGTAGATTTACTTTTATTACCGTCATTTCCTGTAAAGTTAACAAAGTGTGCGGGTACTATTATAAAGAAAGTAGCAACAGTCTAATAATTTATTTATTTCATTCCACTGAACTGTCGTTTTCCCATTCTCGTTCATTTTCCCATTACTTTCGACTCTTATACTCCCTCAGTCACTCGTTCCGTATCAAGTCGTACTGTCCCTTTTATAACGTAAAACTACAGTAAAGACTCATTTTACACAAACAGTTGACCCCTACTACTGACCAGATAGCTCTTCGACTTTTAGCTCGGTAATAACCTACTATCCTACGAAACAACACAGTTCAGTTATCAGACACTACTTACTGTGTACTGATTTTTCTTCGTTTTTTAATGTGGTACGGAAAGAACGAAATCTTTTGTAAACAAACCGTAGGTTTTGACAATTTGTAAAGATACGTATGATTTATCCCAACCTTCATATACAAGAAACCCTTGAAGTACACATAGTCCGTTCCTAATGTACACTTAAAGGTGGTTTATATAGGTTAGATTAAAACAAATTAATAGTGTTATGGATATAATTAGGGTAAAACGTCTACACCTACATCTTCGGGGTTTTCAACTTCAGAGAACGGGTTCTACGACCTAATGTTTGGATCCTGAGTGACTAAGTTTTCAATTGAGAGACATCAAGAAGAAGTAACAGATTTACTCCAATGACTCCACTTACTTCCTTACCTACCTACTTATAACTTTTGTCGAAGATTTATTAACATAGTTCCCGGGCCCTTTTTAGATCAAAAAGGAATTGTAGATTAATTATACGTTTTGACTTCACAACTCTATCTACATATCAGGACTTATAGTCTACAGTTTTAACCAAAAGGGACACTTAGATCCATCATGATCTCTCGTGTGGTTCTTTTTTCGTAACTAACGGTGAAAGGTCAAATATTTTTGGTCTACAAGGGTGGTACGAGGTTTTAGTAAGTTAGGTCTCGAGACCCTCATCCTGGGCCCGTAGGTGTAAAGGATTTGAAAGGTCTATTAAAGTCACACCTGCAGTTCCAATTCTTGATGATAAAATCTTAGGATCCCGAATGTAAACCATCTAAATCTGAACGGAGTCTTTGATCACACCGATCGTCTACCTTCTTGTCTTACAATCTTACTTGACGCGAGAATTTAGGATCAAAGTCCCAGGAGATGAAAAGGTCTTTCCAACAGACTCCCGTATGTAGTCCTTGTGTCTTCCACCATGACCTTCTGCCACGACCATGGGTAGCAATCATCCCACTAGTGAGAATACCGCTTCCCAGTTCAGATTAAATGGATTGTTCTTTGTCCACGAATATAACTTTCCGGCCATTCGACTCCTTTTCACCAGAGGTTTTAGGAGACACGAAAGTTGGGGAGTTGTGTTTATGTGTTTTAAGTTCGGACCGCGGACAATGGGTCTCGTACTTGTCACTTCTCTACTTTGTTTTTTTCTCGTCGTCCCTCTTCCGTAAGAGAAACCCCCACTTCACTCACTGGAACCTCGAGTCCCTTCCCCTTGTTTTACGATTATAAATATGTTAATAATGTTTAGAATATTAATAGAGGTTTATAAAGATTCTCATACAGAAAATTAGTACTTTGTTGTAAATATACATTTTCCTTAAATTTACATTTTATCCACGAGAAACATGAGAAAACAAATAAGTCGTGATTTTTATCAAGATGTCTTCTCCTCAAACTCCCCAAAGGGTCCACCGCGATCACCAGTTCTTAGGTGGGCGGTTACGTCCTCTGTGTTCCCTGCGTCCAAACTAGGGACCCAGTCTTTTACCACGGGGTCAGGTCATAAGAACGGACCCTTTAGGGTACCTGTCTCCTTGGACCACCCAACGTCAGACACTCCGACGTTTCTCAGTCTATGTTGACTTGTCGCTTGTGTGTGCTCTTCTCTGACGTTTTTTAATTGTGTGTTCCGTTTGTTTATACCACGTTTACAAACTTGCATAAAGGTGTACTGAGGTAAGATGGTTGAAGGTAGAACCCAAAAATTCACAAACTAGAGAGAGTTACACTAGAGACCGGGTCCTGGATGAGATGACCTCTCTTTAGACTCGACCATTGTTTCTCACCTACCTGCCTCCTATATTTACTGTCTCTCTTTTTTTTTTAACATTATCGTTACCTATAGTACATCATATTTCTCCAACCCTCAAAATCTCAGTCTTTATAATCAAAAATAAAGTACCTGAATTACTCTTAATTTTCTTGAGTACCTTTCATTCCTAATACGGTGCACATGATGTCTTGTTCAAGGAAAAGTCATTTTATTAAGATATACGACCTATGACCATCCAAAGGAGAATAGAGTGGGTCCAGTCTTACGGTCCCAGTCTTTCAACGGTTCATAAGTCCCTCCTGTCACGGGTTCTTATTGTTAGTATATTAACCGACGTTCAACGAGAACACGTTACAGTGGACCCTTTGACTCCATCCTCTCTCTTTACATTCGTCGAGCTGGGAGTAATGGTTCTCTTTCTATTATTTTTCCTTTGTTTCACTCGTAGTCTGACGCGTTTCCGGTTCAGACCGGTTCACAGACGTTTCCCTCTTATTATTCGTTTTATGTGGCCGTTTAACCGGGGGCTCAGTACTCTTGAGTGTTCGTTTTCGTTTGGTTCGTCTATGATACGGTATTCGTGAAAGGTTTACGGTTCCCCTTTTTTGAGTTGACCGGATTTTCTACCAATAAAGACTGACGAGACTTCTGTCAGTTCCAGGATGAACACCCTCTTCGGACTACATTCTTTGGTGTTTCCCGGTTGAAAATTTTTTATTATTGGTCAATAATAATTCACGTTGTCACTATTGTCTTGTGAATGGATCACAACCCGTGAGAAGATTTATGATATGTAGACACTTAAGTGAATTAAGAGGGTTGTCGTGTTCTCTGTCACGATGATCGGAGTAAAATGTCCACCCCTTTGACTTCGTGTGTCTCCGATTCACTGAATGAGTCCAGTATGATGACCATTCTCTGTGGAATGGCCACTTTTATACCCGTCAAATAAAGGTCTCAGGTCCTAAAATGGATAGAACTAAATGGTGGAGATACTACTGTAACATAAGTTATTTGCAAATAATTTACGGATACTATATTACCGAGACTTCCTCCAGGTCCCTACACTTCGTGTATAAAGTATAAGAACGGTCACCTTAAATGTCTTACCAACTAATTTTAGTATGGTTTCTGAGTTTCCTGAGACAATATATTCGAGAGATACGACGACGATTCAGCGAAGTCATCACAGGCTGACACGTTGGGGTCTCTGTCGTCGGGTGGTCCGAGGGGCAGGGACCCTAAGAGGTCCGTTCTTGTGACCTCACCCAACGGTAAAGGAAGAGGTTACGTACTTTCACTTTTCACTTTCACTTCAGCGAGTCAGTACAGGTTGAGAATCGCTGGGGTACCAGATATCGGATGGTTCGAGGAGACAGGTACCCTAAGAGGTCCGTTCTCATGACCTCACCCACGGAACCGGAAGAGGTTACTCGAGAGATATTGTGTCGTGTCAAAAGACCATTGTCATCTTTTGTATGTATACGTACTCCTTTCGACGACGCACACACAATTCTTCCTTTGTCCTTAGCTGGGAGGTAAATGACGATTTACGCGTTTCGTAAAGTCCATTCATAGAGAGACTTAGAAGAGAAGTTCCCTTGATAAGGGGGTTCTAACCTTAACTTCTTTGGTTCTACAAATGAATGTCCTCGTCACCGTCTCGGTTATACACGGGGAGTCAGATTACGGTTTCGGGCAGGGAGATGAGAGAGTATATGGAGGGGACTTTTAAAGACTCTCCTTCCACCTTAACCTGTGTCTACAGTCTTCTAGTACCACAGTGCCTCTCATTAACTCCCTACTCTTCCTTCCAAAGGACGTCGGTGTGACCTCGTGTGACCCCCTTAGGACCGAAAGAACCTTGTCGTGTCTCGTCTACCCAGTCAAAATTCCTTCGTCCCCTGCGAGCATCAACATAATCAACCCTGATAAACATCTCTTTGACCTTACAGTCTCTATTTACAAGGATGACGGTCACCCCTACGTCAACCACGAAAACGTGTCTAAAACGAGGTGTGTTCTATCCAATTCGACTACCGTGGGCAATGACGACACTGTCCTCCTTCCTCTTCTTCTTTTACTGTCTGCTACCGACGGTCCTTTGTCTGTCGTCATTACTCAGAGGGGTGTCCGTCCCGTCGCCACCGTCATCCGAGTGCCTACCGGGACTTAGGTGTCGAGAACCGTCGACTAAAGTACTGAGAGCTATAATCCCGTGACTTTACAGTTAGTTTGAGTTAATATGTTAATATGCTCATTGATCTGAAAAACACGACAAAATTAGGAACAGGTTAAATCAGGAGTTTTTACTATTTATGTTATAACCGACGATTTCCACCACAAAGATCAATTACGTAAACTTTATAGGGAATTACGAGTAAATTTGTACATCGTTTCGTTTAAATTATGGACTAAACTGAATGTATTAAACTCACTTCTCCCTTTGTCTCCGGTTGTTCCGTAGTACATAACATATTACGTATGTTAAAGATGCAAGAGAATACCTGGGGTTAATTATTCGAGTAAACACTGAGTACCCTATCGGGACGTTAATAAAAAATTTTCTACATAAAGGAAAAATATTTTACATATAATTTATAATGATAACTAAAATTTACCGGATTTTGAAAATTTCTTTGAGTCTCTAAATCTGGTTTAGGTCTTTTTCTTTGGTAAAGGTACCCAGAGGATAGCAATGATCCGACTCAGTAAGAAAAGGTGTAGCGGATATGTCAACCTTTCCTGGACTCACATATATATCGTGAAAATGACCCAGTGAATGATCTCTTCTTTACCGAGCCTGAAAGACCCCTCTTCGACAAGGTATATATAGTGACGAAGAACTTGTCCGACTAAGTAAAATCCGCTTTACAATAAAAGGTTGTCCTGGTAGTATTAGGTAGAATTAAATTTTATTATGAAAGTAAATGTAATTTTCGTAAGTAAATAAAATCCTCGATTAATACAGTAGAAAGGATCGTTGTGATAGGAACATGACGTTCCACCCTTGTCGTCTCCACCTTAAGAATGGGTTATCGTGTCCCAAGAAAGAGGTAGTGGGAGTCAGACGTTGGTGTGGTGAAGATGGGGTTTTGACGTCTTTCTTCCTTCTCTCCACAAGTACAAAAGTCTTTACAGTGGGGTTTAAAATCTTTACGCCCCCTATGTACTGGGAAGAGATGAGACAGAGTCGTTCCGTGGTGAGGTAGTTATATTGTTTTTCGACCATTACCGTTACTTCTTTAGAGGGTATATTGACGTACTTACTTAAACAGTTAAAAGTCTACCAACAAAAACCGTCGGCACACAGTAAACCGTTTTTGACGTGTTTAAATCCTGTTTTACATACATCACTGAGATCCATTACTCGTCAGTTCTTGTACTTGAGGAGTCTCGGTCCTTCTGGGTAGAGGTTCAGAAGTGGTGAACGACCGGCACTTTGATCCATTTATTAAATGAAGAAATGCGACGTCAAAGAAATAGACCTCGAACTCCCATTACTACGGATAGCTTGTACTAACAACACATCTAATTTATTCGTTCCATCTATTTTGGTAGGTTGGGAAAATATCGGATACATATTGAGACATATTCTGGGCAGTTTTTTTTTTTAAGTCCATGCATCCATCTACCTGTCTACTCTCTACATTTCTGTCCTTCTTCCTCCCTCCCTTCTTCCTTCCTTCCTTCTTTTTTCAGTGTTATGGTTAAGTCACACAGAAATTCGTTCTCTCTAATTCAACCTTTGAAACGAATTACCGATTCGACACAGACATTTACACCAGGTGTCTCTACGATCGGATAAACTTCTTCGTTGGTATCGTATTAACACTTAGACCTATTTCAGTCAGGTGTCTTAAGGTACCAGTACCTCTTCGGACAAACATAAGAGATTGTGGTAAACGTATGCGATACCACGAGAAAAAAAAAAAAAAAAAAAATTTGGAAGGCACGGATGACGTTCCCTTTTTTAGAAGATAAAAGTCGTATTTTTATATGTGTACTAGGGGGGAGTTTTTCCGTTTTCTCTTTCTTTTTTTCCCTTCTCTCTAGTTTAAGTCACTTTTGTTCCAGTAGGTCAGAGAGTGAAAGAAAAATGTAGGATTTCTATTTATAACTCCAGACCCCTCTTTGACCGAGAGAGGAAAAGAGTTGACCCGACTTTATTTACAAATTTATCAAGGTAAAGTTTGGACACCGACGTAAAGAGTGTGACAATTTTTTCTTTTTCTAGGTGTCAGTAAAAGTCAGGTTTGGGGTAAGATTTATATCGAAAAGTAGAAAAGAACTGAGACTCAAGGATTAAATTGTGTTAGAGTGGAGAGAAAGAATAGGTTTTTAGGGAAAAGACCGTTGAAAACTGATAAGAATTGTCTCCGTACTTAGTCTTTTCCTTTTCCGGGGAGCTACCGATTCCGTGTCGGATTTTTATATATACGTGGTTTCGAATACATCCTGAAAGTAAAAAAAAGTTTTTTCTACATTCTCAGCAATGATCCTCGGGTCAGTGGGATTGAAATATTAATAATGTTAGTTAACCCGACTAGACCAAAATGTCGATAACCTTCCAGTCGTCTCGTTTAGGATTTTGTCACCGTCACTCAGTCCTTCACTCCTTATCTTCGCACTGTTAGTAGGATTGTTATTATTATCGACCACTCATACTTAGCCAGAGACCCCTACGATAACGGGAGAAGAGATGTGAAACATACGAGGTTGAGTTAGAAATGTTGGGGCAAAGTTGTCGACTACATCTCCTTTACTTTTCTGACTTACTAGTTCGTTGCCTCGTTCATCACCCCGAAGTCTCACGGTTACCTCCCCCTTTTTTTACATTGAGTGTACGTATCGCGTCTAGACGTCTGTTTTCTCGATTGTAAGTCATCGAACCTCATTAGGTCCTAACGTCTTCTATCTCTACCCGCCCGATGTTTCGAGATGTTCCAAGTCATCGAGGACGATCGAGATTCGAGACTAGTGTGCTCCGGACTCGAAGACGTACTCTGGGAGACTCGTTACGGTGTGTAGTCCGGGACGGATCACTTTTCTGTCCTCAGAGAATGTCCGTCAGACAGAAGTCAACCCTCTTCTTCCAATACAGAACCTCCCTGTTACACACCTCACGGGGGGGTATTTGTGTGTTTTACTGAGAGGTTCGAAATAGAGTAGTAAGTTATTTATTTATTAAACTGTTTTCATTTAGTATATTTTGTTTAAACACAAAATTCATTTTTGCATTCTCTTTTGGTGCACTGTCCCTAATTGCCACTCCTTCACTGTGCGTGAAATCTCATGGGGAAACAAGTAGTTAATCAAACAGGAGGACCTCTCGACGATCTTTGTCTGGGTCTTACCGCCTGTCGCTTCTTGGTTGGGAACTCTCCTGCCCCTGTCATTCTATACTATAGTGAATGTACATCTTAGATTCTTTCCTGTGTTTACTTCTATAACGTTTGTCTTTGTGCGAGTCTCGTGTTCAGAAGGGTACCGTCCCCCGTGTCTTACCCTCAAACCCCAATCATCTCCGTTTACTAGTGTAGGTCTTACTTATTTTATTGTTCCAGGATGACACATCGTGGCCCTTGACCTAAGTCTTAGGACTCTAATTTAGTATTTCCTTTTATATTTTTACATATATGTTTATTGATATACACATACATATTGACTCAGTGAAACGACATGTCGTCCTTATTTGTGTTGTGACATTTAGTTGATATGAAGTTAAATTTTTTTCTCATCTATCTACATGTGAGTTTGATATTGTTTTTGTGTCGGCTCTCGACTTTGTTCCTACACGTCTCTTATGACTCTCGTAAAGCCTCTCTTGCTAGGAACCGGGGACCTCCTCAACTTCTCAAAGTATCTTCAGTGGGAATTTACCCTCGGTACTTACCATTTCGATCCACCGACGGGGTGTGGGTTCTCTCTGGTCTCCCCTTTCTTAGGGACTGTCGACCTCCTCCCCACCATATACATTCTCGACCACCCCACACTTTGGTACCTCGACCATCTTGGTCAGTTGTCGAGGTACTCCGACCTAGAACCTTTCCCTCACCCAACGTCAAACTCTCTGTCCCGTTTTTCATTTCCGTACTTGGTTGACTCTCGAAGATATTGCTTTGGTTTAGAGATTCGGTAACCTAAAGACCATCCGCTCTCGACACGTCTTTAGAGTCTTGTAGTTTAACCCTCATCGACACGTTAAATGTCCTTCAGTTTTCGGGGGTGAGAGAAGAAATTTAACCCGCCCACTCCTCCTAGCTGGAGCACTTGATCTTAAGAAAAATTTAGAGTGAAAGGGTCTGTGGTTCTAAGTAAACCCGTAGTACGATACTCAGTAAGTCTTCTCAATATACATATAATTCGTGAGAAAAGGTTTCCCTGTACTGACATGTTAAAATAAAATCTTTCTAAATGAAGTCTTTAAAACTTTTGTCTTTTATATGTAAGAATTTACCTGTTCTAAATCAATAAACTTTTACATACTCTCGGAGTTGGAGATTAATACGGGGGGGTTTTCATTTGTAGTGACTTTATTGGGAGTGGGGTTCGTTTTTGTAAATTTTACCGTATAGACTTTGGTAAGTATCAAAGATTTAATTTACAACTATGTGTCGTAAAGGATAAGGACAATTCAGATTTTTTTCTGTAAATTCTCGATTTATCTCGAAACAATCGATGAGTCCTTTGGTCTCCCGACAAATTCTTAATTATAGACTCAACGGAAATTTGAAACGATAATTTCTAAGAGAGAAAGGGAGAAAAACCTATAAAGAAAAATATCATTTAATTATTTTCCTATAGGGTATGATTTCACATTCCTTGTTAAATGGACCTAGATTGAGGGACCACCGAGTCTGTCATTTCTTAGAGGGACGGTTACGCCCTCTGTGTTCTCTACTGTGTTCGCAAGTTAGGGACCAAACCCTTCTAGGGAACCTCTTCCCTTACCAATGGGTGAGGTTATAAGAAAACCCCCTCTTAAGGTACCTGTCTCCTCGGACTACCCGATGTTAGGTACCCCAGTGTTTTTCAGTCTGTTCTGACTCTTTGATTGTAAAAGTGAAAAAGTTGGTAAATTTCAAAATCCTATCATAGCAATGACAACAAAGTAAAGACTCATATTTTTTAAGTTAAACAACTCCAATTTGTTACTAATGAGTATTTTTACGGACGAACGTACTTTAAAATAAATGTTCTTAAACATTGACATCGGACCATCTCCATGAATCACCATTTCGTAGGATAACTGAAGTCAGTTTTGAGTCTCAAGGGGTCTTCGATCTCAACATCCCCTAAGGTGTTATGAACCCTCGGGTGACCCAATCTATTTCGTAGTTTTTTTTTTTTTTTCCGTCTTTTTTCTTAAAAAAACATATTATCTGGTTTGAGGAACATTGATGAGAACTTACATCATATTAAGATAATATTTATAGGAGAAAGGAAAACTCCTTTCTCAAAATTGAGGGGAAGACCCGAACTACCAGAAAACTCTAGGAGAATTTCGATACAAAGGGATTCGACTAATGTAGTGTATGACTTGTTGGTTCGGAGACTCCCTTAGTTTGCGGAGTCAAGGTTCCCTTGACCTTACTGGTCATACCACAGTTCGACCTGCCTCTCCTATAAAAGAGAATGTGTCCTAGGTCTTTTTTTCCAACGACATTCCAAGTCTGTAGAGAGGTTCTCGGAAAGTTTAGTCAGCGTAATTTTTATCGTAATCAACGATTCAACACAGGCTGAGAAACGGTGAGGTGCCTGACATTGGGTGTTCCGAGGAGACGGGTACCTTAAGAGGTTCGTTCTTATGACCTCACCCAATGGTAAAGGAAGAGGTCTCCCAGAAGGGTTGGGTCCCTGACTTGGGCCCAGAGGACGTAACGTCCGTTTACGAAATGGCGAAATGACAGACTCCGTCGTACCTTCGGGGTTAATTTTTATCATGTTTCCAGTTTGGGTTTTAATAACCTAACGAAACCACGAAACTAACTTCAAAGTTAGTCCGAATCACAGGGATAAACTAATGTATTAAACCAAGACGGGGTGTTTGTTTTACAGTGTGTTAACTTCTCAGACCAATATGGACCCCACCCGCCCCCCCCCCCCGCGAACCTCCCACCAGAACTTCTAAGGAAATGTAGGTGGGGTACAAGTACTCCTTTACGTCTTCGAGACCCATCTCGATCCTCTTTCGGACGACCCTCTTTCGTAGTCGAGTCCGATGGCAGACTCACTCGTCCGGAGGCTCTCCCAGTCGTTCGAGACCCCTTGTTCCATTCACATCTTCTCTACATCCCTCTTCGGTGTCGAGACTCGGGGGTGACGGGGTGTATACTCCGTTCACTAGACAATCCTACTGGTCCAGAACTAATTGAAAACGGTAATTTTCGTCCTGAATAACCCTCTCATGTGTCATGTACCTGAGGTCTCAGACGAAAAAAGGTTCTCTTTTAACTCGTCATTACTTTTATTTGTTTAGGAAGTTGGTCCACGATAAAAAGTTCTTAGAGTTAAGTGCAGTCAAATCGTTTACGTGTCCCGTGACCGCGACACACTTCCATAAGAAGATCTTCTCTCTGGATCCGAACCGGGAAGTCCTCGAAAGACAGGACTGGTGTCGGTTATAAGACAACTAAGTAGTCCCTCTACAAGGGTCCTTTTCAAGACTAAAAGTCCTTATCGGTCTTTACTAAAACTAATCCGTGTCGATGTTTATTCCTCGTTTATTCCAATGTGTGTCAGTTATAAAGGTCGTACCGCGTATTTGGGGTTAGACTTCTCTAAGGATTCCTCTTCAACGGGGTAAAGGACTCGTTAAAGTCGTAATACTCTTCCCAACGTGAAGAAAGAGGTCTACCGAAGAGTCCTCCCCAATGAAAATCGGCTTAGTAATACGTTCGAACATACACGTACACACATACAAATTTTTGAAAAAAGAAAAAAACTCCGTGTTGAATAGATGTTTCCGATGAATATTTGTCTGAGTCTTTCCGTCACTCGTAACTTGAAATAAGATTTAAAAGTCGTACAACTCCAAAATAATAAGAAATAGAGATCCTCTGTGAGGAATACACAGTTCAATCCTTATTGACTTCATTTTGGTTGAAGTGTAGATTCTCTTTCTCTTTTGTAAACAGATGTGTCTTTGAACATGTCACTACGATCGTCGATATAATAAGTGTCATTGGTTTTCTGCCTTTGTCCGGTTTACGGGTAGTGAGATATTTATCTATTTGTATTACTCCATACCCGAAGGGTCCACCGGGTCCCCATTTCTTGGACGGACGGTTCGTCTTTTGCGTCCAAGTTAGGGACCCAGTCCTTCTAGGGGACCTTTTCTTTTACCGTTGGGTGAGGTCATAAGAACGGTTTCTTGAGGGTGTCTGTCTCCTCAGACGGTCCGATGTCCGGTGCCCTGACGTTTCTCAGCTCGTACTGAATCACTGATGTAGTGGTGGTGGTGGTTGCACCATATAGATATGTTCATTACGTTGAACCGGTATGTTTCTTTACTTTATGACTACAGATAAGTGTACCTACTTGGAATTTTTGTAATAAGATTCACTTCCTTCGGTGAGTGTTTTCTACTGTGTCCTAACGTATTCTAGGGTAAGTATAATTCACAGGTTTTGTCCCTTTATTTATCTCTGTCTTTCGTCTAATCATCAACGGGTCCCCACCCCTCACCGCTCTTCCGACCCTCCTCCCCACTCTCGATTTTATATGTCCCAAAGTAAACCCCACTACTTTACAAGATTTTAACTGACACCAATATCAGTATGTAAGTCTTTTGATTCTTGTACCGTAGACCAGGGTAGTCAAGTACCCTTTATCTACCCCTTTGTCACCTTTGTCACAGTCTGAAATAAAACCCCCCCGAGGTTTTAGTGACGTCTACCACTGACGTCGGTACTTTAAATTTTTACGAATGAGGAACCTTCCTTTCAATACTGGTTGGATCTATCGTATAAGTTTTCGTCTCTGTAATGAAACGGTTGTTTTCAGGTAGATCAGTTCCGATACCAAAAAGGTCATCAGTACATACCTACACTCTCAACCTGACACTTCTTTAGACTCGTGACTTCTTAACTACGAAAACTTGACACCACAACCTCTTCTGAGAACTCCCAGGGAACCTGACGTTCCTCTTGGTTAGTCAGGTAAGATTTCCTCTAGTCGGGACCGACAAGAAACCTTCCTTACTACGATTTCGACTTTGAGGTCATGAAATCGGTGGAGTACGCTTCTCAACTGAGTAACCTTTTCTGAGACTACGACCCTCCCTAACCCCCGTCCTCCTCTTCCCCTGTTGTCTCCTACTCTACCGACCTACCGTAGTGTCTGAGTTACCTGCATTCAAACTCACTTGAGGCCCTCAACCACTACCTATCCCTCCGGACCGTACGACGTCAAGTACCCAACCTTTCTCAGCTTGTACTGACTCTCTGACTTGACTTGACTTGACTGACTATCATATGTATAGAAATTATATGATTTTCGGTAGCTTAACATGTAAAATGAAAAATTAATTAATTAAAATAAAAACCGACACGACCCAGAAACAACGAAGTACGTCTGAAAGAGTTCAACGCCATGGGTACGAAGAGTAATTCCGCCGGGGAGGATAACGTCTCGTGTACGAGTGTCATCCCCACAGTCGTCCCACCGGGTGTCCGAGTCGACGGGACGCCGTACACCCTAGAAGGGCCTGGTGCCTGTCTTGGGTACAGGGGACGTAACCGACCACCTAAGAATTGGTGACCTGGTTATTCCTTCGGACTTGGCATGTAAAATTTACCCACTCGCCATAAAGTTATTTCAACAATTTTGACTTTTTTATTTTCGTTTGTATTCGGTCGTACTATCGTCGTACCTTCATCGGGGGAAAATTGAGACTTCTATACGGATACAGGATAAGGTCAAATTATGATAGAGAGGGGGTCGGTGTTTGAGAAGAGATACGTTTCCTTTTGACAATTATTGTGTAACTAGTAAGAAGGAGTTTCCAGTCGTGTTAAGAAACAAAGACTACCGAGTCGACCACTTTCGTCCAGGTCCTTGTATGGACCTGGATGAGGAAAGGTCTTAGAAGTACGACTAAGGTTTCCCTTAGTCCTCAGACTCATATTTCCTGAAGCACGACTCGAAGAGGTAAAGGAATGGTACCTGATTCGTTGAGAAGAGTACCGACGATAGAAGTAAATATTTTCTGTTCTTGAAGAAGGTATAAAAAAATCGAGTCAATATTACGGATGACAACAAGTCAGTGATTCGACACAAACTGAGAAACGTTGGGGTACCTGACATTTACGAATATTCTGTAGAAATAAGAGAGAAAATAAACCCCTCTGTTGGATCGTTCACCACTAGACTTGACTGATGTACCTCACGTAGAATTTTAATAATAGTGAAAAACAGTCGGTATTTCTGATTATTTACATAAATAAACAAATTTTTTTTTGGTACTTATATGAAACACAGAATGTGACGAACCTCGTGTTCCTTCTGAACTTACGTCAGGAACGGAACTTTTCTAGTGTCATAACAACAACGACGACGACGACGACGACGATTAAGAGAAGTAAGCACAGACTGAGACACACTGGGGTACCTGTCGTCGGGTAGTCCGAGACGGTCGGGACCCTAAAAGGTCCGTTCTTGTGACCTCACCCAACGGTAAAGGAAGAGGTTACGTACTTTCACTTTTCAGTTTCACTTCAGCGAGTCAGTACAGGCTGAGAATCGCTAGGGTCTCTGACGTCGGTGGTCCGAGGAGACGGGTACCCTAAAAGGTCTGTTCTCATGACCCTACCCCACGGTAACGGAAGAGGCTGTCATAACAATCCCGTTGATTTAACATCTGTTTATTTATATAGATCTTACGGTCCACGATCTCGTCTTCATTTAGACTTCACGAAGACCTCTTGTCTCTCCTTTCGTCGATTTCAAAGATCTTAGTATATTTTTCCTTAAAACATTAATAATTTCTAGATACATTTTACTTTAACGGTAACAATTTAATTTTAAATAATTATTTTAAAATAAACATTACTAAAATCTAAGTGATTTAGATTTTTTTTTTTACTTTTTGACTTTTATATGTTGTTTCTCAAGATATGTTGTCTCAAGAATGTGTAGGAAATGGGATTAAAGAGGATTTCAATTGGAGACTGTATCATGTTAATAGATTTGGTTCTGTGACCTGAAGGGACCACCCGAGGGACGAGGGTTACGCCCCCCGGGTCCAAGGTAAGGACCAGTCCCTTAATCTAGGGTGTAAGGAGTGGATTGACAAGTGTACGGTATTGATTTTTCTAGGGAGCACGGAGTCACTTCTATCTTCTATGACTTTGATTCTGAACCATGTCGGTTTAATTATTTATTAAAAATTTAATGTAAGTACGTTATGATGTTTAGATTCTGGAATAAGTCTACGTCGGTCTTAAAGGTTATACAGGAAAATGAGAATCTCCCAAGTCAGGTGCTATGATGCGACGTGAGTCACACACAGGGGTCAAAGGAGACTAGTCACAGTAAAACAGTCAAAAAAAGTTGGGGTTTAGTGGTAAAGAAAATTACATTTTTATTCAGTTTATGGTCGTTAAACGGTACTAAGTTGGATTAATATAATTTTAACGGTTTACAGTGTCGCCAGACACACACCAGAGACACTCTCACACCAGTGATTGGTTCAAGTCGCACTGTAGGTAGGTGTCCATCTTTGTACCCTCCATCGTACTACGACACTACTCGCGTCCGAGACCCCGGTTTACCGGTCGTGAGTGTAGGGTCTAAGTAGTGGTTTGTCGAAGGACGGAAGTCTGTTAAAGTAATTGTCAGGAGAGAAATTATAAAATAGACTTTGTGTCAGATATGGAGGTGACCTACTATTACTCCTACACACTGGTTTGGTTGACTAAGGGACAACAGTCGAAGTAGAATTCCGTGGTCAGCATAGGGGAGGGGAAAGACGTACTGAGTCGAAATCGGAGGAGTGTTTCTTATACGGTTTTGACTTATTCAAGGGATAGTTGAAAGTCGGAACCGAAGTAGACTAACCTTTTGACCCTTTTACGGAAAACGACTGTGTCTACCGACTACTAGTACTCTGTGGGAGTGCCCTCCTTTTTACGAGTCAAGGAACCACGTCTGAACGAAGAGTGAACCAACGAATAACAAGTCAGTGAGTCAGTTCAAGTTGAGAAACGGTGACACGTACGGTCCGGAGGGACAGGAAGTGATAACGGGTCTCGAACGAGTTTAAGTACAGGTAACTCAACCATTACAGTATGTTGGTAGAGCAGAAGACAGTAGGGGAAGAGGAGGACGGAAGTTAGAAAGAGTCGTAGTCTCAGAAAAGATTACTCAGTCGAGAAGCGTAGTCCATCGGTTTTATGACCTCGAAGTCGAAGTCGTTGTCAGGAAGGTTATTTATCACTCCCAACTAAAGGAAATCCTAACCGACCAAATTAGAGGAACGTCAGGTTCCCCAAGAGTTCTCAGAAGAGGTTGTGGTGTCAAGTTTTCATAGTTAAGAAGAGTTGATTCGGAAGAAATACCAGGTTGAGAGTGTATGTACTGATGACCTTTTTGGTATCGAAACTGATCTACTTGGAAACAACCGTTTCATTACAGACGAAAAATTATACAACAGATCCAAACGGTATCCAAAAGAAGGTTCCTTGTTCGTAGGAAATTAAAGTACCGACGTCAGTGGTAGACGTCACTAAAACCTCGGGTTCTACTATTTCAGACGGTGACAAAGGTAACTAAGGGGTAGATAAACCGTACTTAACTACCCTGGTCTACGGTACTAGAATCCTAAAACTTACAACACAAAATTCGGTCGAAGAGCGAGGAGAAAGTGGAAGTAGTTCTCCGAGAAATCAAGGAGAAGTGTAAGACAGTATTCCCACCACAGTAGAAGCATAGACTCCAAGAACTATAAAGAGGACCGTTTATAGTTTTCGAACTAAGGTCGAACACGAAGTAAGTCAGACCGTAAAGAGTACTCCATGAGACGTATATTCAATTTATTCGTCCCACTGTCATATGTCGGAACTGTATGATTGAAGGGTTAGACCTTGGTCAGGTAACAAGGTATAGGTCAAGATTGACAACGAAGAACTGGACGTATGTCTAAAGAGTCCTCCGTCCATTCCACCAGACCATGTGTGTAGAGAAATTCTTAAAAGGTGTCAAACAACACTAAGTGTGTCAGTTTCTGAAATCACATCAGTTACTTCATCTTTAGCTAAAAAAAAAGACCTTAAGAAAAGGAAAAAATAGTAGGTTACTTACAACCGTTAAACTAGAGACCAAGGAGACGGAAAGGATTTAGGTCGAACTTGTAGACTTCAAGAAAAAGCCAGGTGTAAGACAACTTCGGATCGCACCTCTTAAAACTCGTAATGAAGTGATCGTACACTCCACTCACGTTAGCACATGATCAAACTTGTACCAAACCGCAACGGAAAGAAACCCTAACCTTATTTTTGACTTGAAAAGGTCAGGACACCGGTTATGACTCAAAAGGTTTAAACGACTGTATAACTCATGTCGTGAAATTGTCGTAGTACATAGAGTGAACCATCAGTCTAAGATAAGAATCAAAACCGGGGAAACTTAAGGGGAAATAGGGAAAACCGTTGTGTCTCATCTCGACACTTACGGACACCTAGTGATAGACGGGGTAGGAAGGACGGACAGATATTCAATGGGGGGTTATTTGAAGTATTAACATGAAATACCTTAACGTCAAAACAAAGCCCAGAGTTTCAGGGAAGAGTCAAGTTTCATACGATAAGTCGTAGAGACGGAAGATTGTTTCTTAATTTACTCTATTAAATGTCTTTCGTGAATCTAGTATTTAATTAAAAGACAACGATGTAGAGAAGGACCTACGGAATGCAAGATAATGATAATAGAGTTAAGGGAGGTCAAGAGTAAGTAAGGTACTTTTAGAACTATGTATGGTCGTTTCGTACATCACTAAGAACACAGTCTTTTTTATGTGAGACCTTTTGTCTGTCTTTCTTACCCTGGTCAGACTCACTCTATTTACTTGATCTGTGTAATAAGGTAGTTTAAAGTGGTTGGTAATGTCGTGTACCGATATGACTCTCAGTAGTAATTTCGAACGGACTCCTTACAGGGACGATATTACTCTGGTCCTATGATGATCTTCTGCGTAGGTAACGTCTATTTTGTGACCAACGTCGGACCATTTAAAGTCTAATGGTCTCAATCTCAACTATTGAGACACCTCGTTGAAGTTGCCCTAGTGGACTCTAAAATTTGGTGTCTCATTGGAAGTCTTACTGTGGATTTTAAATATTCGAGGTATTTATTATCTACACAGTATTAAGTAATCGTCAATCATCGTTCGACACCAGGAGTCATTGTTCCTTCGTGTTAAATTGTTTCTTTACACGTTTAATAGTTGACAAATTCTTTTATGAACTATTTGTGGAAGTGGTTTAATGTAAATTAAAATGGTAAATTTGAGGGAGGACACCTCAAATTGATGTGGTAATTTTTATCGATGACGGATATTTTGGACTTTATTTTCGTTATCACAAAAGACGAACTAAGGATACCTCTGACAAAGGAGTTAAAGGATGGTTTCTTTACCGGGACGCCAAGCATGTGAAGAATTTCGAAAAGGAGGCACAAACCAGATGTAAGAGAGAAGAGTAATTTGATTATTATTATTTACTCGTTCATATCTATCTCATCTGATGTACACCACTGACGTCGGTACTTTAATTTTATACGAACGAAGAACCTTCTTTCGGATACTCGTATCTGTCTTGTAATTTTTCGTCTCTGTAACGAAATGACTGTTTCCACACTTATCAGTTTCGATACAAAAAAGGTCATCAGTACATACCTATACTCTCAACCTGATATTTCTTTCGACTCACGGTTTCTTAACTACGAAAGTTTGACACCACAATCTCTGAAAAATCAGGGAACCTGACGTTCCTCTAGGTTGGTCAGGTAGGATTTCCTTTAGTCAGGACTTATAAGTAACCTTCCTGTCTACGAGTTCGACTTTGAGGTTATGAAACCGGTCGACTGTACTTCTTGACTGAGTGTCCTTTTCTAGGACCCTTTCTGACTTCCGTCCTCCTCTTCCTCTGCTGTCTCTTACTCTACCACTCGTTCGAGGTCCGAGGTTGAGGTCACAGGTCGACTTACCTGTGATTGACAGGTCGCTCAACCACTATCTGTGCTTTCGGACCGTACGACGTCAGGTACCCCAGTGTTTCTCAGCCTGTGCTGACTCGTAGACTTGACTTGACTCAGATGTGTAATAATATCGACGTATTCTTACTTATAGACGTATTCTTACTCATACCTCTTCCGTTACCGTCGGGTGAGGTTATGAGAACGGACCTTTTAGGGTACCTACCTCCTCGGACCTTCCGACGTCAGGTACCCCAGCGACTCCCAACCCGTGTTGACTTGCTGAAGTGAAAGTGAAAAGTGAAAGTACGTGACCTCTTCCTTTACCGTTGGGTGNCTTATAGACGTATTCTTACTCATACCTCTTCCGTTACCGTCGGGTGAGGTTATGAGAACGGACCTTTTAGGGTACCTACCTCCTCGGACCTTCCGACGTCAGGTACCCCAGCGACTCCCAACCCGTGTTGACTCGCTGAAGCGAAAGTGAAAAGTGAAAGTACGTGACCTCTTCCTTTACCGTTGGGTGAGGTCACAAGAACGGACCTCTTAGGGTCCCTGCCCCCTCGGACCACCCGACGGCAGATACCCCAGCGTGTCTCAGCCTGTGTTGACTTCGCTGAATCGTCGTCATCGTCGTCGTCGTCATTCTTCCTCATTGGAACGTGATAAACCTAGACATTTTCCTAACAATGTTTCTACTAAACACTCATGAATTATTATTTTACGTGTCTAGTGATCTATGCTCGTATTCAAGTAATGTTTAATTAGACATGACCATCTGACTCCTTAAAATATCAGTCTATACATGACTGAAGTAACTCTAATTATCTCTTAAAATAATATATAAGTTGTTATCTTTCTTATGTACCCACGTTACCCTATTAAACTCGAAGGGTCCACCATGATCACCATTTCTAGGACGGACGGTCACGTTCTCTGTATTCTCTGTACCCAAGGTAGGGACCCACCTCTTCTACGGAATCTCCGCACGTCCCGTTAGGTGTGGTCATAAGAACGGACTTCTTAGGGTACCTGTCTCCTCGGCCCGTCCGATACGACCAGGTATCACAGTGTTTCTCAACCTGTATTGACTTCCCTGAATCGTGTGTACATGTGTGTACTCTTATAGACCAAGTCATTTAAGTGCTGACCTACTTTGTTCCTTCGCAAGTGCCTTCCTAGAAACAGTTGGTTTTGCTGTCTGGACCACTTCTGGTTCCCGGTCGGGGGAGGCACAGGTCACTAGATCTTCTATTGTCTTAAACCCTCCTCGGAGTCTATTGTCACACTTCTCGTACGATTCCTTGACCACCTACTGTATTGTTTGAACTTCCGTCGCAGCCTCGAGACCAAACATAGACTTAACTTAGACTTGTTCTTATAAATAATCCCTAGTGTAGAGTAGGTCAAAATCTTAACAGTTTTCATTTAGTAAAAAAAGGTTTCTATGTTGTTCCCTCTCGAACAAATTTTTTGCTAAAAGTTTTATACAGGACCGTAAGTCAACTGGTATTGGATGACAATCCACCTTTTACAAGTTCTTCCATTAAGTTTAGATCCGAAAGACTTATTTCAGAACATAAATCTGGTTCTCTCCATTTCCAGGGTAAAGGAAGAAGGCTTTTTAAGTCTGAGATAAGTTTCATCACACAGGTGTAGACCCCTGTATAAAGATTTTGAGGATGAAAGTTAATTAAAACCTGAATGTTTTTTCGACGTTTTCATCATGTTCTTAAAGATAAAAGGAGAATTCAATTATAGAATATAGTGGTCTTCTGTTACTGGCTTTACTTTGTAAATTGACCATTTTGAGATAATTGGTTTGATTTCTGAGCAAAATAAAGGAGTCTAAAAGAACCAAAAAGGTGACTACAGAAAGAAGCACCTCTACTGTGAAACTCTCGTTATGATTGTTTAGTACTGTCTTTCGTTCCCTAAACCCCTGGTTCATGCGTCTTTTATAAGTCTCGTAGAGAAGAAGAAAAGAACTAGGTTTGAATGAGGGGACCACAGACCGAGACTGCCAAAAGTTATAGTTAATGTAAGACTACTGAGATTACAAATGTATAGGTAGGTCTGGAGAGGGACTTAAAGTTTATGCATATGTGTTAATTGGAAACTGTAGAGGTGTTCCTACAGATTGTCTGTAGAACTTGTCTTCCATAGACTGTTTTAAGGAGTGGTGTGGTGTAATAAGAAGGACACCAGAGGGGTGGAACGATTGACGAGAAACGGAGGAGAGAGAGAAGGAATAAGGGAAAAGGTTAAGTACTCTTTTGGAACGAGTAAAGGAAATTCTTGTATATGTTTTTAGACGAGTCAAATATAGGAATGCGTAGATGGTTCGTGTTAGAGTACCTTATGAGAGGAAAGCCTAGACACGAAGGCAAGAACGGAGAGAGACGAGACACAAGGTGTGTCGTAGGTGGTGTTAGTCCTTTATAAGAGGAAGGTGATTAGTTTGAGAGGTCACCGAAGACTAAGGTGAGATTCGTTTCCGGTTTTAGGAGGTCCCTGAACACTTCAAATACTTTAGGCCAGAGGAGAATAGAGACTGTGGTAGAGGATTGTTGGTGGGGTGCAAGTGAAGTGTATTGTTATGTTACAGGAACGATAAGAAACAGTTCGTGTTTGGGTGGAGTTCGTGAAGAGTAACCGAAAAGGGAGACGGGTCATACACAAATGGGTCTTATAAACATGCCACCGAGTCAGTACCGTTTCGCTCCATTAAGTGCCTGGATATGGTTTAACATTGGAGGGAAAAGGGAGGGGTTGAAACGAAGACTTCGATTCACGTAGTTTGTGTATATGAACTGTACAAAAAAAGTGAAAAATCTCCCCGTCTCTTAACCTGATAAAACGAGTGACGATAAAGAGATCGTGGGTTACAAACGAGTGGTTTTTAATCAATTTACTTACTTAGTTTCTTAGTGGTACTAATCCCCATACTCAAATTCTCTACGTTGATGGTACATATTTTGACTATTCTTATGTGACATATGGTATCACTTAATATCGGTAATATAACACTGTTGAAAATTACCACATGTGGGCTGAGGTCATGAGAACGGACCTTTTAGGGTACCCGCCTCCTCGGACCATCCGACGTCTGTTACGCCAGTGATTCTCACTCTTTACTGACTCGCTGAAGTGAAAGTAAAAAGTAAGTACGTAACCTCTTCCTTTACCGTTGGGTGAGATCTCAAGAACGGACCTCTTAGGGTCCCTGACCCCTCGGACCACCCGGCGGTAGATACCCCAGCGTATCTCGGCCTGTGCTGACTTCGTTGAATCGTCGTCGTCGTCGTCGTTGGATATTTTTACGACTTAGCGATACGACATGTGGACTTTACTTATATTGTAACATTTACTTGATACGAAGTTATTTATTGTTATTATAATTATTATTTTCTTTTCGTGAATAAGATCTTAATCTGACCGTCAAAAGTTTACAGTCAAAGTCACGAATGTTCGACGTAGCAGAACTAGTTTAGTAAGTTGTAAAAGACACGGAGTCAAAGATATGGACCATGAACCCCTACTATCGTTACGAATTAACCGTCTGATCAACGATCACACTGCTATTAACAACAGTTAATTTACACCGTCGAGTACCTTTAATATATCATATGACAAACTTTTGATGATACACGTGTTATTTATAATAGTAATTAACTAATCTTTCGTTCTTCGTTATCCGTTATAGTGGTATTTTATGTATCAGTCACATTCTCTAGTCCTGACACCTTAGTAAACTAGGTTCATGTTCCGAATCAGGGTAAGAATAATAGATCGAAGCAAAGGGACTCATTGTGTTAATTGGAGATATTTAGGATCTTAGGAATTGATGTTTAACCTTATTATTAGGATGAAGTAGGTACGTGACCCTTCTGTTTCATTCCATATATCTCACACAGCGTGATTAGCACTACAGACGATTTCGCAACTGATGTATTTGTAGTACTGACAATATTTTAGATCCAAAAGTAAATAGGTCTACTGACAGGGAAAACAAACCCTGTTTGTTTGTTTTCCCGGAAAAACGGAAAAGGTTAATGACAGGTATAGGGACGTCGAGTTCGAACGACAGATTCTGTATTCTCGGAACATGGGACTTAGGGATGGATAAGGAACCTTCGAACCGAGAGTACGTTCACTATAGTCCTTTATTTTGACTGGAACAATCTGGGTCAGATTCTAATCACTGACTATATTCACTGTGTAAATAAGGTCTTTACAAAGGTAGATCACGGTCCGAGACAGGATCCACGCACAATCCTCATGACGTCACTGATTTTGGGTCAGGGAGGGTAAGATCAAAGTCTCATTGTCACGGTACTCAATCGGTCGGTGACGGGGGAGGGGCTGTTTCCGAATAATAATCTCCTCTTTCGGATATATCAATAATTATCATAACGTGTTTGACTGAACTCTGTTCGTCTACCCGTCTCCGGTGAGACCCATTGATATAGTGTACGTCCGAAATTATTGTCTAACAAGATGAGACCGGAGGTAATTAGTAATTCGTCGATAAGGTGTTACTTGTGGTCCCATGATAGAGGATGAGTCCTTAGTACCGACCGATCATAATGGTGACAATGATAATAATACGAACGACAAGGATGGTATTGATGAAGATGATGATATTTATATTAGTGAAAGTAATAAAAAAGTTAATGAATAGATCGAAAAGTGAATACTATAATTGTATTCACCGGAGGTTGGAGTAATAAATGCTATTGAGAATGTTATGACTCGTGTAACAGTTATAACTATATTTTCAACAGTTTATATCCTTCCGATTTACATTATCGTTTATATCCTTCATAAATATAAGTTCAGTGGTTTATATCCTTCCAGTTAAAATAATCGTTTTCTTTAGCAATCCTTTTTTGTTTACTTCGGATCATCTGTCTGTCCGTAGGTACGCAGTATCACTGTAAAGTTAAATAAAGGTCGAGGAGTGTCCGAAGGTCATACTACTGTAAGTCAGTCGTGAGTGAGTAAGTTAGACACGGTGGCCTCCAGACTCGTTATTACGATAATGAGTTCAAAGGGACGTTAGTTGGGTTTCCCGACTGTGTTTTGTTAACAAGTGTACAATCGTTTACATAGTCATTGTCGAACGGTTCATGTCGGTTTCTTCTTGCTATAATTGTAATATCTGTTCTTGTTTAATAGACGCTCTCGGTCTATCAAGAAAATGGCACGTGACGCCAATATTTGGATGGACTAATCTGTGTTACCGTACCGTGGTACAATTTTCCCGTTCCGGTATATCCTGTCTAGGTTGGAACCCGTTCTTTGTGCACATGTTTGTACTAGAGATTTCTCGACTGACAGTTTTCGTCCCGATTGTCGACCCCAGTTGACACCGTTGATTATTCGATTGGTATTGGGATTAAGTATTTATAGAAACTATAACGTGAAAAGTCGAAAAGACTGAGTGGGACGACTATACCGTTAAAAGTAGTAAAGTCCTTCTTTGTTCGTTTAGTAAGTTCAAATTGATAAGTAAACCCCAAAACCGGAGAGAGAGAGAGAGAGAGAGAGAGAGAAATATTGAGAGAGGGAGTTAAGGGCGTCACTAATAGTGAGATTAAGTTGTTTTTTTCCTTCCATCTCCATACCTACCCCTAAATAATTTGTGGACGATTTACCGATCAGTACATCTTACTGCCATCTTTCTCGTGTCCCAAATAGGGGATGTTCAGTGGAGCACCTTGGATGAGGTCAAGACGTGGACTTAGAGCCACGACCACGTATTAACCTCGACATGTGACCGTACAATTAAATAAAAGAGTCAAAGAGGTAGACATTTGTAAAATTCTTGTTCACTGTATGAGATGTGTTTCGTGAATCTTCGATCGTATATAATTATTATGTACGAATGTTTTACTGTACTCGATAATTCGCTTTTAAACAAGGAAACTTCAAAGTACCAGGACTAGTTGACATAGAAGCAAAATCCCAGAAGGGTTGTTCTAGAATTACCACATAGGAAACTCAAGGAATTGTATAAGAGTGTAGAAAGACAAGTCAGACCATAATGAGAAGACGTACAGGAACTCACTACACGGTAGACATATGTGCCTAGATGTTTTGCGAAAACTCTTCTACGTGAGACGATATTTCCCTTTACTAGAAATACTCTTCCAATGTACAAATCCTAATTAAGATCAGGAGAAACCATACCACCTTTAAGTAAAAGAGTATATAAATCCATTACCGACCCCCCTTCTACTACATGTCCTGCACCGTCCCCTATGACTCTACTTGATCTGTGACACTCAGTACTCAAGTGTACTATTTCCGTGTCTCAAGTTCTTGTATTTCTTTGACGGGTTGGAATATAAACGTCTACTAGTCCTAAGACTTCTCTAGGACTCGAACATTTAGACATAACATAATCTCCAAGGAGTTGATCAACCTTGACCCGACACCCGGACCACCCACTTGGGAAGAACCAGAAGGAAGCTCGTAGGTGTGAAAATCTAATCGTAAGCACTGACCTGTGAGGTCAAAGTAGCGACGAAAAGGTAGGGGTCCGGTCTTCAAATCGGACCCACGAAGGTTCCGACCGAGTAAACCGAATTACGACCCATGAGAGTGGAAACAGACTGGAATGGTGAGTGATTACCGTGGCTTCCGCTCCAAGGAGAAAAATTATGAACCAATGGAATCCATTGACACTGTTAATCCGACTTTAAGACCAGATAAATAGTCTGAGTTGTCCAGATTTTGACAGTCACATTCCGGTCACCTTTCATTACCTATATCTACTCGGATGATTTAGTATAGGGATTTATGTGTCTAGGGTCTTCTTGACTGGAAACGACATTACTTATAGGAAGTCCATTATCGACGTACCTTAGTCAGTGGTAATAAGTTGACTTTTCGGTGAATGATACTTTATTCCGAACCTTAATGATTTGAAGTTAAGACTATAGAGATACGTACACATATCATATACACTTGTACATATATTTGTGTAGGTACATATAGATGTACATCTACGATACAATTAACCATCTAATATGTTTATAACATATTTTAACAATAGTATTTTGTTCTATAAAACTGTTTGTTCAGTTCTAAAGAAGATAAATATGAGGGAAAACATCGGTATTATTGGTATCAACGAATAAAATATAAATAAATACATGAGTTACGAGTGATGTAAAAAATATAGTGTGTAAAGGTATCGTAAAGTCTCAAAGTTATTGTAAAGTAGAACGGATTCTCATCAAAATAAGTTTTCTTAATCCCGTGTGTAAAAGAACTTAAAAATTTTTTATGTAAAGTTCACAGAGACGAAGGATTTATTGTCGAATTTATGTATAATAACACATGGGGTAAGAAAAGGAGTCTTTACACATCTATAAAATATGTATAAAAATCTTGTCATACAACTCTACCTTTACATACTCCGGTCAGGTTAAAAGGGGATAATTTACGGATAATAAGGTGTTTTGAAATAAATTAAATATTTAAATCATTGGATTAGTTCTGAGGGGGACCAAGACCAGTCAAGAGATCCGAGATAATGTGGTTAGAGAGAGTGACTGATGTTGATTTTAGAGACCTGTCTCTTTGTTTTCGTCCAATGAAGACTTTACACTTGTTACCGTCCGTCTTATCTCTGTCTGCATTTTTTTTGACGTTTTATTCACCATACTCCGGTTCAAATGAGAAACGATAAAGGGCAGGAGATTGGAAGTCGAAACTGTACTCCCGTTCAACCTAACTTTTGACGTTGGTTCATGTCTGATCCCCCCTTTTTTTTATCTTTTAGAGATAAAATCACCGTAATGACCCTTTCCTCGGAGACCCTCGATGTCTCATACATCCTTAGGAAAGAGAAGGAAAGAAGGAATTAGGAAAGGGAAGGAAGGAGGAAGGGAGATCCATAAATAAATTAACGAATAAACAAATAGAAGAGAAAATTAGAATGAACGACGACGATGACGATTCAGGGAAGTCAGCACAGGCTGAGACACGCTGGGGTATCTGACGTCGGGTGGTCCGAGGGGGTAGGGACGCTAGGAGGTCCGTTCTTGTGACCTCACCCAACGGTAAAGGAAGAGGTTACGTACTTTCACTTTTCAGTTTCACTTGAGCGAGTCAGCACAGGCTGAGAATCGCTGGGGTACCTAACGTCGGAAGGTCAGAGGAGGTAGGTACCCTAAAAGGTCCGTTCTCATGACTTCACCCTACGGTAACGGAAGAGGCTAATTAGAATGAATGGTTTTTACAGGAAGACATTACTACCATTAATGTCATGTCCGTAACTCTTCGGTTTCTCTTTTGGGTGGAAAGGTGGATTTCTTCACCCTCGCCCGAAACTCTCGATATCGTACAATCATCCCCCAGTCCTCTCCTCTCTCAATGTCTACCCCTACGGAAGTAGAACGCATACTGTTTCAAGACTCGAATGACGATTCACCTTGTACGTATATTGTCTGGGTTCCTTCATATCATTTCCGAGACTCTTGTCGTGTTACTATATTTATGGTGGGTTCAGGGTCTTATTGAGTACACGTCACATGAAAGTCCTCTCTGTTTATATCGTATTTTTTTTAGGAAACTTTGTTTTGATTGTATCCCAGGTACTGGGTGTTTTCTACTTTGGTTTGAGTATTAGACTTGGATACTCCATTCGACTAATGAACGAAACGAAAATTTTTTCTTTTTTGACAATTCGTCCTGGGTCTCAGTGTGTTATATTATTACTTTTTACGAGTCCTGTGTTAAGTTTTAATGAACTGTATGTTTCGTTATAGTCAGTCTGACGATTTTTGGTTTCTATTTCTTTTTCGAACTTCCGTCGGTGGTTTTTTCTTTTGTTGTGTAATGTAAATCTCCTTCTTATAGCATTGACACCTAAACAATGGTCTTTGGTCCTGCCGTTTTACTGTTACCTTGTTACAGAAATTTCTTTCGTGGTCGGGGTTCGTAGGACATAGGACGTAGTTTGGATCTGACCACTAAGCAAAGAATATATAATATGTACAAAGTTACGGTAAGAGGGTTTAGTAAGGTGGGAGAGGAGAGGGTGTCTCAGGTTTTCTGACAAGATATGTAGACACAGAGAAAACGACAGAGCGTATGTCCCAATAGTAATGGTAGAAAGATTTAAGGTATACATACACAATCATATGACATAACCACAAAAAGAAAGACCGAATGAAGTGAGGTATATTACTCCTCCCTCCACCTTCCCCCCAAGTCCTAACCCTTGTGCACGTGTGGGCACCGTCTAAGTACAACTACATACCGTTTTGGTTATGTCATAATATTTCATTTTATTTTAAAATTTTTCTTTCGTAGTCAAAATCTTAAGATGTAGATTACTTTGTCCGAAGTTCTTCCTTCTTGTCAATTTCTATGAGAGTCTATTTCCTTTGCACTTTCTTTAGAAGTCCTAATTTGTGAAAGACTTTTTTTTACGATCTTCTTCATAAAATCTGACTTCTTTTCACCATGGTCTATTTTACAACCTTGAAGACTATGTTTCCCTCTGACTGTCTTTACCCTTGATATCCTTATTGACATAATCTTACAAAAACGGTAAAATTTTCATAATCACAACTGTCACTTTAATTTTCTATGTAATACGTTAAAAATTACATATATCTATATTATGTATGAATGTATGACATCAATATTCTGTTTCCTCCCCGAATCCTCTCTAGACATATCAAACTTCCGTAGATCTAAAATAAAAGTCATTTTTTCATAATGAGAATTCTTCTGACTTTTCAATCCTGACATATAAAATTAGGGATCTCATGGATCTATGTCTGTGTTATAAATATCATTTTACCGTATGATTTTTATAAGTTTATAACGGTTTTTAAAATTTTTATTCTTTTTCCTTTGTCACCTTGTTTTGACATCCCTTTCTTTGTTTGACTGTATTCTACCATCTGAATTTAGGTTGGTATAGTTATTAATGTCATACGTTTAGTAGATTTGTGTTGTCTATTTTATTTATCTAAAAGTCAAAATTTTTACTTTTATAAAGGAATCAAAATGTTTTCCTTTTCCGGTTGATGTACTACAGAAATTCTTTGGTGAAATTTATATTAGTATATTTATCCAATTTTCATTTTATTACCCTTTCAATATGGTACATTCGACTTTAATTTTCTTTGTACTTACGTTATAATTATTGTATGTTTAAAATAAAATCTTGTCTTTTTAATAATCCCTATATGTTCCGGTAATAAACTATTATTTTACCAATTAAGTGGTTCTATTACGATGTTAAGATTTGTGTATACATAGAATTTGATCTCAAAGATTTAGTTGTCTCGTTTTCGACTGTATTAACTCCCCTCTTGATCTGTATAGAGGTTAATGAGAACCTATGAAGTTTTGAAAAGAGGGGCACTAGTTATTTTACGTGTCTGTTTATAGTTGGTTCTATACCCTCTGGACTTGTTGTTATAATCGGTTTGAATTGATTTACCGTAAATATTTTACCGGGGTTTTATTGTCTGATATGTATTAAAAAATCATAGATACCTTATAAATGGATCTATCAGATATTGGACCCAGTATTTTGTTTTGAAATTTTTAAATTTTCTTTACTTCAGTAGGTTTAATTTTATCAGAGAATCGTATTCTCTTAATTAGTTCTTTAGTTAATGTGTTTCTAAAAACCAGTCAGGTGTTTATATATCTTTGAGATTGTGGAAATTTATTGGGTTCCTGGTTCTTTCTTTAGAATTTCCTTTGACCTTTTGTAAAACTGGACTTAGTTTTACTTTGTCTTAGATAGTTTTACACACCGTATGTTAATTTATGTACAAATTTTGTTTAAATATCGTAACTCAAAAGGATAGTCTCTTCTTTCAAGGGTTTAGTTATTAGATTCAATATTGACAATCCTCTTCGTGTGACTAACTTTGACGGGTGGGACCGGTCCGTGGTATCATTGATAGGCGTACTCGACAAAATACTGTCCTCCAGGACCATTCCTTGTCCCTTGATTATTCGGAGGTGGTTGGTCTTCTCAAACCCTTTCCAGTTTTCCTCCGTGGTGGACAGACTGGTGGAGGGTCTTAGGAAGAGAGACCGTAGGTAGAACCGACTTGTTCCGCACGTGGTGGTACTTCCTGACTCAGTCTTACTGACCGATTTCTGTTGGTCCTTTGATTAGGGTAGTGGTATTTTGGGCTCTGATGGTCGGTGAATCGTCTCGTCAAGAGGACCCAAGGGAATGGATGACGGGAGGTGGGTTCACGGGAAAGGGTTATTTTAAAGAACGAAACAGTCGTGTACATATAGAAACCTGTTAAGTAAAGGCTCACAATCTGTTCTCGGGTCAAAGTCCGGGACCTTCCCCAGGGGGAAGGACGTTGTATTGGTATTTTTAACTCTTTTAATTCGGGTTTTATTCCTCTTCTTTTTTTTTATTATTTCTATAGTTACAACAGTTATTTTGGTACCACTATTGTCATTATTTATTATTAATTTACATTTTCATTAGTAAGATTTTATTAGTGTTTATCAGTTTAACTACTTTGAGGTGGGTCTGATTGGTTTATTTCTTCTTTATATAGTGTTTATGGTAATAATTCTTATATTCCCCTTATAGTGACTGGTTATAATTTTCCTGTTCCTTTATGATTTTTAGTAAGATACGGGTATCTCCTTTACATAGTTAAGGAACTTTCTGTGTTTTCTTATTTTGAGTGAATTCTTATTTATTGAAATTCTCAGGATATAGATGATTTCTTTGACTTAAAAACAGTCTTGTAAGGTTGTTTGTTTTGAGATTCGGGACTATTAAAGTGATCTCTTACGGTGGTTTTTTAAATTTTCTTGTTTATTATGTTAAGATATATAAGAGAAGGTCTTGTGAAGAGTTAAGTAAAAGACTTCGGTCATTTTGGACGATTATTTTCGTCTGTTTCCGTAATAGTAGTTTCTTTTACTGTCTAGTTGTAGGAAGTACTTATGTCTGTGTTTTTATGTGTTGTTTATAATCATTTAGTTTTTTGTAGTTATTTATACTTACCGTCATGAAGGGTTGGTTCACATCGAATAAGACCTTTAAGTTTACACTAAATGATAAAATTTTGATTAGTTACATAAAATGGTATCATTGTCTGATTTACTTTAGTTCTAGTGTAATGGTATGGTCTTTTTCAGTAAACTATAGATAAGTATTATTTCAGAGTTTTGATTTTCTCTTTCCATAAAGGAACTATTTTCTGTAGAATGTTTTCTTTCGTTTTTGTTTTCGATGATATTATAAATTTGTACTTTCTTCTTTACAAAAGGAGATTCAAACACTTGTCTCTTCTTAAGGTAAAAGTAGTGACGATGACTTGTAGTGTTTACCTCAGGATCGATTAAATTATTCTGTCTTGTTTTCTCCCTCCCTTTTCCGTATTTCTAATCTTTCTTTTTTCAAAAAGAATAGGGATTTTGTGTTTTAACAGATACATTCTTTAGGGTTCCTTAGATAAAATTGTCGAGGATCTTGATTATACACTCATATCATTCCGATGTCTAAAAAAAATGTAAGTATAAAGATTGATAATAGTCATTTTTTAACCTTTATTTTTATAAATAATTGTAAATGTTTCGGGAGTTATTTTTATTTAAGAATCCATATGTAGATTTTTAACATATGTTCCAGACATACGATTTTTACTATTTTATAGTACTACCCTTAGTTTCTACATTTACTTCTCTATTAGGTACAAGTACCTAGTCTTCCGTTATAGTTGTACAGTTAACAGGATTTTTGACTGAATATCTACGATGTGTTATGGTTAGTTTTACGGTCTTCCAAATAACATCTACAGTTGTGCAAATAAGATTTTAAAACTACATGTCAGTCTCTTTACTTTTATCAATTTTGTTAAAACTTTTGTTTGTTCCACCCTCCTTAGTGTCATGGACTAAAGTTCTGATGATATTACGATGGTGTCTTTTCGTTGTGTTATATTTGTTTTCATATCTAAGTATCTAGTTACCTTGACTTTTCTCAGAACTTTATTCGGTTATATATATACATTCGTTACTTAAAAAAGACGTTTCCATATATCGTTTAATACTACTTGGTTAGTCAGTAGTTTTTTCACTCAGAACTGTCTTGTGACTCCGAATATGTTTTTAATTGAGTTTAAGTAGTATGTAGAATTACGTTTTACATGTTAATATTTTGAGTCTTTCTTTTGTTCTCTCATAGAAATACGGGACTTCGATCCGTTTCTTGGGAATCTGCACTACGGTTTGGTACTAGGTACTTTCTAAAGTACTTTAATTTTTAATAAGAAGACGATGTCTATGTTTTCTCTCTCTCTCTATTTCTCCCTTCTTCCTTTCCTTCGGACTGTTCCGTGTGTACTCCTCCTTATAAACGTTTAATGTACAGACTGTTTCCCAAATATAAATATGTATTGACAGTCCACTGTTGCAACAAAAACAATAAGTGTTTCAGTGCAGGTTGAGTAAGACGCTGGGGTACCTGACATCGGGCGGTCCAAGGAGACAGGTACTGTAAAGGGTACGTACTTATGACCTCACCCAACGGTAAAGGAAGAGGTCCCCTAGTTTGGTGTGTAGAGGACATAACTTCAACCTAAGAAGTGGGGACTCGGTGGACCCTTCGGGATCCTCTTTTATGAGGGACTTATAAAAGTGTAAAATGTGTCAGAACCGAAAGACTCGAACTTGTCATTTCCTGATGTTCTGTCACAGGGTGAGATCATGAGAACGGACCTTTTAGGGTACCTGTCTCCTCGGACCATCCGACGTCAGGTACCCCAACGACTCCCAGCCTGTGCTGACTCGCTGAAGTGAAAGTGAAAAAAAGTACGTAACCTCTTCCTTTACCGTTGGGTGAGGTCACAAGAACGGACCTCTTAGGGTCCCTACCTCCTCAGACCTCCCGACGGCAGATACCCCAACGTGTCTCAACCTGTGCTGACTTCACTGAATCATCGTCGTCATCGTCGTTCTGTCCCATAGTAAGACACTTCTCTTCCTGTATATAAAAAGTCCTCGGGAAACGAATGTATGGTACCATCTAGTACTTCTCTAGAGAGGGAAAGGATCAATCTCTCCTAAACAAATTTACGGCCTCAGTCTGTGGAGGAACAACGAGTAAGAACGAGAACAAGAGTGAGAAAGAGGTGTCCTTTCCTACCCGAGCACACAGTCGTCGGGGAACCACTCAAGACTCAGAGTATTAAAACTCCAAGGATAAGACACTATGGGAGAGGAAAAGGTGTAACGTACACACCCTATTGTAGACTAAGAGTGTAGTGAGAAACTCCCGGAACCACGGACACGATTTTACCACGAAATCGAGAAAGTATACAAGTAAACAAAATCAAAAAATTTTTTTTTTAAGGGAAAAATTTTTTAAAGTTTTACGATGAACTCTTTATTTCTATACTTTCTTTGGTCTTTTTATAAAAAAATTAAAAATTAACCTTCCATTAACGAAATGTTATAACAGGACCGAAGACGGTGTGTTGTTGCACTTAGTCGGTATCCATATGTATACAGACCCGAAAGACCTACTACGATCACCACTCCTTGAGGGACGGTTAGGTCCTCTACATTCTCTACGTCCAAGTCAGAGACCCACCCTTCTAGGGGATCTCCTCCCTCGTCGTTGGGTAAGGTCATAAGAACGGACCTCTTAGGGTACCTGTCTCCTCGCGTCTCTTGTTGTCAGGTGTCTCCACGTTTCTCAACCTGTACTGACTTCACTGAATCGTGTGTGTGTACATGTGTGTATGCGTACAAGTGAGGGAGAACCCAAAATGGAGAAAAAATGGTTCTCGTTGTTGATAGACTAAGGGACTAGGTCTTTCAGAGGACATAGAACAGTCTTATATATATATATATATTTACGATAATGTCTGATTGGACATCCGAATGTGTATCTTATTCTAGAATATCAAAGTCTACATTGTTATTTCTTGAGAGTTTTGATTTACTCTTCCTTTGTCTACTGGGTCAAAAATTTTCGATCGGTTTTTTTTTTTTTCTCGACTTGTCTGTTAAGTTTTCTTTTATGACAATCGTTTACTCGTATTCTTTTACACAAGTTGTGGTCATCAGTAATCCCTTTGCGTTTAAATTTGATTTTGTTCCATGTTGCTGTTTGGATAATTTTACCTATTTTAATTTGATTGTGTGTGTTTATAGACCACCATGATTTACGACAGTTTTTACACTTCGTTATCCTTGAGAGTAAGAAACTCCACCATTACGTTTTACCATGTCGGTCAGACCCTTTCTCAAATCGTCAAAGAAGATTTTAATTTGTATGTACTTGGTATACTAGGTCATAAGAGTGAGGATCTATAAATTGGTGCTATTCACTTTTACATACAAGTGTGTTTTAGTACATACGATTATGTATACTCACACACATATACATCAGATACTATACGTATCACACACATATATATATTGTCTTTGATCTTTATTAAATTTATAGGAAGTTTTTGATCCCTTACTTATTTACTTATTTATTCATTACCTTGTTTCTATGTTCATTTATGATCAGTCGTTATCTTTATTTCTTTATAAATTGTTACGTATTTGAAGTTCACGTACTACCATTCACTTAATTTTGTCTGAGTTTTCTAATGTATACTATACAAAAGTAAATATAATACAAGCCCTTTCAGTTTTTATGACCCTATCTATTCCATAGTCCTAACGGTCTCTGACTCTTTTGTTCTTCTTAATTGATATTTCCCCTCGCGGTCTCTTTAAACTCCTCGTTCTTTTAATAAGACACAATAATACTACTACAACCGTTTTACTAAGGTAAGAAAACAGCTTCCAGTATCTCGATCGAAGGGACTATCTAGTCAACCGTTTCTTAGACCAAGCTAAGGACCCGGCCCTTCTAGGGGACCTCTTCCCTATCCGATGTGTGAGGTTATAAGAACCCGAAGGGAATACCGAGTCGACCATTTCTTAGGCGGACGTCACGTCCTCTGGACCTAAGTTAGGGACCCAACCCTTCTAGGGGACCTCTTCCCTTTCCGATGAGTGAGGTCATAAGACCGGATCTCTTAAGGTATCTAACATATCAGGTTCCCCAGTGTTTCTCAGTCTATGCTGACTAGTTGCAAGTGAAAGTGACCTGATGGAACCAAGACGAGGAAGAACTCTTACATAAATTACCCGACTTGACCTAAGTAAGACGAATCACAAGTCTCCATGAGTAAGGATGTGTTCCTCAAGTTCAAATCGTAGCAAGAGAACTAAAAAATTCAAGATCTTTTTAACGGATAAAGTCTTAATGGGAGACTAAGAACAAAGGGTAAATTGACAGAAAAATGTCGTCGAATAAGTTCAGTCTGACCTTATGGTAATTGAAGTGAAGTTTAAAACCTTGTAACCATCCTTAAGAGTCTAAAAACACTTGAAGTCCTCGTTTTCCCACTCCTTATCCTAACTACAGTGTGTCCCGGTGTGGGAAGACAAATGAACTAGTCGATAAAAACTTCAACTATCGTAATTAAACACGGTAGTGGTGGGTGGTTGAAAAGTTTAAAATCAATTTCGACCATTACAAATTTTCTTAAAAGTCTAAAGAACACTGATAAAATAATCATTGACCTACTTCTCGTATAACACTCGACCAAAGGGATGTGGTAGAAATGTTTATTTTACGAAGAATTTTTCGTAAGGTTAAAGTCAACCTTTTCATTAAGTTAAATCATATTCTTGTAGTGTTTGTATATTTAGAGTATTCTTCTGTTATATGAAGATTACAGTACGAAAATAAGACATCTGTATAATTTAGTTTACTACAGAGATATTATAGGTAACGACGACGACGATTCAGTGAAGTCAGCACAGATAAAGTTATACTTACCTTTCTGGTTCATTTTACAAAGTGATAGTTAGGGTCATTATTATAAAATATAAACACATCATTAAACATAGCTCAAATGTTCCGTCTTCCAATTACAGAGAAAAAATTATTTCCTTTCCTAAATTTAAGATTCGTAATATTACAAACCGAAAAGACCTTAAAGTTTTTCTGTAACTTGATTAAAGGTGTGAACCAACAGAGTTTGGTTTCTGTCGGATCGTGTCTCCACTCCCTATAGTCGTCGTCTACGGTTATTTATAACCAAGGGTGTGGGTTTTACAGAGGGGACTGTGCAACATAGTGGACGTATGACAGTGACTTCCGAGTACATTTTTTTAATTTAGTTTAACAGAAATTACTGTTAAATTGGTCGATCTAGACGTAATTTTATAAGATAACTTTATCCCTCTCCTAATGATGTACTGTTTTTAAACACAAAATACCTCAGATTACAGACATAATAAAGTATGTTCGTCACTTACCACTGTGGGGTCTGGACCGTATTTTCATGACACACATTAAGTTGTCACCTGTGTGCAGTCTGAGTTGACCGATTACGGGTTTATCGTAAAGTACGAGTTTTCTCTTCAAATGGATCCGCGTGAGGTCATCTGAATGAACCATAACCTCGAACGGTTGAGTAGGTCGAAGTAGAAAGGTGAGGTGGTTCCTTTTCGATGCGACCGCCGGTCATCACTCGTCTCCTCTTTTCCCACCTAGGGGCTTTGTTTACAAAGCACGTCGACGATCCTTGCAGGGCGTTTAGGGGTAGAGCCCCGGTCGATCGGTCCTCCTCGGCCGAGAGGTGTCGGTAGGTCCGGATGACAGTACCGGTGCCGTGGTGAGGATTTGGGGTCCCCTCAGTCCACAGTACAGCACTCTTACGTCGTCGGGGGTGGACCCCGTGGTTTTGTGACAATCACTTTCGTCTCAGGTGGATAAACGGCAAATTCACGGTTATCTCTCCCTTTCAACTCCCTTTCTTCAAACGAACAAACCCTCCGACCGTCACCTTCACCTCTACCCTCCGCCTCCCCCTAAGGACAGGTTCTCGGTTGAGGATACGACTATTTGTCACCCGTTCTCGAAAAGATCCGTTTTCCTCCCCCAAATGTACATCTCCGTAGTGTCAGTCGAGACTACCAATAGAACTTTAGCCAGTACACCACCAGACTGGTCACGGTAGAACTAAAAAATTCAAGGGTAAGGGAACTTCAGTCAAGAGTTTTAACACCGTCAAATACAGGACCGAGATCAGGCCAGTAGTCCGTCAATTGAATAAGGTGGACCTTGACACCTTCGAAAACAGAACTGAGACCGGACCAGTAGTACATCGATTGAAGAAAGTGAACCACCCCGAAAGTCATAGATATTCTCTTGAGTTTCCTATACCGAGTCTTATACTAGATGTCCGGGACTTCTCCTTGATTTCCAGACACTGATATGAATGAGTGAATTGTTAATAATAAATCAGAGTGACCCGATAAAAGGGCAAGGACGTAAAAGACTGAAGAGACTAATTTACATAATAAACTGATTACAAAAAAGTGTCCGTTTTCCGTCCGTCTCCTGTACCTTGTCCTTCCTAGTATCCTAGGATGGGGTAAAGTTTTGACACACATTTAGTGCCACAGACCAAATGTACCCTTTGTTGACTGTTTACAATCTAGAACAGTGTTTGTCACTATCAATACTCCAAAATACAGTGAATATTTGAATGTTCAATCGAACTTAGGTTCGTCTTCTGTATTCTGGGACTCTAAAACAATACGTTTGCATGTCGTTCATCGTTCTCGAAGTTCATACGTGAGCGAAGGAAAGGGTGAGATTCAGGGTTCCCTCGTCAGGGTTCGTAGGGTCGATCCACGACGTTTCTATTACCTAGATACAGTTTCGACTTCTTGAGATGAGAACCCTTCGGTCTTAGAGAATTTGATCCGACGTTCGTTTAGAAAGACTGGAAACGGGATGTCCCTTTGTAATAGAAAATGTATGACCTGTCATTTTTTAGGACGGAAGAGACGAGACTTCCCTCTAGAGAGAGAGTAGGTTCCAATGAACAAAATGTTTCTAGGAACTTTAATATCAGATCTTGTTTTACACAGTCATGAAGACCAGTGATCTGTGAACACATCTTAATAGAGGGTTGTCTAGACTAATTCTACACAAAGAACCATATTTATTTAAAACTCTTAAGGTTGGTTCACGGGACACTTTCTTTATCCTATTGCTTACCCATATATAACCTTTCTCCACTCCCCGAGTTTAAACAGTAAAATACGATCCTACCTCGACTACGGACTTTCAATTCCTTACGTATACACACATACACACGTACATAAACCAACCTCTACCCTTACTACCCAATAATTGTACACAACTGTCAGATAATCCATTTATCCGTGACGTAATACGTTAAACCTTATTGTTAATTCTGGGTTTCCAAAACTTCAATCTGTGTACACCAAACACAGTCGGCAGACGGTGAATAATCGACACATAGTCGTCCGTTCTATAAACCATTGAGACTCTCAGGTACAGAAATCCACTTATAGTCTTTATTATTGCTTAGAAAGAGGTATGGTAATCACACTCAATTTACTCTAGTACGTATCTCATTCACGGTTTCTTTACAATTGTAAACCATCAGTAAATAAAAAGAAATGATTTAACAGACTGTTAGGATTAATAACGGTAAAAAGTAGGAATTTTTAGTAGCGAATCGTCTTTAATGAAAATACGATTTGTCGATATTTACAGTTTCGAGTCTAAAATGGGTCCGGATTAAGATTTCTGGTAAAAAGATACTGACAAACATGACCTGGTGACACGGGAGACGATTCTCCGTTTCCACCCTTAGAAACGTTGATTTGTACTTAGTAACGGAAAGAACAGAAAAGATTATGAATGACGTTATATTTTTTTATTTGTTTTGAATCTTCATAATTATGTATTTGTATTTGGGAATCTATGTGAGGTCAGACGAAAATTTGGACTTTGGTTTACAATAAAGACGGTCGAATGACCTAAGGGTAGAGTCTATATGTATCTCAAGTTTGACATTGTTCGGAACAAAACGGGACTAAATTATAATAATCTACAAATTAAGTCAAAGACCAAATACACGAGAACTCTACCAAATTTTAGGGAAAGTCTGTCAGAAACCCAGGTGAGGGATAGTGTAATACTGTCTTAGTACGATATTTATGAAATCATCACGTGACCTAAGATTAAGGTTGTCTTCCCTTTGACGAAGTAATTTTTGTCACCTTAAGTGGACGAAAAGTCAAAGTCGACAACCGTAAATGTGAAAGGAGTATAAAGTAAGATGTAAAGAGTTTTTTTTTTTTCTTTTAAATAGGGATTAGGTGTCTAAACGTAGGGTTAGTTAATTTTTTTTTATACGGTGTTCCTCTCCACGGTATCTCCAAAAGTATGAAAGAGGTGTTCACTTGAAAGACTATCGGTTTCTGTTTATTAGACGATTATATATTATTCATTTATTGTTACTATTTATTATTTTATCGTACCAGATTGAGTTCTATAAAAGAGTTAATCAATAATTGGGTGAGGTTAACCTTAATACAAAAAGGTTATTCTGAGAGAAGTATTCAATGTGTGATATAGTTACAAGAGTTTTTTTATGTTATAGGAACCTTCGGTACCGTTTAATCCATCTGTTCTGATGCATCGTTAGATGTATCGTTATGACACACAAACGTCTAAGGACATCGTCCTACCATACGTTATGTGATACCTTACAGTTTTTCCCTTTGGGTGAAGACAAATATATGACTTATGACGACCGGGAGACATTGGTACCCAAGTTAGTACCTACAATTTAAAGGGAGACTCGAACCCACTTAGGTATCTACGTCTTGGACACCTGTGACTCCCGACTGGTAGGACACGGTGAATTATATTTCCTGGACTTGTAGTAGACTAAAACCATGTACGTGCCCAGGACCTTGGTTAAGGGGTGTCTTTGACTTCTTGGTGACATAAATCGGTCTTTAGAAATTTCGGTTTTCCCTTTACACTGGGACAGTTAAAGTGTAAGTGGTACGTTGCCTACTTCCTTTTCTTCAGTACCTCTCTTACTGACCGGTTACTAGTTTCTGGGCTCCTTCCAGGAGATAACTCCGTCTCGAGTCTCGCAACCGGTTAAAGTGGAACGAATATTACGAATAAAACCATTTCCGGTATCTTCCTAACGAGTGTAAGAGAGGATACTACCTCCTTGAATAAAATTTTCCTCTCGACTTTACGAGTTTAGGTGCATAGGAGTCGAAACGTATTACGGAAAAAGGTTTCCGGACTAGTTATTCCGTACCTTAGGTAAACGCCGAACTGACAGAGTTCCTCTTAATCTATAACTTTTGTTAGTTTCTGTGTTTTTGGAATTATTTGTAAGTTGACCAAATAATCTCGTGATTTTCTCCAGTCTACCTCTCAACGGTACTGTTGACAACCCGTCCTCACTTCCTTTCCAACGAGGGTCGAGAGAGAAACTTGACACTTAATCCGCGTCGGATGAAAAAGAAGAGACCGAGAGTGAAGGAAGGGGACTGTCAGGTCGAAGGAGGTCGAGACGGAAGTTCAACCCGCTTCCTTATTGAAGACAATCCGTCTTACATCACCTTCGTGTCCAACGGAATAAAGTCGTCAATATTAGTTATATTTGTGAGTCCACTTTATTAGCCCCCCGTTCAGTTCGTTGACTTATTGTATAGTTTTTCGGTGATAAAATTACCTTTCACACAGATAGGAAATATGTGGTTAGACGACGAATAATATACAGTATGTCATTATACTTCCAGAAAAGGGTCGTAAATGAATAAACGAGCAACGGGTGAATTTTAAGACTTTGTAAGTGAAACTGAACGATACAGACCTAAACTTTTTTTTAGGGACCTTTATATTTAGGTCTTATGGTATAAACTTAGTGTATTTAAGGTAGTAGACTGTGAAATATGAAAAAACTAAGGAATTTTTTGTAAGAGAAGATCAAAAATTTAACTCGTACGAAATCCTTTCCTACCATTAATCGAGATGTAGACCGACTAATACCGTTTCCACATTACCAAAATTCCCGTATAATGTTTCGTTTTACGACTGTGACACTAAGTCTGAGTGAAGTTCGATTTCTCAATTAAGACAAATACTGGTTTTAATTTTGTTAGTTATTTAACACAGACGCTCCTGTCGTATATGTCTTTGACGTCTTGACATGACCCTTTTTCAGTTCTTACCGGTCAGTGTTGTGGGGTGAAGATAGAAGGAGAGATACTTTGTAGTACGACTCACTCTATTTCAAAGGTTTGAATTTTATTAGTGTGTGTTCTTCCTTTAAATAAGAAGGGACCAGGGAGAGTAGAGGAGACGATCACTGTGTCGGACACGTAAGTTTTAGTTGTCCTTGAGAAAGCGTGAACCTTTCTCTACGGTTTAATGAATGTATTTGTCTCATGAGTTCAATACGTGCTTCCTAAAAGTTAAGAGTGTTGTGTCTGTTTAGATAGAGATGTTTAGACCTGTGGTAAATGTTTTATTTTCTATGACGCGAACATAGTCACTAAACGACAACCCGACACCTGTGTAATTAAACAGTTTCATCGTTGTGTACTTATTTCATGTTAACACAATGACTTCGTTTCTCTTTGTCCTACTAGAGTTCACCCAATGACTAATCCTGAGAGTCACCGTTAACTGTCTTTAGTGTCAGGTTTGTCCGAAATACGTTTTTATTTTCTTCCTCTACCTCTTCCTCTTTCTCGTCTTCGTCGTCGTCTTCTTCTTTGTCTTCCCCTTTCCTTCCTCTCCCCTCCTTTCTTCTCCCCTCCTTATCCATCTTTCTTCATCTTTTTTCTTATAAACCTTGGTACAGTGAACCTTTTATTCCTTCCTCTCTAAAGAGGTAGTGAGCCGACACAAAGGTGGTATCAGTAACACCTTCTCGCCCAGTTCTTGTCCGAGACGTCCAAGGGGTCCCCCCAATCTTGTACCCCTTCCTATCAATCCCTCAAACCCTCGTTGGACATGTGTGACGATACAAATTTTACCTATTGGTTGTTCCAGGATGATATATGTGGTTTCCCTTAAGACGAGTTCCAATATACCGTCAAATCTACCTATCCTCCAAATCTCCTTTTACCTATGTATATATACATACTGACTCAGAGATACGACAGGTGGACTTTGATAGTGCTGTAACAATTAACCGATAGTTATATTTTATTTTTCAATCTTTCTTTTTTTCCTGTCTGGGGGTGGATGAGTCTTTAAAAAATACACAACCCCTTAAACTCTTAGAAAAAAAGTCTGGAGAGTTCTTTGTAAAGTAAAGAAGAGTGACAAAGACTGACCCGAGACATGGATCATGATTGTAATTAGTCACACCGGTCCCTCTATACTACATGATTAATCGAATCCGAACCGTGCACACGTGTAAGTCAGTACAGACTGACACTCGGGTACCTGACATCGGGTAGTCCGAGGGGACAGATATCCTAAAAAGTCCGTTCTTATGACCTCACCCAACGGTAAAGGAAGACGTACTAGAAGGGTTGGGTCCCTAGCTTGGATACAGAGTACAGAGGACGTAACATCCACCCAAGCAATGGTCGACTCGCTGGTCCGTTCAGACCTCACACCTGATTTAAACCCCTTTAAGATTTCCCTAGACCTTATCGACCCTAATATCTACTAGGGATTCTCCATTCTTTCACAAGGTTAACCTTTTTGAAAGATTTAAAAATTAAAATGTATAAAGTATCAAAGGGACCACTTTAATAAGAAAGTTTAAGTCCATATTACACAACTTGTGGTCATACACGTTACGTTTTTTCATACCCGTTTCCTGTCACCCTACTATTTATTCCATGTCGACCCCAAGATGTCTCGAGTTCCACTCCGACCCGTTCCCCGTTTGTATGTACTGGGACACAGATGATGTGACAACGCCCCTGAGACAATTCACATTTACCTCGATTGTTCGTTGTACCTTCAGACCCTCTCCCAACCCCTAATATGTCGTACCTGAACTCCACATCATACACTAAGAAGGTATTTACGAAGAAATCAACTCTCTAATCCCTTTTACTATTTGGACGTCTATGGCGACCTCAGTCTCTTCGAAGTGTGTCTGCGTCCCCAAATGTGCCGTCCGTCCTTCGATTATTGGGAGTCTTATTTCCTTGTCGTCTTGATTCTTCGTTCGACTGTATCTCTGAGCCTTGGTAGAAATTTTGACTAAATCCAGAATACGGGTGTTACAGAATTATTCTGACAGTTTACCTAAGTAATGAAAGAGTATTTTGGTGTTTGGACAGGAAGACGGAATTTCTAATTCATGTAAATTGTCTTGACGAGAAATGTTTTGGTACTACTAATAACGGATTCATCGGAAAAACGAAGTTACCCGGGAGACACAGGCTTACTCCTTATAGGTAGTTCACATCAAGTAGGAACGAATATCTGTCTTCTGGGTTTAACTATCGGGAAGGAATGTGGGTACGGTTCGAAATGTGTAAAAGGTCTAAGGGGTTGGAACGGAATGATTACGGTGAAGTTGTAACTATCTCTTAAACTCTCCTTCTTGAAACCTTCCGTTACCACTATAGTCTGTAAAGATAGATTGAAACGGTCTGAGTTCTCTGTCTGATTATTAAACTGTTACAGTTAGCACCCGTTCGGTGAGAGTTATAAATGGGATGCAAGTGATCTGCTACCATCCTAGGTCAAGATAAAAAAAGACGGCTCCTAGGTTACGTATTAAGTCTCTTCGTCCTTCGGTGTCGTTTTACGTCTTTACATAATTCAGGTGTGTCAAAGGAGAGATAGTAATCTTGGTGGTTCTACTACCAAGAAAGTTAACACACTTAGTCCCTAATTTGAGCAAGCCCTGGATCTAGTTATGCTTCACGTAGACTAAAGTAGGACTGATTTTTCGTCCAACCCGACTTTCCCGTCTCTCCTTTGTTTTTCGCTAAAAAACAAAGCGAAGTGACCGAAACATACCCGAAACCGTCTCCTCCCCTTACCTGAAGGATTTTTTCAACTTAATGTTAAACTAAAAGTATTAAAGTTTGTCACTTATGTCGTTCTAGAATGTGCATCTTTATACTTTTAAAGAGGAGGAAAGTCCATCAGAAGTAACCAAGAGATCTTTTATACCTGAAGAACAAAATTCATAGACCATTTCTGTCAAGTTTTTCTTTTCGATTTCATGAGTGTCTGATTGAGCATAATTTAGAAGTAGATTAATCTGAGGTTAAGACAGTGATGTTGTGAATACCTGATAGTATTGGTTACGTAAGATTTTCAGAAAGTCCAAATCTAATACAAAACACTAAGGAATTGTGCTAAGGGTCCACCGCGATCATCATTTCTTGGGTAGACGGTTATGTCCTCTGTATTCTCTATGTTCAAGTTAGGGACCCAGTCCTTCTAGGGGACCTCTTCCTTTACCGTTGGGTGGGTTGATAAGAACGGACCTCTTAGGGTACCTGTCTCCTCGGATCGCACGATGTGAGGTGTCCCAAAGTTTCTAAGTCTGTACTGCTTCACTGAATCGTGCTCGTATGTAAGATTTGTAGAATGTCCAAATCTAATACAAAACACTAAGACATCGTTAATAAGTTGGAGAGAAACCAGAGTCACACGTAAACATTCACCTCTGATCTAACGTCATGCTGATGGATATGACACAGTGGTCGACGAAGAGGGACCCCGTAAGTGGGTCTGACTGTATCAGGGTAAGCCCTCATGACACCACTGACGGTTACTTGAATTAAATCCCTGTGACGTGCTACTACGTAGGACCATCTCGTACATAAAAGGTTTTCCTTCAACCTCTAATCGGGATTTCTGAAAACTTCTTCGTTATAAGAGAATTCTCCGTTGTCTCTTTAAAATCTCGTTATTCCGAGGGCCACCTCTACATGTCCCGGAGACACTGTCCGTCCCGAAGACAAAACTGGTACCATTGTCGGTATGCATTACTTAACTAAATTTATAGGTAAGACATACTATTAGTAAAGGACTACTATGGTAAGCAGACTGGGTTGATCTATACAGGAAGTCAGACAAACCTCTGAACTTCTGGTTGGGTGTGAGTGTCAGAGTTCATCGCGATTTTGATAACATATCTCTTTTCGATATCGAACCCCGTGACTTGTCTCTGGTTTCGACTAGGTATTTCCACCTCCGTGACTCTTGTTGATTGTCTGAACATCATTTCGTCATTAGAGGACCTTAATTCAGTTCCTTCTGTACTCTTTTTCCCTTTACTGGAAGTTGTATACCCGAACCAGACCCTTACTAGTCTATGACTGTAGACTGTAGTTGTGTTCGGTCTTCATGCTGTTCAAGTCCCTCTATATATAGTCAATGTTACTCTTTCTATATTTTGGAAGGTATAGAATTGATTCCGTAAAGTATAGTCTCTTTATTACTTTGTCTTCGTACCTCCTATTCCTATGTACACACTTTCAACCTGGTATTTCTTCCGACTCACGGTTTCTTGACTACGAAAGTTTGACACCATAACATCTTCCGAGAACTCTCAGGGTACCTAAGCTTCCTCTAGTTTGGTCAGTCAGGATTTCCTATAGTTGGGGCTTATAAGTGACCCGGACTACGACTTCGACTTCGAGGTTATGAAACCGATGGTCTGCGCTTCTCGACTGAGTAACCTTTTTGGGGACTACGACACCTTCTAACTTTAGTCCTCCTTTTCCCCTTCTGTCTCCTATTCTACCAACTTACCGTAGTGGTTGAGTTAACAATACTCAAACTCGTTCGAGACCCTCTGCCACCTACTGGTCCTTCGGACCATATGACGTCAGGTACCTCAACCTTTCTCAACCTGTGTTGACTCACAGACTTGTTGTGTATACACTAAGTACGTGAATAGATATCTTCATTTTCATTTGTTTTTTATCAAGTATACCCATGTTTTAAATTTTTTATCGATTTTAATACCTAGATTTTAGTATTTTAATAATATTACGGTAACTTTGACTATAATGTAACAATTGTGTTCATTCAAAAATACTACGGTAAGACTTGAGGTTCTTTCGTTTTATTGTTTTACCATACTTAAAATCCTAAGGTCTCTTTTCATTACACGTTTTTACTTTTAACGTACTCTACTACAAAAATTATAATTTAATCGTAATAATACTTAAACAAAAATTTAATATGTTTCCCAAATTTACTCTCCATCATTCCCTTTTTGTTAAAACGATTTCTAACATAATAGTCTGTCTGTGATTTTCATAGAAACGGGTTATGAATCTATTTACCTCTGAAAATCTCGTGCCGTCGTTTTCGAATTGAGAGAGGGGTCCTTATTTTTTACCGTTGATGTTACTTTCCATATTTTAATATGACCGTATGTCAGTCCGGTCGTTGTTCGTTTATGTGGAAGGGATTTAATCGAGAATCCCGAGGGAATGTTACATACGTTATAAGATCATAAACTCACATATTAAATATTTATATACAGTATTTCTACCTGGAATTGTAAAGAAACTGAGTAATCTTCCCATTGACTGTACCAAGTTCTCTCGAAATTAAAAGAGTAGACAGTTTATTACTCAATCTTGATCTGTGAAGAAGAGTAATTTGTAATATCTCTAATGACACATTTCCTTCTCGTACTGGGTCATAAAATCCCTTCACCTCGATACGAGGTTTCTTTCCGTCATGGTTTCTTACGAGTTTGATGGCGTGTTACCGTGAGTAGAGTGAACGATCATTTCATTACGAGTTTTAAGAGGTTCGGTCCGAAGTCGTTATGCACTTGGCACTTGAAGGTCTACAAGTTCGACCAAAATCTTTTCCGTCGTCTTGGTCTCTAGTTTAAGGGTTGTAGACGACCTAGTAGTTTTTTCGTTCTCTCAAGGTCTTTCTGTAGATAAAGACGAAATAACTGATACGGTTTCAGAAACTGACACACCTAGTGTTATTTGACATCTTTTAAGACTTTCTCTACCCTTATGGTCTGGTGGACTGTACGGAGAACTCTTTAGACATACGTCCAGTCCTTCGTTCAATCTTGACCTGTATCTTGTTGTCTGGTCAAGGTTTATCCTTTTCCTCATGTAGTTCCAACATATAACAGTGGGTCGAATAAATTGAAGATGCGTCTCATGTAGTACTCTTTACGACCCGACCTTCTTCGTGTTGGACCTTATTTCTGTCTACTCTCTTTACAGTTATTTGAGTCTATACGTCTACTGTGGCAGGAATACCGTCTTTAACTTCTTCTTGATTTCTCGGAGACCTACTTTCATTTTCTCCTCTCACTTTTTCAACCGAATTTCGAGTTGTAAGTCTTTAGATTCTAGTACCGTAGACCAGGGTAGTGAAGTACCGTTTATCTACCCCTTTGTCACCGTCTGAAATAAACCCCCCCACCCCGAGGTTTTAGTGACGTCTACTACTAACAACGGCCCCAGGACGGGGCCCCTAGGTCCCTTAAGCTTCCCCTCTGCCGTATCCGTTCCTTTTGAATAAATAAATCTTTATATTTTCTTTAATTCTCCTTTATCATATCATCCTTTAAATCACCTCTTTTCCGATTTATTGAACCAAATGCCCCTTTCGGTTATTTTGAAGTCCTGTTCTTCAAACGTGGTAGATGCAATCCGGTGGTCACAGGAGAACGTATCGCCCTCCACGGGGCGGAACCCGAGGGAGAGAGCACCTAGAATCTTCGGCCCCGTTCATTCATCTGTACCGTTCGGAGGTGTGGGGTCTACCCTTAAGTCGGTCTTTTATCTCATTTCTCCTGTGCCCCCTTTGGTCAGGTCACTGACCGGGTAGGAGATAACAGGTCTTTCCGGAAAATATGGAAAAAAACATGTATCTCTAGTTATCTATTATATTTTAATACGTCACAGTCGTCGGGACTGAGAATGGCTCTGGTCCGAAAGAGAGACGTATGGATCGACATATGTGTTCAGAATCCACTGAATGTAGTAGAAGACCGGTTTTCCGGTTAATTGTAAAATGCCGGGAAAAGACTATTCCCAAACAGTTGGTCTTCTGAGTAAACAGAATTTACTCAGAAATTTTCACAACAAGAAGGGTTTCAGACCACGGTGAGAGTCTTTCGTGATTTATTTCAATGTAAGTATGTATCGTTCCTGTGTTCTCCTCACATCACTATATATTGTTTCTTTTCATTAATTGAGTTTTCAGATCACAAAGATTGTAGATTTGATGATATAAGGATAAAGATATAGGGTTAATGTAACTAATTATAGAAAGTCCACGGATTTTCTATTTCTTATACCTCCGGACCGTCGTCAGTAACTCAGTTATCACTTTGGTCAGTGGTTATATTAAGAATCGAAAAATCTTTTCCGAGACATAGAAATTCTACGAAATTCGAAACACGGAGAACGCCAACCCCCCGACATTCGTTAAGTGTTTAACATTTTTAGGCCCCTTGGACAGTCCGTTCAATCTCTCGGTAATCTCCCCAAACTCGACTTTGTAAGGAAAGTATACGTCCTCTGACTTCGGGATTCAATTGTAAAAAGGTCTGTTACAGTCTTCTCACCTTTCGTGTCATGTTATTTTAGTCCGGTTGAGACCAAAAACCCCCCCATCTACAAGTCCTTTTGGGTCCCCCTAGGGGACTTCTTCCTAGTGCGGAAACGTAAAACAGTCTGAAGGAAGGAGTACTGGAAACGGTACCCGCCCTAAGGAGTATGACCGAGGGCCATCTGACATCGGTACTTTAGTTTTCTACGAATGAGGAACCTTCCTTTCAATACTGGTTGGATCTGTTATATAATTTTTCGTCCCTGTAATGACACAGTTGTTTTCAGGTAGATCAGTTCCGATACCAAAGAGGTCATCAGTACATACCTACACTCTCAACCTGATATTCCTTTCGACTCGTGACTTCTTGTCTACGAAAACTTGACACCACAACCTCTTCTGAGAACTCTCAGGGAACCTGACGTGCCTCTAGGTTGTTTAGTTAGGATTTCCTTTAGTCAGGACTTATAAGTAATCTTCCTAACTACAACTTCGACTTTGAGGTTATGAAACCGGTGTACTACACTTCTTGACTGAGTAAACTTTTCTGGGACTACAACCCTTTCTAACTTCCACCCTCCTCTTCCCCTACTGTCTCCCACTCTACCAAACTACCGTAGTGGTTGAGTTACCTGTACTCAAACTTATTTGAGACCCTCAACCACTACCTGTCCCTCTGGACCGTACAACGCCAGGTATCCCAGTGCTCCTCAGTCTATACTGACTCGTTGACTTTACTTGATTCGGTTTGACCTCGACACGAGGTACCAAAAACTCTACAAAGTTTAGGGAATTAAAATTTTGACCTCGATACGAGGTACCAAAAACTCTACAAAGTTTAGGGAATTAAAATGTTGTTAATTAGGGAAGTCGACTCACGACTTCTTAATTACGAAAACTTAACATCACGACCTCTTCTGAGAACTCTCAGGGAACCTGTCGTTCCTCTAGTTGGGTCATCTAGGATTTCCTTTAGTTGGAACTTATAAGGAACCTTCCTGACAACGATTATGACTTTGAGGTTGTGAAACCAGTGGACTACGTTTCTCAGTTAAGTGACCTTTTCTGACACTACGATTTTTTCTAACCTTCGTTTCCTCTTCTCGTGTCGTCCCCTACTCTACCAATCTGTCGTAGTGGTTGAGTTATCTGCACTTAAACTCAATTGAGACCCTCTATTATCTCCCGTCCCGTCACACCACACAACGTTAGGTGTCCCAGTATTCCTCCACCTGTGTTGAATGGCTGACTTGGTGTTGTTAGGTCTGATGACTCTACAAAAAGACTGTTGTTTGTCCTCTCTTTTAGTTCGTCAAGAGTAAAACGATTTCACCGATTCGTTTAAAAGACAATTCGTAAAATTTGTCTCCTGGGTTAGATTCTTAATGTACCTTGTTCTGTAAACTCAGATTGTTTCCTCTAAAAACACAATATGTAGTCTTTCACTTCAGCGAGTCAGTACAGGCTGGGAAACACTGGAGTACCTGACATCGGATGGTCCGAGGAGGCAGGTACCCTAAAAGGTCCGTTCTTATGACCTCACCCAAGGTAAAGGAAGAGGTTCTCTAGAAGGACTGGGTCTCTAACTTGGGTCCAGAGGGCGTGACATCCGTCTACAAAATGGTAGACTCGGTGGTCCCTTCAGGGATGTAGTCTTTGGTTTAGATTTATCCTAACAAATCAACAACGGCAAAATTGTTCACTTGAGTCGGTTCGAGTTTCGTCATTCTGGGAGTGAACTCATTTACTAGAGAGATCACGTGGGTCTGATTCTGGTATGGGTCTTCTTTGGTACGACGGTTGTGTAGGTTCACGGAGGTTTCCGGACCTGGGTACGAACCAAAAACAATCCTTTTCGGATAAGTACTCAGTAAATAACTTCCAGTCCCCAGAAGAAGTCCTGTCGACCCGTATCTGTACGATGCACGTCACTAAAAACTCCGTCTGTACCATTTCTCTCAGACGATGGACCGTCTGACGATAGACCGTGTCAAATCCACGGTCCTGTGTCCCTTCCCTTACTGATTTCCCTTTTCTATAGTAGGAAAGTGGAAAGTTTGAGTAGTGGGTAGATGCCGATCATGTCCTTCACACACCCTAAGAGTCAACGACGTTTCACGAATGTTAACCGTATGGTGACCTGTCGTAAACAAAATAAATGATATTTTATGAAAAATAGAGTGTAATTTTGAAATCGTAAATGTCTTAATAATACGGAAACCCCCTTTAGTAACAGTAACGAAACCACTGTCTGGAAGAAGAGTAAAAAGTAAAAGTGATCTGTTCGTTAAAGTTGAGACTCCTTTTTACCTTTTGACGAATAAGAGAAAGTGTCAACATTGGAGAAGACATAAATTAATAGTCTGCATCATTTAGAAGTCAGTTATGGGACACTTCAGTCGATCCCGATGACGACAAAACTTGACTCCCGATCAATCGAGTGAAACTTAGATCGATTCCGTCCAAACACAGTTATCAGAGGTCTGTCGAAACTTACAGGTCTATTAATTCTTTTACTCTCTGGGACACCCACCACTCTTATATTGTAAGTTCAAGATACTGAACATACAATCCCCGTAAGTGACTTAAAAAACCAAAGAAAAGTATGTTATTTTCCACATTTGTCTTTTCTTCCCCCTTTTATAGTGTGGTCAACGAGTAAACCGAAGTCTCCCGACACCCAGTAACAGTAAGTAGTTAGTCCGGATCGTTATAATTATTTTCGTTCCTTATTTCGTGTATAAGAGAGGGCTGTAGTTATTATCCTTTGATATTATTTTTGGTTATTCATTCTTTATGTCAAAAACATAAACATTTCATTTTGTGTTCGTCATATACCTAGTCAACGGTCATTACCAGTATTGTAGGTACGGTATAGGGTACCCAGGTTAACCCATAACGATCTTAGAGAGTTTCCCATCCAAGTCTCTCTCTCTACCCTTCTCTTCCCTGTCTCTCTTGGACAAACATCTTTGAGTTTAGGGAAGCACGGAGGTGAGTAGGGATCGTGAGATGGGAGTGACGAACCGTCCTCTGTCCGGTGATCTACGGTGTGAAGAATCTTCGTGAACTCATTTAGGAAGGTGACCCAGTAAATATTATAAAAGAAAAGTAAGTTTTACGTACTAGTACTATTTGTTTTCGTACATTTTAGGTAATACTGTAGATTATTTTTTCAATACAACCCTTATTTTAGGCAATAGGTAGTAGGTCACGAGGGATTTATTTCTATAAATACCCTAAGAAATTTGAGGTCATACAAACGAGTAAGAGTCCTTCACCACTTTAAGGAAGAAAGTTTATATCCTTTTTAGGAAGAGGATGGGGGTATGGACGATAACAGAAGGTCTTACATTTTTCGTTCGGATTTGGAGATTACCATTATTATTTGTCAATATCCTCTACCTACACGAAAATTAAAAAGGTTCCCTATACTTTAGTCACCAATGGATTTTGTAGATTTTAGTAGGAAACGTATTTTAGTGGAATTATTTATAAACAATTTAACTCGTCTTAAATATTTAGAAGGTCCTTAATACTTTATTCGTGAATCTTTACCTTTAAGGTGGTAAATTTTACTTACATTAATTCCTATTAATTATTGTATTAAGTTTATATATTACTTTAACTCTACTTAATTTACAGTTTCTCTCGACTACTAAATAAAACGAACTTAGAGTTTTTTGATTACGTGCTTCTCGAGATAAAAGATATGTTGATTATTTACATCTCAAATTAAAATACTATCTTCTCTTTTCGACTGACAATACATAGAGAGACAAATATTTTAGTATGTAGTTGAAACTGAGTTATTTACTACTAAAAAGTCCAAGACGAAAGATTTACCAAGACAATAAACGATGATGAAACGGTTTTAAAATAATAGCAATCCCGAAAGGACACCGACTCTCGATTTCTTAGGTGAACGGTTACGTCCCCTGTGTCCAAACTAGGAACCCAGTCCTTCTAGGGAACCTCTTCCTTTACCGTTTCGTGAGGTCATAAGAACGGGTCTTTTAGGGTACCTGTCTCCTCGGACCACCCGATGTCAGGTACCCCAGTGTTTCTCAGTCTGTGTTGACTCGTTAATTTGTTGTCCTTGGTCACTACACAGTATTCTTAGTATATTAGTGTCTAGTTTTTATATCCCCCTTAAGTATAGGGACAATGGTGGGTAGTCCATTCAGTGCATAGTTACACGGAAAAAGACCTGTTCCATCAGTTCCTATAGGTTTGGGTCACCAGGATCTCTATCTAGTCACGTCCAAATAGGGACTTAGAAGGGTGTTTATGAGAAAGTTGACAAAGTGTTTCCTTAGTAGATTCCTCTTCAGTTTACCGAGTACTTTTCAATTTCTTAGTGTCATTTTATACGGAATCCTTTCATCTATGTTGGTTTCGACCCACTAGAGCCAGTTCTATAAAGAGACCAAATCAATAAAAGTTTTACTCTCCCGACCTGATGTTATTATACCCTGAGTCAAGTAGAAATTCGTAGTTCAGACCGTCTAAAATGAATTCTTGACCCGACACTTCTGAATTACTCTTCCCCCTTCTCGTGAAACTAGTCACTACAGACAGGAGACTGGAGTCACACCTTAACTCACCATCTTACATACAGCATCTGACGGTGAGTCTTATCTAAGTGAGGTTCTATTTGAGGTAGAGTCACATGGTACCAGGTCCTTTATATGTAAGAATAGATCGAAGTCACACTATGTCACACGATGAGTAGGGATAGTGAAATGACTCCTAAGGGAGGTAAGCGGGAGACACGACGACACGACACGAATCAGTGAGTCAACACAGACTGAGAAACGTTGGGGTCCCTGATCGGGTGGTCCGAGAAGACAGACCCCTAAAACGTTTGTTCTTGTGACCCCACTCGACGGTACGGGAGGAGGTCCCCTAGAGGGGCTGGGTCCTTCGTTTGGGTCCTGAGGGCGAAACGTCCACCTAGGAAGTGGTCGACTCGATGGTCCCTTCGGGAGACGGAGGAGGATAAGGGTCGGGATGAAATTTACAAGTAATAGAGTGTACTAATGGAAAGTAAAAGGGAGAGTAAAGTAAGACTAAAAGTCTTAAAAGTAGGAAGGAACTTTTAAGGTTTCATATGTTGGATTAAGACGAGAAGGCGAGTCCATCCCTGTAGGAAAGTAAAGTCTAAAAGAATTGTCTCGTGAGGCCGGCCGTTCCATAATAAGGTATGTTAACAGTAAAAGAAGAATTAATCCCTGTGAAATTGCAGAATGATGTGTGTGTGTATGGGTCTGTGTGTTTGTGTGTCTCTTTTGTGAGTATCACATTCTTACGTTTAATATCTTTCATGTTTCTTCTTTTAGTGGGTATGGAGATAGATATACCATCAAAAATTAGAATTTATTTTAATACCAGTTCGAAGTACATGATGTCGAGGAAAGAGGGGTACGATATGAGACGCACACACGCACGCACACACACACACACACACACACACACACACACGAAAAGTGTAATGTCCGACTTCGTATAGACGTCTACGTCAGTCAGTAAATCACCTTTCTTGTATGACCATTTTAAGTCCCTTAAACAACAAATAGGAATGTATTTAGAGAATTTGTACAATTTGGAAGTCAAAAGATATCCATTTGGACAAATACACCCATTTACACATACGATTCAGTGAAATCAACGTTGGGATACCTGACATCGGGTGGTGCTAGGTATCGTCACTCTTATTATTTTACATAAATTTCAGAAAACCGAAGGGGGTTTTCCCTTCTTTTGAACTTTACATATTTGGAAATCCTATCAGTTAGATTTTGAAACCATGTTAGTTTTTGTTGTTTTTTTCAAATTTGTTTCTGGTGAATGACGGTATATATACTATATGTTGTTTCTTTATTATAGATATTTTATATTTTTGAAGATGTATAAGTATTCTTATTCTTTTGTTAAGTTATGGGGTCCCTTGTTTCCAATTTTCCGTTAAGTACTTTTTTACGTTTAAAGACTATATACTTTTCTTAAACTTCAAGTTAACTACGTTTAATTTCGTTGTTTCTTGAATTTAACGATTCGTAGTGTTTCCGTTGTAAATTTGAGTAAGTAATTCTCTATCGTAGTTTACGGTTGAGGTACGGTTCGTATTCCGGGTCGTGTTTCAATTGTTTTGTGTGACGAAAACTCCTAAACCCCTTTACAATGTATACCGGTGGTTTTCGTACCGAACCTTTTCAGTGTGACCTTTTCTCAAGGCGACTTAGTTAGGTGTAAAATTTAGTAGGAACTAAGGAGAAAACGAGAGTGTATGGTTTAGGTTAGTAGACCGTTTGGGAAGTAAGAAAGGTGGGAGTTTATAGTTAGGTTAGACTGAGGAGGAGGGATACAAAGATCTTGTGGGGAAAGACCGGATTATAATATCAACTAAGTGGTGTCACTAAGGTCGGTTATAACAACGGGACTACAAATAAAAAAATTCCGTTGGTACAAGTATAAAATTTATATTTAATTTAGTACAGTAAATAGACGAGTTTTGCTGTATGACCTAATGGTAGTGAAGTTATTTTGGGGTTTAGGAACGATAAGATGGAAGAAGGGATGACGTAGAGGATAGTCGGAGGTCAGTGGAGAGGTGGTCGTGGGGTATTGGAGAAGACGTGTGAGAAGGGTTAGTGTGAGTGGAAAGACAGGAACGGGTTTGTGACGGTCTTACGAAGACAGAGTACCTGATATTGCATCTTGTGGAGCGGGGTCTTTAAGGCTAAGGCAATAGACTTAAAAGGTGATTAAGGGTGACCGAAGTCAGGAAAACGGGTAAAGGACGAGAGGAAATTTACAAGGAAAAGAGGAGGAAAAAAAAAAAAAATGGTAAATGGAATTGAGACTATGGTGAGGACAGTGAGAGGTACGGGTGTGAGAAAGATAAAAGAAGTCTCGTGAGTAGTGACGAACTATAATACGACGACACTGAAAAGAAGTATAAAATATGAGTATTAAAGAGTGAGTATGTGGGAGTAAATGAACGACCAACAGACAGAAACGGTGACAGTACCTTTGACGATTCAATGTCCTTAAAACAAATAAAACGAGTCCTGATATAGAGATTAGGATCCTGATACGGACTGTGTCCTCGTTTACAAACACTAAGTACTTACTTACTTAAATTTTATGTGGGTTGGAAAGTGAACCATTCAGGTTATACTTCTTTAATAGGATTTCTTTAATGTTTTCGTGTTTTTCTCCACGTAGGAGACTATAGGTGATTCCGTAATTGTAAGTATCACCTTTTACTTCTGTTTACATATACAGGTAGGCGTCCCCTGAGTGGTCTGTTTGATGTCACTCGCATAGGTAGAATGTATTATATTTACCATGTTTGTGTGTCTTTTTCTAGCTCCATCTGGACATACTAGAGTATCTTTTTCTCAAGTTCTGTATCACAATTTACTTTGTTTTTCCATCCAATGACCGTGTCGATAGAAAAACTTTTCGACTATTACCTGTTTTCCATTTTATCAAATATATCCCTTACAAGTTTTATCGTGGTATGTATTCAGTCGTTCTTGTAGAGTGTCTAAAACACTGTCTACAACATAAAGATATGGGACTAATTATAGGACTGTCGAGAAACTTACACTTGTTTACTTTCCTTGGGAAGTAACGAGACAGTGATGGACCGACAGTTCCCTTTTAAAAGATTGTAAAGGTCCATTTTACGAGGTCCTAAATAGAATTCTTCATCGCCATGACATAAGAGATAACAGTTAAGATGTATGAAAGAAGACCAAAATCAGTTCAACCTTCTTTTTTCTAGTGAAGGAAATAGAAGCAGGAAGAAAAATTAAAATATTTACTACATAAATAGTGTCTGTTTCATCTTTTCGGTATTTTAGGATTTCATTTTATTTGTACGGTAGATATTCGGATTGTAGTTCTCTTTTGGTGTAGATTTGAAATACACATACGTAAAGGTAGTTGAAAAGTTTGACATCCATGGGTGTGTGAGAAGCGGTTTAAACCTCGTAAGACATACTCGTCTCGACTTATAAAATAAAGTCGTTCGTAGGATATTCGTAAAAGGGGTTTAATTTATATATACTTTCATTCAAAAGAGAGTGATAGACGTGAGGTAAAATCGAACATACCCGTTACAACTAAATTAGTCAGTCATCTAGGTTTCGAGGACAAGATATGACCAGTGACTTCTCCGGTAAACCGATACTAGGGAGGAAGATAGGGTCTCTTCTTTTTACGATTTGTTCGTCAATAGGGTTTCCGTTGAGGTAAAGTAAAAAGTACTAAGTACATCTCCGTAAAAAGTACAAAGTACAAAAGAGAACTAGTATCGAAGGTTACCAAAGGGTAGGGAGCGACCCATTTTTCGAGCGTAGGAGTACTAGCGGAGGCTCCGAGGGACGTAAGAGGAACAGAAGGTGATAAGATAGAAACCGAGAGAGATGAGGCACTGTCACCGTCCCCACGTTGTAGTCTGTACGAGAAGGGATTTTCGAGAGCAGAACGAGGAGAGAGACAGATCTTCCGAGAAGAGAGGTAGGGAGAGGTCCATTCAAGATTTAGTGAACAGTGAAATAGAAACTTCGGAAGGGAATTGTCAAATTTTCGTGTAGTAAAGGAGGAGGTAGTAATAGGGGTGTGCACAAGTGATAAAAATTATCGTGAATATCGGTAGATAGTGTATTGTACGGAATGAATAAACGACGACGAAACGAATTAGTAAACAAAGATGTCATACCTTTCTTAAAAAGAGACGAAACAATTAGGAGTCACAGAACTTCCCATGGTGTGTGTGTATCATTTCGTAAGTTACCAATGAATCAATAACTTATTTACTTACTCTTGTTACTTATATTTTGAAAACTTTTATGTTCCATCCTAATGTCTCATGACATCCCTGTCTCACGTTTTGAAATCATTGGTTGGGGGCAAACAACCCATGAAGTAAATGAATTTTATAAGGTGACAATATTTATTAAGACGTATTTTTTAGCCGTATGTTTTTAGTGTCGTATGTATAGAATGTTAAAGGAATCTTATTTAAGGGTTTCCATACACTGATCATTCATGTATGTAAAATTACTGAACTATGTATAACGGTTTGTCGGTTCTTCCTTTTGACGACTTCTAAATCGAGGAATTTGTTACTTAAAATGGAACATTTTACTATGATTAAATTGTCCATTCGTATAACGAAGTCAGACGAACCGAAACTTCCGTACAATCAAACTTTACTTAAAGTAAACAATAAAGAACCGTCAAAAATGAAGAATAAAACACTAGACGAGTCAGTATAATAAAAAAATAGTAAAAATAAATAGTTTGTATAAATGTGAAAGAAATTTTACAAAGGTAATAAAAAGGTCAAACAACAAAATAACACAAATAATAGAAGTAAACTGTATTACTATAAATTCTACAAACAAAGTGATTTGACTAGGTAAAAAAAAAAACTGATATCCAAAAGTCAAATGTGGTTACTAAACTTTCTTGAGTAGTAGAGTTCCTTTCTATTCTAGATGAGTAGAAGTCCAAAAAAATTTAAAAAAAGATTTAAATTGAATTCGGAAGAGAAAGGGAGAGAAGAAGGAACCTTTATAATCGGAGGAAAAAGTATACACAAAATTTTACCGATTAAAGGGGGGATCATAGGTATTTTCAGGAAATGTTTACATTTCCTTGATTGAAGTCTCCTTTCTTCAGAACGACACCTCGTTTCTCTCTCCGTCGACACCCAAGGTAGTCAGTTTGAAAGAACGTATCGTCCTGTCTAAATTTTCGTCGACAAAATTCAGTCTGAAGTTAAGTTGGGTAGATGAAAGCAGAACTAAACTGGTTGTATAAAGAACTGTGTACACTTCGTACGCATTCTAGATTCTAAGTAATAAAAGAGCCTATTACTCCTAGAAAGGTCTACCACAAATTAGTTTATATAAGTAAGTCATCCTTGTAGAAACGTGATGGCGTAAAAGAAACTATAGCTGTCTGATAATCATTATTCTTTCCTCTTAAGGAAGAAAGTTGACACGGTCGTGACGCGATCTTTTTCTGTCACCCTCAAAGATAAAGAAAACTGTTTGTTCAATATCATTAGAAAGATAAAAATAGTAATTAAACACAGTTCAATAAGTGATATCGTCAAAGATTTTAAAAAGAGTTATACTTTAAAGACATAGTGATGGTCTACTAAAAAAATGTGCGCATATTCAAAAGATGTTAGGTCAGAAGTAAGAAATAATAGTATAGACACGACACGACACGAGTCGCCACAGGTTGAGAAGGGTTGGGGTAGCAGATATCGGGCGGTCCAAGGAGACGGGTACCCTAAGAGGTCCCTTCTTACGACTTCACCTAACGATAAAGGAAGAGGTCCTCTAGAAGGGGTGGGTCCCTAGTTTTGGCTCCCACAACACAGAGGACGTAACCGTCCGCCTAAGAAATGGTGACATGGTGGGCCCTTCGAAGGACAAAGTGTTTCGGGGGAAGTCTTTATTTATGTCTACATTTATGGTCAAAATTTACTCACTTCGTGTACTTGACTCTATCTAGAACTGAATCTCAGTCGTCTTCGTCTAGACTTAGGAAGGGGATACTAGATAGTTATGTATTGGATTATGAATTATGAATTCATGATTTAAGAGATTACGGAAAAGAAAAGTGAATTACATTTACTCCTAGATATAATACCTATATAATACCTACCTATATATATTACGTACATATTAGAGATATGTATTATATATATCATACAACAAACCAGTCATTCAGTACAGGTTGAGAAAACGTTGGGGTGCCTATATCGGGTGGTCCGAGGAGACAGACCGTCTACAGTGTCCGTTCTTGTGACCTCACCCGACGGTAAAGAGAGAGGTACCCTAGAAGGGCTGGGTCCCTAGTTTGGGTTCAGAGGACGCACCGTCCACCTAAGAAATGGTAACTCGGTGGTCCCTTCGGGCATATATATGACACATACATATGTATACATACATACACATGTGTGTCTACATACATGTGTGTGTATATATATACAAATACATACTCTCTTTCTGTAGAGTATACCGACAACTTTCAATTTATACGAGTGCGTACGGATAACGGAGTGGTTAGTGTTATCGTCTTCACATCATTGGAAGGATCCCCGTAGAGACTGTTCAAGGGACTTCTTCGTCTAAGTGTCATCGTCTTGAAGGTGAACGGATTCGTTCACGAAAAGTTATGTTGTTGAGACGGAATCAAATGATTAGAGAAATGAGGTTTTCCTTTGGGTCGGACGAAGGGTCACCTCTATGAATAGACTATCTACCACCAGATCCTGTCTATTCTGTCGTCACACCTCAGGGACAACATTCCAATGACCTCACCCCACTCTCTACCTGTCACGACTTAACACGAAGAGGTGAGTTGTATGTAGGGACTCAAAGAGAGTCCATTACTCACTGATGTCCTCCTAGTCAAGTCCCGGTAAGTTACTCAACAGGTCGTTTTTAGTTCTATATCCGTCTATTCTAGTGTCGATGGTAAGTCCTGACAACGTTTCCTTCCGAAGTTCACTCCTTTCAAGAGCCGTGTCTTTAGTCCATGGTGGAGTGTTCAGAACTGCTAGTCGTGGATAGTAAAGTGAAACAGGACGAATCGGACAAAAGTACAAAAACCTAAGAGGTCTGTGAGACAAGAGACTCCAGGTCAATAAGACGGTTCCAATCGACTTCAGTTCAAAGATTTATTAAGATTACGTCGGACTGGGGATGGGTTATGTCGACATGGGACCATTGTATCGGTAGATTTGACGATGAACTATTGTACGAGACACCAGGACTTCTGTCATTGTTCTCCTTACCCAAAGAGAAACCCGTGTCTTTTATGGTAGGGTCCTAGTATTTGACAGACTTCGTTAAACACATAGATGAATATTACAAGTTTTGGGATTAAATCAATTTGAGAAGATACCTGTGTGACAATAAGTTTATGTGAAGAACAAACCAGTCAGTTGAATAAAATTTATAAATATTCTTCTAGTGTAACACTAAATGACTTTTGTCGTGAGTTACAATAATATAAAAATATCGGAGTTCGTACTGAAAATTTATGTGTCTAGACTAATAAAGGAAAGTATGAAGTGCCAGACTCTTGTTTCTGGTCTTACAGACTCAACTTACTTTCCGGGTCGTACTGGGTCGATCTGATACAGTAGACGGAGTAAAGAATGGTGACAGGACCTTAATGATCTTGTGAGAGTGGAAAGGGACAGACAAGGAGGACCACAGTGGAAAAGTAGATTTGTTAAATAGAAGTAGTATACTTAAAGTTAAGGTAAATAATAATAATGGGGTCCCTGTAGAAGTAACTTTTTAGGGAGAAATATACGAAGGTGTCGAGTCAATACGTACATAAACACTCAAACCCACTAGTCATGTAAAAGAGAAGTGATTCGACATTTGAAGAACTATCGTCTCCTGTCACAAAACGTGTAGTCACGGATGGAGTCTCGGTCGGTGGATCATATCCTGATCTATTTAAAATGACTTAGTTACTTTCTTTGTCCCTTGTTTACTAAAACTAATTTGACGTGTAACTACCGGAACAAAATGTGTAAATTTTTTAGAGATACGTACGGTGACCGTGGTCATTGACTGCTTAGTGTGTACAACATAGAAGACATAGAGGATGACCACGATCTGTGGTTCAGTCTGTAATTTGTGATTAATAATTTGCCGCAACATTTGTCAATGTGAGATGTCCTCGTAATCAACAACGACAGTAATGGAGTTTCGATATTTTTCCTTCTTACCAAAGGAGAAGTAATTTAATCAGGACTTTAGGAGCACAAATGTTTGACCTTATGATGACAGATGTGAGTGGGTAAGTTCGTAAGAAAGTAAGTACTTTATAAATAGTCAACGTGTGACGAGGTTCTCCTAGTAAGGAATTTTCGGCAAATCCCCTCACCTTTATTACATTTAGACTTCCCCTTTCTCCTTATATTGATAAGACAAAAATACTATTTATAAGTGTGTTTAGGATGTCTATATCTTTAATGTGTTGACTAAAGGGAAATCTAACGTATCGTTCTGGATATAGGGCCTCCTGGTACGGTATACAGTTCACTTTGACTGTTTCACGATAAGGTGTCTTTACTGTGTTTCAAATGAAACCGTCGTAATTCTACTATTACGTCTTAAAGAACTTATCGAGAGAACGTGGTGAGACACAATTTTTACTGACGAATCTCAGATTGTCAAGACTAGACCACGACGAAGAGACTTGTTGTGTTACGGTTTGGATACCGTATCAATCTGTCTCACGTCGATAATCTTGTCTTTGCTTTTACGGTATTTTTTATTCTGCTCCTATAAATAATTTTGTCTTTTTTCATTAATTGTGTTTAATTTATTTACATTTTATTTTATTCTAATTCTGGATCAGAGATCACACGATTTTGGACTCAATGTTATTAATAGAAGTCCTTACTTAAAAGGATCTATTGATTTTACCTTTTTTAAGGTGATCGAAATTCAAAAGTCCTCCGTCACACGTCGGAACATAGTTTTACCTCTTTAAGAGGTGACAAAAGTGTAAATAATATGAACGATAAAAATTAAAAGTTCAATTTTCAATTAATTTTCCATTCTTTCTTTATGTTAAACGTCAGTATAAGAAATATGTACGTATCTATTATTTCTACTTATAAGTGTTGTGTGCAAAGATATGTATACATATATATAAAATAAGAAACAATCCAAATACTTACAAGAGTATTTGTAAGAATATACTCTTTATATCCGTTCTGCTCACCTGTTGAAACAAAGTACACCGTCAATAAGAAATAAGAAATATATATAAGAAATGTATATAAACTCATTTTATATACTTTACGTTTTAGTGTAAACGTTTTGTGGACATAATTGATACCTTCCGTACAAATTTGTTGCTTTTACGTGAAATCAAGTCTAAGTGAAGATTAGTGATATGATATTTTTAGTCTCTGAAAAATTTTGGTATTTTTTCAATTGTTGTTTTTACTGGTTTCGTTACGTTTTGTATAAAGACTCTTTAGACATTTAACCTAACACTTAAGAAAAAACTACCTCTTTTATTCAATCCGTCGTTGGATTAAATATTAAAAATTAATGTCTTTCTCGACCTTATTCCTTTAAGAACGGGTTTATTGGCCTCTGAAATCTCGATCCTTATTTCGAAAGACCAGTGTCGTAGAGTTTAGGTGGACTCCTTACTTCGTCAAATCGTTTGAAGGACTTTCAGGGGAGGAGAGATTTATTCCTATGTAAATCTCTCTCTTTTATGGTAGAGTGTGAAAGAAATCGTAGATATTAATAATTTTTTTCCAAACGGAAATAACTCTATTGAGAAATTACTCTTGGAGATGTGTGTGTCCAGATATCAGATGAAGAAAGACAGTGATTAAGTTGTTTATAAATAACTTGTGTATGATACACGGTTCCTCATACACATGTATACGATTCAAGGAAGTCAGTACAGGTTGAAAAATACTGGGATACCTGGCATCGGACGGTCTGCGGAGACAGGTACCCTGACAGGTCCGTTCTCATGACCTCACCTGACGGTACGGGAGGAGGTTCCCTAGAAGGACTGCGTCCCCAGTTTAGGTACGGGGAGGGTAGAGGACGTAACCGTCCATCCAAGACATGGAGATCGTGGTAGACCCTTCGGGCGGTCCTTCATACCGTAGGTTGTATTACTTGTCTGAATGATACAGTATATGGTACCGTCTATGATCTTTACCTGTGTTTCGTCCCTAGAGAGAGAGGGATGTGAGAGTGAAATGTTTACACACGATGTTTCTACACGCTATTAAAAATGGGGTTTCAGTGACGGTATAGATTTGGGACGATAGGTTAGATAAATGTGTAGTCACTTTTCCGAATTGAAGTAACCAGTCTGGACCACTCTCCTTCGTCTCACAACGGCGGCGATAACAGATGCTCGATAAAGAGATTATTGCTCGTAGAGGATGAACACGAAAAATTTACCTAAAGAGTAATAGTGATAGTTAATGGAAGTCTGAAAATTTCACTTATACAAAGGATGCCTTCATCTTTACGGAGACTTCTTTCAGTCACTCAGATTTTGCAGATCTTTTAGGTTATAAGGTCTTCCTTTTTGGCATTGCTAGTTCATGTAATTCTATCCACTAACAATACTCCACTTTGAAATTAAACATACGTTATAACGAGTCAAAGACGTATGTTTTCACAGTTATTCAAGTGACAAGTCATTACCTTGTCACACAAGTTAGCCACACGAGTCAAGAAACACAAACGTACTTATGCGCCGTCTAACAATTTACACGTAAATTCTCAATAAAATCAGTTTGATTCTTGGGACCAACCTCAAAAACTAATTCTACCCTTTATGTATTGACAAAAAGGTAAATATCGTCTCTGTATGTACTAGAAAGTTAGGGGTTTAAGTGATAAGATGTTTGTAAGTCCTTTCCTATTATAGGTCGATTACCCCTACAGATTTGAGGTCCACCTCTGACGCCTGGTCAGAAGTCCAATTGTGTAAGGTCCTGAAGTACGTAAACACCCCGTGTGAGAGTCGAGTATAGACGGAACGTCATAAACTTACGGGTATTGACATATAGTGTCTGTCGAACTATGTGTCTCTCAATACCCGTAAGTACATAACGAAACAATTTGGAGTTGTAATATGAATAGGTGGTTTCTAATGTAATTAAGTCGATCAATAAGTTCGGATAAGTATAAACTAGGAAAACATTATTTTCTAGATCAGATCTTGTAGGAAGGGTTGGTGGTAAAGGATGTGAGGATTAAGGAATACAACAAGTCGTTTAATGTTAAACTTTACATGTAAATTGTCACCACTCAATTACCGTGAGATAATTCGAAAAATTGTATATAATTAAAATTATATGAACCATATAAGATTATTTTACTAATGTTTTTAGTGTTACTATAAAAGTATTTGTGTAAAAAAGTATGATAAAGAAAACTTACCTAGGGGTACTTTCGGGACACTCTAATGATCTGTTTAGAGATAAAATGATTACACTGATCTACTTAAAGGATATTAACATCTCGATATTCGATACATCCTACCCTGGTCTCTTTATAAGACCGAGAACCTGATTGCTGGAAAGGAATTCGGTAGGGAGTTAAGTGACTACTTTAAGATTTGGTCTTTTACAGTTGTATCAAAGGAATAGATATTTTCAAAATAGTCTTTTTAACAAGTACAGTTATTCTCCATGTATGGTAAAGAAATGATAATGGTACTGTTTTTATATATTCTAACCTAAGTTTGTCATTCGTCCTCCAAGGAAAGGTCTTTAGGTCTAATCAGTGAGTAGTCCGGTTGTTTGGGAAGAACTGCGAGTTTGGAAAATCTCAACCCTAAGAAAATGAGAGGGTTGATACAACATTTTACCTTTAATCTAAAAACACTACAGTCGGTTGTCCGTTCAGTGTGAACTTACTAGTTTCTTTCAACTTTTTTTTTTGGACAAGAGAAGACCGATGTGGTGAAAAGAAAGAAATCAAGGGTTTTGTAATCGAATATTTACATAGAGATGATTATTTAGATATAGTTCTGTTTTCTTGACTCCCTAAATACTTCCTGTGCTGTACTGATAAGAAACTTTAGTTGAAGAGTATACTGGTTTTTTTTAGTAGGAAACGGAGATTTGTTATATAGCTAACAGAGATGCGTTTATCTCGTCTTTAACGAATAGTCACCTTGTCATATCGAAGGTAAACTTTATACAAATGTGTAAGAGTGGAGTACGAAGAAGGTTAATACGAAGGAGATAAAAAGACCCGATTCTATAAACATTATGAAGTTAAATGAAAAAAGGGTGAATATAGAACCAGATTTTATTATTATTTTTTTATCTTTACACTCTAACATTTTATCATTTGGATTTTACGTAAAGTTCAATCAATGTATTTTTTTACAGTTTCGTCGGTACCTAAAAAAGTAGGTGTCTTGACGTTCTTTTCATATCTTAGTGTCTCATTCACTTATCAAACCCCACCTCTCCTGGAAACCCTAATCGATTCCCTCTCAATTCATCATAGTAGTTCAACGGTCTTTCTGTCTGTCTGTCCGACGTCGAGGAAACATACCGATTTACCGTTATAATTAGACGTCCGCTCACTCAACGTGTACTGGGACTGGTGACAGTAGTCTCCGGGTCCAAGTCCAAGTAAACTAGGGTTATCTTCTGATGGACATGTGTGTCGTTTCTTCTCTAGTTAGGAAAAGGTTCCTCCCTTCTCTAACTCGAAAAAAAAAAGAAAAAAAAGGTCGTAGAAAAGGACGTAAAAACAAAAGGGGAGGTGCAACCGAGAATGAAGGGACCACCGAGTCTGTTATTTCTTAGGCGGACGTTACGTCCTCTAGACTCAAACTAGGGACCCACCCTTCTAGGGGACTTTTTCCTTTACCGTAGGATGAGGTCACAAGAACGGACCTCTTAAGGTACCTGTCTCCTCGGACCGTCCGATGTCAGGTGCCCTAGCGGTTCTCAGTCTAAGGTGACTCACTGAGAGTATGTGATATAAAACTTTTACGATGAGGAGGGTAATTTTCCATCTTTATTTGTGACGGGGCGGAGTGACTGAGAACGGGGACATCAGACAAAGTGGGTGAACGGACCTTACGTGGGACTAAGAGTTGGTAAGACAGTCGGACGAAAGGGTTGTTAGTGTGAAAGGACGGGAACCGTAGGTCTCAGGACCCCGTCTATTGTTCCTACTCAATGTGACTCGAGAGTCTCTCGGACCTCGTTGTCCCACGCCCCACCCCACCCCTTGGACCAGTTCCTCCTCTTCTGATTCCTGTCTTCACGAAATAAAGGGTCCGGTGAACCTAGTGTGGTGGGTGGCTCCGGGACGACTGACTGACACGGACCTCAGGTCTGTCGACGTCGGTTTCGATAGAAACTTCTCGATCAGAAGTCAATAATTTTCGTTTCCTTTCCTTTCTGATTATATTTACACGTGGTTCGTCACACGACTAAGTAAAGAAAAAAAAAAGGGTGACAAAAAAGAAAAATAATAATAATAAAAAAAAATGAAATGTTATAACATAACCAAAACGGTGTGTAGTTGTACTTATATGTACGCACGTACGATTCAGCGAGTCAGCACAGACTGAGAAACACTGGGAGACCGGTACATCGGTGGTAAGATGAGACAGGTACCCCAAGAGGTCCGTTCTTATGACCTTGCCCAACGATACGGGAGAAGGTCCTCTAGAAGGACTAGGTCTCTAACTTAGGTTCAGAGAAGTCAAAGGACGTAGCCGTCCACCCAAGAACTGGTGTTCACGGTGGACCCTTCGAGATTAAAGATATGTATTAAAGAAAATGTATAAACGTTTGTCGTTTAGTTGTCTATGTCGTAGGACCATTCTCTATATGGACACACACAGATGTACACACTGACACACATACGCGTGTTTATGTACATACTCATACCCCCCTTCCTTCCCTTTCGGTTTTTCCTTATGTGTCTTGTTGGGATCCCGTAAGAGTCACCCCACCTAGGATAATTTCTCTCCCCGGAAACACGACGTTTGTTGGAATTATAAAATCTACACACTCACACGCTCATCACGGTCTCTTTCTACTTTATAATACATATTGTCTTCTTGAAACTAAACCTCGAGGCCTCCCGTTAAGACCTCGTTCTTCTGCTAAGTCTTTACCCTCTTTACACCCCCCTCTTTCCAGGTCCATTTCCGGATGTTTATATAATAGGTGAATACTGTGGCGGTGTAAATGATGTGAGTGGGAGGTATCCGTCCGTCTACGAGTCTAGAGTGAAAGGCTTCCTGTACCCCATTTTGTTGTCGTTATTGGTACGCGTGTCCTCGACCTCCCTCTACCCTGGTACTCTTCTAGGTTGTGTCTTTAAGACGTTCTCAAAATGTTAACGTTTCTGGAACCTTGACTTTCTCGTTATGTATAAGTTTCTCTAGAGGTTCCTCGCTTATCCCTGGGTCGACGTAATGGGTGTGTCCATTAACAGAATTTTTGAAGTGTGTGTGTCTTTTGCTGAAACCGAGTTTCTTGTATATTTTCTTAAAGTGTAGCCCCTTTTATCATCGTTGGCTTAACCCTAGAGGTTTCCGGACTAGAGTTTCGAATTGAGAAAGGTAAGTGTTCACAACGGGTTTGACCGGACTTACTCTGTTGGTCTCAATTCTTCTCGGTAGTGGTCGTAGGACTAGAAAGTAGGACAAGTAATGGTCTTCCTCCGTTTCCTATGAGGGGAAATCTTGTCTTTTTAGATTCCGACTCCTACAAGGGGAAATCCTGTCTTTTAAACCTCTATCGGGGAAGAGGGAGGATGAGTCGTATCGGTCCACGGTCGGTGTCCAACCAGTCAGACCCGTAGAAGGTTAGGGTTCCGGTGACCGTTAAGGAGACTTTTTCCTCTTCCGGTCACAAGGTAGATCTGTGGCCCCTTGTGTCCACCTGTTATAAAAGTAATCTTTGATAACATGAGTAAAAACGACCTTATTTATAAGTGTTCCGATTTTGTTATTGTTTTAACGATTAGTTTACTATAACTTATTTTTAATTTCGTGTAAGAACTTTAGTAGCACATGTTATGGTGAATTTTACAAGAGATAACGTAGAAACTAAACACGTATTACTGGTTTTAATGATGAACACCCCTCTTGTCTAGACAACTTGTGCAAATTTTAGTAACATCAAGTCCGACCTTCTTAAAGTCCATTTTCTCACATGAAGAGTTGTCAAATGTCGTGTGTCATCCTTCATACAGTCGGATCCATTCAACCAGAAGATGTTATCAAGGTAAGAAGTATCGTTGGGGATACGACATCGGTAAAAGGGTACGGGATATGACGTATGGATATAATCCGAACAATCAATAATTAATAATACACCCAGTGTCTCTTTTACGGGGACTAGAGTGTCTTACTCTACGTATGTGTCCACTGATGTTACAGTTGTCTAATCCAAAATCTCTGAATTATAATCATTAGAAAGTCAAGTCAGCGAGTCAGTACGGGTTGAGAAACACTGGGGTACCTGACGTCGTGTGGTCCGGAGGGACAGGTAGTGGTTGAGGACCTCAAATGAGTTTCAGTACAGGTAACTCACCCACTACGGTAGGTTGGTAGGTACGAGACCGCAGGGGAAGAGGAGGACGGAAGTTAGAAAGGGTCGCACTCCCAGAAAAGTTTACTCAGTCACGGAAACGTACTCCACCGGTTTCATAACCTCAAAGTCGAAGTCGTGGTCAGGAAGGTTTCTTATAAGTCCTGACTAAAGGAAATCCTAACTGACCTACCTAGAGGAACGTCAGGTTCCCTGAGAGTTCTCAGAAGAGATTGTGGTGTCAAGTTTTCGTAGTTAAGAAACCACGAGTCTAAAGAAATATCAGGTTGAGAGTGTTGGTATGTACTGGTGACCTTTTTGATATGGAAACTGACCTGTCCGGAAACAATCGTTTTATTACAGAGACGAAAAATGATACAACAGATCCAACCAGTATTGAAAGGAAGGTTCTTCGTTGGTAGAAAATTAAAGTACCGACGTCAGTAGTAGACGTCACTAAAACCTCGGGGGTTTTTATTTCAGACTGTGACAAAGGTAACNAAATGAGTTTCAGTACAGGTAACTCACCCACTACGGTAGGTTGGTAGGTACGAGACCGCAGGGGAAGAGGAGGACGGAAGTTAGAAAGGGTCGCACTCCCAGAAAAGTTTACTCAGTCACGGAAACGTACTCCACCGGTTTCATAACCTCAAAGTCGAAGTCGTGGTCAGGAAGGTTTCTTATAAGTCCTGACTAAAGGAAATCCTAACTGACCTACCTAGAGGAACGTCAGGTTTCCTGAGAGTTCTCAGAAGAGATTGTGGTGTCAAGTTTTCGTAGTTAAGAAACCACGAGTCTAAAGAAATATCAGGTTGAGAGTGTTGGTATGTACTGATGACCTTTTTGATATGGAAACTGACCTGTCTGGAAACAATCGTTTTATTACAGAGACGAAAAATGATACAACAGATCCAACCAGTATTGAAAGGAAGGTTCTTCGTTGGCAGAAAATTAAAGTACCGACGTCAGTAGTAGACGTCACTAAAACCTCGGGGGTTTTTATTTCAGACTGTGACAAAGGTAACAAAGGGGTAGATAAACGGTACTTCACTACCCTGGCCTACGGTACTAGAATCTAAAGACTTACAACTCAAAATTCGGTTGAAAAGGTGAAAGGAGAAAGTGAAAGTAGTTCTCCGAGAAATCAAGAAGAAACGAAAGACGGTATTCCCACCATAGTAGACGTATAGACTCCAATAACTATAAAGAGGGCCGTTAGAACTAAGGTCGAACACGAAGTAGGTCAGGTTCTAAAGAGTACTACATGAGAAACTAATCTATGGACGACTCTCAGATTATGACGTTGTTGAAATTCAGATGTGAAATGTTTGTCGTTCCAGAAATAATAATGTGGGTAAATTGATTGTCCTCCTTTGTCTTCAACTCTTGACAGTTATACAAGTCATCGTTCCTCAGACATTCACCGTCTTCACTATTAATAGTTCCGTTCTATACTCTCGGATAACCAGTATGAGTTCCACTACCACAGGAACATTTAGCCGAAATTGTCCATTCATCCGTCTCCCAGAAGGATCCTGTCCTTTCTTTGACTTGTTTCGGTTTTTGTACCTTTTGTATCGTTAATGGGACCACATCCTACCTAACTAATCCATTTGACCTTGACCCTTCTAGGTGACTCCTGGTGACTTTGTCGTGATTTTTATTTATTTTTATTAAACTCAATTTGAGATCCACTTTAAACCTTCCTTTTACTCCGTTACTCCATGGAAAAGTGGACCCAATATAAATAAGTTGTATTTTTGATCAACTTTTGTAGAGGAGCTCAAATGGGTAAAAGGGGATCTTTGTCGTGTAGAAAGAAAGATAGTGGATAGAATCTTTTACAACCGAGGTAGGTGGTCCACAAGCTCTTTCTTCGAACTCACTGTACGTACTGAGACGGGGAAGAGAGTGCGAATGGTAAAGTACTAACACTTGAGATAGGTAGACGGAGACTATAGAGGTCACTTGCGTGTAGGGAGGTATCAGTGAAAGGAAGGGGAGTATTTCGGTGTTAGTAGGGAGTGGATATAATATCGTTATGGAAGAATTGTCCGAAAGAGAGAGGTCCGAAATAGGGAAAGATGGATCATACCTTTTACGATGTCAGGACTACAAAACTTTTCGTTTAGACCTATGTACTAAGGGATGAAAGTTTGTAAAGTTATTTAGGGTAGTGAGAGGTTTCTTGTTGTGTTAAGGGAACTGCGAAAGGTGGGTAGGTCGAAGTGAAACGTTCACGAATATGTGGTGGTAAATATGAGGAGGGGTCTGACTTACTAAAAAAAAAAGTCACAGAATTTATTGGGTACGAAGGAGAGTGACCTTTGTAGTGTGTACAACGGAGTCGAACCAAAAGAAAGAGGACTGGAGACAGGAAGTGGTGACTTGTGTGTACTTTTTATGTCTGAAGTTTAGTAGACAAGGCCCTACGGAAGGGATTAAGGTGACAGATCTAATCAGTATGGATGGTAGTTCTAAAGGTGTAGTTCATAAATAGTAATTTCTTTAATAGTGTAAGTTAGTGTTGTCGGACGAGTGAACAGACAACATGAATTTAAATCAGAAAACCATACAGGTTTAAAAAAAAAGTAAAAACATAGGTGTTCCGAAGTTCTTTTCATCATCCTGAGAACTATAGAATTATAAAGAAATTTTTATTTATGCTTACTTGTTTACTTCTTTCCTCTTTCTGTTCTATTTTGAGTTTATGAACAGTACTATGATTAGTTATACGGACTTTAATTTGAGGAAAAAAAATGACATATTTCTATATAAAATTACCTTATATTCTTTTTCGAAATTTATATATATGTACGATTTTGTCTATATACATATATGTTGATAAATCGTGTTGTACCCCAACGTTTCTGACCCTGAATCGTTGACTTGTTGTTATTGTTTTTTTTATGGTTTTTCTAGTAAATATAAGATTCTTCCTCTTTACCCTAAGACTCTTTTATTTAAGATTCTTCTTGATCTTCTTTATTGACTTCCGACTTCTCAAAGTGTTGTAACTACCTCTTTTTAAAGGTCCATATTGTAGTTTCCGTCTCTTGTATTTTCCTTTTTAGTTATATAAACAAATATTTTTTAAATTTGTCAGACATAGTTTTTCTCTTTATATCGTGGTAATTGTTTCAACTTTTGTCTTTATTGTTGGATCCTTTTTTTATTGAACGTTATATACCGGTTCTTAGTGATAGGAATTATATATTTCTCAAGAGCCCCCCTAATTTTTTTTTTGATTTTTTTTTTTTTTTTTTCCGCTGTGGAATGAGTTTCCCTTGGTGTTAAGAATAATCCTCAAACTGATTTACAAGGGTCTTGTATGGTGGGAAAATAAAGATGACCTCGTGTTTCACTTTACGTTTTATAGTTTCCTAGTAACAATTACGTGTCGACGTAATCGTCCTCTCATTTCCTTAAGAAGTCTTCTAAAATCTTTTCTTTTTTTACATCTTAGGTGTCCTCATTCGTTTCTTACATTACTTTTCCAAAGGACTTAAGTATACGATTAGTGACCATCGTGTCCTCGACTCAATATCATTGGGTGTGCTTATTCTTTGGATCCACCTTCTAGTCACAGTTCTCGGAGATACCCTTAGAACAACCACCCTTACATATTAATCACGTTGGTGACACCTTTTGTCATACCTGTAAAGGGTGTTGATTTTTGTCTTTATGGTATGCGACGTCTTTAAGGTGAGGACCCATATATAGGTATTTTTGTTTTTGTCATTAGGTTTTTCTATGTACGTGGGATTATAAGTCTCGTCGCAATGTTGTCGGTTCGATACCTTGGTTAGATTCGTAGGTAGTTGTTCACTTGCCTATTTCTTTTATACCATATGGGGGGGGGTTGTGTGTGTGTGTTACCTGATGATGAGTCTGTATTTTTTTTGACTTTAAAACGGTAGACGTCGTTGTGCGTACCTGACTCTCCCATAATCCGATACACTTCATTCAGTCTTTTTCTGTTTACGAAGTACTATAGTGAATATACACCCTAGATTTTTTATGTTGTAAGATCACCAATATTGTCTATGCTTCGTCTGTGTCTATATGTCGTCTTTGATCTCCAATGGTCGCTCCTACCTTCCTCCTTGTTGTATCCCCACCCCCTCACCCTTCACTTTTTCGGACCTACTTTCCGAGTTCCTACGTAACATGTTCCGTCCCTTATATCGTTGTAAAACATTATTGATAATTACTTTTCGTTGGAAATTTTTAACGTAGTTTTTTCAAAATTTTCTTAGAGTTACTCTTAGAACTTAAGGACTTTGTGCTGTTCCGTAATCCTTACGATAAAAGTCGAAATCGAAAACCTTTTTCTTAAAAGATTTTTTTGATGAGGGAACTATTTAAAAATTTGTTTTCAAATACGAGTACGAACTTTTGAATTAAATGTGAAAGTTCGGAAAGAGGTAATTTTATTGGGTTTGAATTCCGTATTAAATTTCACAAAGAATACATGATTCTGGGGGTCAATAGACTTCCGTCGTATACTTTTAGAAAAGACTTCTTTTAAATTTAAGTCGAAATTTTTGATGGGATTTTTCTAGTTTCTTAGTTTCTAATTTCCTTGAACTTGAGTATTAATTTTTTAGTAATATATACTTCTTTATTCGACAGTAATCGTTGACATTCACGGTGTTTCGTGTCTTAGTCTGGGGATTACTAATGTCTATGTTTCAAATAATGTATGTAATTTTTAGTACGTGTAATTTATACAAATTTCTTTATTATCGTTTCTAACTGGTGTTTATATTCTTTTTATCTCTGATGGTTTTGACTGGTCTATATAAACTTTTTCTCCGTTCTTTTGGATATCTTTACTTTTTATGTAATCGATTTTACTAACACTCTGTCGACTTTTCCTTTGATCATGTGATTTTTTATTTAGACTCTTTTTATATCCCTTACTTCGTTTCTGTATACTTCATTGTCCTTTCTTTTGAAAATTCTTTTACTTTTATCTCACTCTTGTAGGTTGTACCTCATTTCTCTCAAGTTTGTCGATTGTCTTTTACCCTCTTCCGTTACTTATAAACCTCTGTTACGATATCTTGAAAGATCTTCACTACTTACCTAGGAGTAGTCTTTCAGTCCTTAGGATGTGGGTCTATTGAAGATCACTTTGACTTCTTGTGTTTTCTATTTTAAAATTTTTGTTCAGCAACTCTTTTTTTACAATAGGTGTTCTTTTCTAAGGCGTTAAATGTCAGAAGAGTTGTCGTTTGTACTTTCAGTCTCCTTTATCCTATTGTCAGAACTCTACCATTCTCTTATATCATAGTTGGCCATGCATACCTACATACAATCAGTGAGTCAGCACAGACTGAGAAGGACTAGGGTACCTAACATCGGGTGGTCGGAGGAGACAGGTACCTTAAGAGGTCGGTTCTTAAGACCTCACCCAACGGTAAAGGAGGAGGTCCTCTAGGAGGACTGGGTCCCTAACTTGGGTCCAGAGGACTTAACACCTGTCTGAGAAATGGTAGACTCGATGATTCCTTTGGGATCTTAAGATCCCTTCGGAATCTTAGTCAAGTCCAGTCAAGACAGCAAGTCAGTACAGACTGAGAAACACTGGGGTACTTGGCGTCGTGCGGTCCGGAGGGACAGGTACTGGTTGACGGTCTCAGATGGGTTTGGGTACAGGTGACTCAGCCACCACGGTAGGTCGGTAGAGTAGGAGACAGTAGGGGAAGAGGAGGACGGGGGTTAGAAAGGGTCGTAGTCCCAGAAAAGTTTACTCAGTCGAGAAGCGTAGTCCACCGGTTTCATAACCTCAAAGTCGAAGTTGTAGTCAGGAAGGTTACTTGTGGGTCCTGACTGGAGAAAATCCTACCTGACAAACCTAGAGGAAAGTCAGGTTCCCTGTGAGTTCTCAGAAGAGGTTGTGGTGTCAAGTTTTCGTAGTTAAGAAACCGTGAGTCGAAAGAAATATCAGGTCGAGAGTGTAGGTATGTACTGATGACCTCTTTGGTATCGGAACTGATCTGTCTGGATACGTGACAATGGAAAGGGGAAATCTTTGTGGGAAAGACCCTGAAGGGACCACTAGGTCACCAATTCTTAGGTGAAGGGTTACGTCCCCTACGTTCAACCTAGGGATCGACCCCTTAATTCTAGGGAGTCCGACGTCCCGTAGATTCAGGTACGTGATATCGTTTTCGTGGTAAGGTAAGGTGTCCGGTGTTGATTCTGAACCGTGTCCTTTTACGTATTTTTTCATAAAAATTTTTCTTACCTTACTACAAATTTTTCGGGAGAAGAATAGGAGTGAAAGATGATATTAATGGTGGGGGAAAGAAACGAGAGAAAATATCTTTTTTCAGGAGTTTCATTTATTGGGGTAACGGTATTTAACTAGAAAAGAGTAAAAGAGAAATAGAGTGTAGTGAATGTGAAAGAGAGATGTAGTGATGTGATTTTGACGAAAACAATTCTAGTGGTTACTGAAGGGTCAAGTCTGAGAAGTGTTGATTTAAGGGTTAAAGGTTAGGAGAAATAAACTAGTTGTCGTCAACTCTGACACCGAGTAAAGAAAGACAGAACTTTATAAATAGAATAGACCAAAGGAACTGTGACCTGAGGGACCAACAGAAAGAAACCTGTGAGGAAAAGTACTAGAACGAGACCAAAGAGGTGCAGAGGGGTTCGACATTTACAACCCCAGTGGGTCCTGTGTTGCAGACCTGGATAAGGAATGCACATACGGGAGAGGGACGGGGGTGGCTCATGGTTTCAGTACATGGATTACCGACGGACGGTAGAGTTGAATCGATAGATTTGCAGTAGGGTTTAGTTCGAGGATTCTGTGAGGTGGGTGTGGAGTTACTCTAGGAGGATATTAGAAGGGTAAAGTTACTTACTTTTACGATAGGAAGGTTAAATCTCAGTAGGAAGTGAGAAGAGAAGGAGTCGTCAAGTGGTCGTTAGGTAGTCGTATAGTACAACCGAGATGGAAGTTTTGAGTAGGTCTTAGGTTGTCGGAGAGTTGTGGAGACCAGATGCTACGGTGGTAAAGAGTGGAGTTAATGACTTTTTCGAAAGGTTGTCAGAGGGACGAAGACTGACATGACATGGTCTTAGATAAAAGTCGTGTCGTTGATATCATTAGGAAATTTTTGTATTTAGTTTGGGAAAATGAGGAGACAACTTTTGGAGGATTACTGAAGAAGTCATAGAGTCTCATTTTGGGTTTTAGAAGTGACAACGAGTGTTCCGGAGACAAGAGATTGGAGTATAGGACGGTAAGAGAGGAGACGTATGAACCGAATGTAAGACAATCGGTGAAAGAACGAGTTCAACGGATTGAACTTGTAACTAGTACTCCTCTACTGTCAAAACGGACAGTGTGTAAAGATCTTTTACTCTTACTCGATAATATAATGGTTTTTTTGGGATTCACATTCTTATCAACCGAGGGTCGTCATTGAATTATAATATGTATACAATCACGACACTGGGTGAAATAAGTTCTACCTACTTCTTCTTTAAACGATTCCCCTAAATATTATAAAATTTCATAGTGACTTAGAGGATTCAATTTCTTCTCATAAAAGGGTTGTGTTAGTAGTATCTGCATTGTTCCTAGTAAAAAGACTTTCCGTAAACCATATATGTACGGTTATTAAAATACTTTAAGTAAAGATGGTGGCGGATACATAAGAAGTAAGAGTCTGTTACCGATTCTAAGTCAGAAAAGGGAGGAAGGAATTTGAATTTAGATCCCCTCTTACAATTTAATGATTGACTAACATAGTGGACTTACTTTTCCTTACAATCTAAAAATTAGAAATTGTCATTTAATTCAAGTTATTGTTTTGATCGATAACCTAGGTTTTAATCCCACACTTATACTTTCGTTTAATATATCATAATATAGTTGAAACCTATGATGACGTTAGTAGAACTAAAATTATATACCATGTTTACATCTAAAGTAATTAAAAAGTTTCAAAGGGTCTGATATTTTTCTTTTGACGAGGAATTCCTTTGTTGTCCAGGTTTTCTTTCACCATGTATATATCAGTAATTCCCGTTTATTAGACTTTAAGACTGTGTGATTTACCTCTATTTTAAATGTATCCGTTATTCGTCTAATGAGTCTTTGTGTTTATCTATATCATTAACACGTGAATTATTTAAGAGTATCTTGAGTCACCTATTTCCGTTTTTTACCTTTATAATCTACAAATTGTAAAGGACTGTAAATGAAATGAACAGTAATATAGACTTATTCTCTTGTTTTGTCTACTTCTTTATTATTAGTGTCTTTAATCTCTTCTTTTGAAAAGTTTCTACTTTATACCTAATTTTTTTGGAATTTTATGGTGTTTTTGATAAAAATTTTTCTATATGTTACAACCATATGTTCTATAGGTGTATGTATGTATGTGTGTGTGTGATATGAATATGAGTGTGTGTGTATGTATGTATATGGTCGATTGTCCAGTGATCGGTGACTTCTACGACCCGATCAACTTCATTCGGTACGGTAGATATTTTTCGATCGTATTCTATTACATATAAATATCCTTTTATTAATGTACCCTTAAATTAAATAACATAGGACTCACCTTATCTCTGTCGTTTTCGTTGTAAGTAATTCGTAAACAGAACAAAGTCCATGACACGATTCACCTATACATTCCTGATTAGTTGTGGTAGTACTTCGTCCTTTATAAGACGTGTCGATCATTCTTCGTCTCGATCATAAGTTTGTGTCCGTCAGAAGAAGAGACACAAGAGGTGGTAACGAGATGACAATATTAAGTGAGATTATGAATTTCTTAAATTTAATTGCATATAAATAATTTCACAACTTATCAGTTCCAAAATGATATTCTCGAGGATTTCTTATAGTTTTCTTCATTCTTGACTCTAGAACCTAAAGTTTTCTGTCGTCAGTATTACACTGTCATTAAGTCTATCACACCGCGACTACCTTCTTATCTTATTATCTAGTTACTTGTTTTATGTCTCAGGTCTTTATCTCAGTACATTTATGTCAGTATAGTGGAAACCGTTTCCATATTTCCGTTGTGTTTCTTTTTAATATCAAAAGGTTGTCTATTACGACCTTGTTGATCTTTAGGTATACGTCTCTTAATTAGGTCGATATATGGTATATTGGAAGTGTTTTTACTTAAATTTAACCTAGTGTCTGGATTTATAGATATTATTAGAATATTTTATTATAACCTTCTTTTGATCCACTGGAATTTAAACCGTTACTGTAAGACCTGTGTTGTGGTTTACGGACTAGGTACTTTCTTTATTGACTTTTTAAACTACAGTGATTTTAATGTTTAGAGGCAGGATACCTTCTGTGAAAATTTTCTTTCTTCTGTTCAGTGTCTGATCTTTTTAATATACGTTTTTCTTTAAAACTATTCCTTGAAGATAAAGTCGATATATTTTTAGAGAATTTTGAGTTATCATTCTTTTATTTTGTTCGTTTCTGGATTTGTCTGAGGAGAGGTGTATTCTATATCTCTACCTTCTATTCGTAGACTTTTTCTTCGACGTGTAACATACAATCCTTTTTTTTACCTTTAATTTTGTTACTCTATCGTGCTGTATGGATAATGTTACCGGTTTGAAGACTTGTGACAGTGGTGGTTTACGACCACTCCTATGTATTGTTCCTTAAAAGTAAGTAACGGTCACCCTTACGTTTTATGATGTTGGTGAAACCTTCTGTCAAACCGTCAAAGAATGTTTTGACTTGTATGTGATTGATATACTAGGTCGTTATCGTCAAGAACCATAAATGGGTTTCCTCTACTTTTGAATACGGGTGTGTTTTTGGACTTGTGTCTACAAATATCGTCAAAATAAGTATTAACGGTTTTAGACCTTCGTTGGTTCTATAGAAAGTCATTTATTTACCTATTTATATGACTGTGTAAGTCCGTCACTTTATAAGTTAAGTCAAGTCAGCGAGTCAGCACAGACAGAAAAACGCTGGCGTACCTGACATCGTGCGGTCCGGAGGGACAGGTAGTGGTAGAGGGTCTCGAATGAGTTTAAGTACAGGTAGCTTAGCCACTACGGTAGGTTACTAGAGTAGGAGACAGTAGGGGAAGAGGAGGACAGAAGTTAGAAAGGGTCGTAGTCCCAGAAAAGTTTACTCAGTCAAGAAGTGTAGTCCACCGGTTTCATAATACCCCTCCCTCCACCCTCCCCCCAAGTACAAACCCTTGCGTACATTCTTAATTTCTAAAATTTTAAATTTTTTTTATTTTTATTTTTTTTTTATTTTGTAAAATTTAGAAATTTTTTTTTTTTTTTCTTGAAGTCGTAGTCAGGAAGGTTACTTATAAGTCCTCACTAAGGGAAATCCTACCTGACCAAACTAGAGGAAAGTCAGGTTCTCTGAGAGTTCTCAGAAGAAGTTGTGGTGTCAAGTTTTCGTAGTTAAGAAGCCGTGTAATAAGGTACAACATTTCTTTACTCGGTAGTTCGGTACTTCTCTGTGTCTCTTTTGAATTTAAGTAAAATGATTCTCATTCTTCGGTTAGACTTTTTCAATGAATAACACACTAAGGTTGATATACTATAAGGTCTTTTCTGTTTCGATACTTCAGACATTTGGAGACACCGAAGATCCCCAACCCCCTCCCTAACCATTCGTTTCGTGTTTCCTGAAAATCCCGTCACTTTAGTAAGACGTACTATGATATTCCCACCTATGTACGGTGACATGTAAACAGGTGTGAGTTTCTTACATGTTGTAGTTCTTACTTGGGATTACAGTCGACACCTGAAACTTACTGCACGAATCAGTTGACGTTGTTCATTCGGTGAGACCAACCCCTATAACTATTACCCCCTCTGGTACGTACACACCCCTACCCCCTTATACCCGTTAAAGGCATGGAAGAAGAGTAAAAACGACACTTATATTCGGAGATTTCTTATTTCAGATGACTTTTCTCTCACCCTGACATCAGATAACTCCTACTTCTCTATGAATTTGTGTGTTAAAGATTCACGTCAAGTCTCGTTCAAGATTCCTGATTGTTTCCGTTCACCCCTCTTAGATTTCGTAAAACACCACACTATTGTTCCCAAGATTTTTGTGTCCAATACCCGAGGTTTCTTACTTTTCCTAAGACGTTTCTATAAAAATTTTTCCTGAGGTCCACCTATAGTTTTATATGACCCCCTTTACCCCTCTCTCCAATTAGTTTCCCATGTTTGAAACAATATTTTACTTAATCCAGACTCCTAGATTACATATTGTACCACTACTAGTAATTAGTGACACATAATATATTGACCTTAAAGGATGCTCTCATCTTGAATTTACAAGTATGGTTTTTGTTTCTTTCATTTGTATACTACACTACCTAAACAGTCAATGAATCGACCACGCTTAGAAGAGTGTTACGTGTCAGGCATGTATGCTAGTTTAGTAGTACGACATGTGAAGTTTACAGAATGTTGAATTAAATAGTTTAGATTAAAATTAAATAACTATTTCGACTTTCTTTTTTTCACATTTATGACTACATCTTTCACCGTTACTTGTACAATTACCTTACTGCCTCAGGTTGAACTCACCTCTTGTTACAAACATCGTAGAGTCACGTCTGCTCGCCCTTTCCCATAACGGAACCAGGCTCACTCTTCCCACTCAACTGAAACTGGAATCAGATTATTAAGGATTCATTTCCTCGGTGTTCCTCAACCTACTAGTATAAATCACAGTGATACCTTCTCTGTTATTACTGACAGAGAATAATTCAATTTGGTTTTTTTTTTTTTTTCGAGTTTATCCAGTCAACTATGTTTGTGATAAAGACTTTGATCATATTCTTACTTGACGAGTCTAAAGTAGGAAGTACGGTTTTTTTTTTACTAATTTTACGTAACACAGTGTCTACATCTTTTGTTTACATACCAATGGTCATGGTTCCCTTTTTCCTCCCACCCTACTTAACTGTCTAACCCTAACTGTATATATGAGATACTATGATACGTATTTTATCTATTGATTACTCTTGGCTGACCTATCATCCTTTGAGATGAGTCACGAGACACCACTGGATTTACCCTTCCTTTAGGGGTTTTCTCCCTTATATACGTTTATGTGTCGACTAAGTGAAACAACATGTCGTCTTTGTTTGTGCTGTAACATTTCGTTGACATGAGATTATGTTTAGTTGTTTTTCCCGGAACACAACTAGACACCGATTGTGGTGAAACATTTCGTTTATGTCTTAAGTGCAAATAATTACAATTAAATCTTTATTGTAGGTATTAGTTTGTCTGCAGTTCTCGGTCAAGAACCTGATACTCGACTCGTAGGGAACAACTACGGTCCGGTCACCCCCCTGTGAAACCCTGTTGACCCACAGTCCACCCTCGTGTTTAGGTATTCCTCTCAGGTCAAGTGTCTTGACCTCAGAGGTATGTGTTTCCACTATCTTTTACACCAGTAAGATTTCATTTTCGGGTACCTTTGGGGTTTGTCTTTATTGAAGAGAGTTTATTGTATCCATCGTCTCAGTCTCGGTCAGGAGTCTAAGGACTCAAGGTAGGGTGACGAGGAGAGTGACGACATTAACTTATTACGTAAAAGACTAACTCACTGGAGAATTTTTAATTATAGGAAAATAGACATCGCAGACTTTATCTTTCGATTTTTAGTTAATGATAGATATCAAAAGACCTCATTTTCAGTATAGACATAATTTTATCGACTCCTACCTACCTTTATCTATTTATAGTTGAACTTCTTAACACCTATATGACTAAATGGGCAAAATGAAGGTAATTTACAGGTGGTTTAACTAGTGTCGGATGTTAGAGGGGGAGATAAAGCTCTTTTGACGTCTACTCTTTTGTATTTAAGGGAAGTTTCAATTTCTTGGTACAAAATATAAGTTGTCTCATCCTGTCTCTGTCACCGACCCACACTCTACACCACTTCTTTAACTGGTCTACTTTTTACTTCTATGTCCCTCAGACCCTACTTTGACATACTTTGCCTGCCCTGACACACAAGGAGCGGGGGAGGGGAGGTGGGACAGGAGACGGACGGAGACCGGACACCTTTTGAAATCAGTTTCTCATTCAAATTAGTCTCTTGACTCTTTACGACTTTGTTTCCGTTTACTAGTTTCCTCTGATTTATTATTATTATATTAGTAATTCGTGTCAGTCCTGGAAGTCAGGAAAGAGTTCCCGAGATCCATTATAAGACTCGGTATAGGACACTCGACAGCATATCTACGGTCTTGTGGTCCGCAGACTCCACCACTACCTGGGTCCACTGATACTCCACTGGTCTACCTGGGTCCTGTCCGCGACGGTGTCAAGACTCTTGACTAGCGTTTCTTTACCCTTGTGTCTGGGGTTTTGACTTCCAATTGACATGGATTTTGGTGGTTTACTACGACCAGTCTGGTGTCTACTGGTTAAACTTCTACTGACAATCTCTACTGATACGACAAAGACGTACATTGTGTGGGTGGGGTTAGACAGATATTTTCGAGAGTGGGAGACGAAGAGTTCCCCTCACCCCAAACCGGAAACCTGTCTACAGGCGGTGAGAGGGGCGGAGGTCAACGGTCGTAGACTTTATTTCGTTTCAAAGGAAAGGTGGTTGGACCGGACAAATAACTGAAAACTCGCCGTTCGTCGACCTGGGCGGTATGTGGAGAAAACCATTGTATATCGTGACGTTACAAATTTTACCTATTGGTTGTTCCTGGATGACACACCGTGTCCCTTGGGACGAGTTACACTACACCGTCGGACCTACCCTCCCCTCAAACCCCCTCTCATCTATGTACATATACACACCGACTCAGGGAACCGACAAGTGGACTTTGATAGTGTTGTCAATGTGAAGTTATATTTTAATTTTCAAAAAATTTTTACTTCTCACCTTCCTCCTCAAAATTCGTTCTCGTTCGTATCGACCTCTGGATCTTCTCTCCCGTCCTCGGCAAACTCTCTTTAGTCCTCCGTCTTATCTCTTCCGTTACTCTCTCATAGTCTGAACCACCAATTTTACCATAGACCAATCATTAGACACTGTCTGAGTGGTGAAAGGTGGTCGTGGGGTTGTTTCCGTGTCTTGTGGACTCTCGTCTTTTCCTTCCGGAAGGTGGTGTGCCGGTGCTGTGACACGGGACGTCTGGTTGTCGTGTTTGGGGTACGGGCACTCTCGGGATTTGTTGAGAGATAGGCGAGTGAGTAGGTTGTTATAAAGAGTTTCTATGTGTCTGATACACGATCCCAAATGTTATTTTATTTACCCTAGTAAAGACTCTCATTACATTCTTTTCGTAATTTTTATTTAGTACTCTAACCCTACTAACTTCCTGATATGTTCCGGAGATACTCTAGTGTTATAACTCCGACTCTCGTGCGACTTTACAAGAACACGCACTTTTGGTGCAAGTGAATTCTGGACGACAGGGAGTCAGAGTTACGTAGAGTCGTATAGACGAGTTTCGACCTTAGAGAATTCTCTTTTTGACCGTTCTTTCTGACACTAGACGACTACTCATACACCTCATCTCTTTACCGCCTCTTTTACTCTTTTATAAGGTAAGATGATACAGTAGGGAGACTTAATTCGTGCAAGTCAAGTCAAGTCAAGTCAGCGACTCAGCACAGACTGAGAACCGCTGGGGTACTTAACGTTGTGCGGTCTGGAGGGACAGGTAGTGGTTGAGGGTCTTAAGTGAGTCTGAGTGCAGGTAGCTCAGTTACTACGGTAGGTCGGTAGAGTAGGAGGCAGCAGGGGAAGAGGAGGGCGGGGGTTAGGGAGGGTCTTAGTCTCAGAAAAGGTTACTCAGTTGAGAAGAGTACTCCACCGGTTTCATGACCTCAAAGTCGAAGTCGTAGTCAGGGAGGTTTCTTTAAGGTCCCGACTAGAAGAAGTCTTACCTGACCAACCTAGAGGAACGTCAGGTTCCCTGAGAGTTCTCAGAAGGGGTTGTGGTGTCAAGTTTTCGTAGTTAAGAAGTGGCGAGTCGAAAGAAGTGTCAGGTTGAGAGTATAGGTATGTACTGGTGACCTTTTTGGTATCGGAACTGATCTGCCTGGAATTCGTGAAATTCACGTTTTTTTCTTTTTTTTACATCTAAGGATTCGTAATACTAATAACCTTAAAATTAAAATACCTAAAATACCTAAACCTTATAGTCCATCGGTTTACCAGTTTCCTCTTTTGAGTCAGAGTTTGGTTGTCCCAGTGTACTCTACACTGGTGGAACCACAAAACTTAAACCGATCTCCGATTAGTTTAGATAGACGATAATTCGATGACTAGACTCTTCCCTTACATTAGTCGTAGGTTCACCTACGTCTTGTCGGTACCCGAGAGATATCTGGGGTATAGAACCCTTTGTACTCCAGACCTTACTCACGAAGAGTGACATTAGACTTATATGTCTTTTAGAGTGTATTTTAGATGTTTGAGTCTTTTATTCTCGTTTGCCTCTTGTCGTCTCCCCGAGACACCTTATGACCAGAAACTTTTATTACAAGTTATCAATGATTTTTTAAAAATCTTTCGAAAAACCGTCGGGGTATAGTACTTTTTAGTGACGTCTACCACTAACGTCGGTACTTTAATTTTCTACGAATGAGGGACCTTCCTTTCAATACTGGTTGGATCTGTCGTATGATTTTTCGTCTCTGTAATGAAACAGTTGTTTTCGGGTAGATCAGTTCCGATACCAAAAAGGTCATCCGTACATACCTACACTCTCAACCTGACATTTCTTTCGACTCACGGTTTCTTAACTACGANTTCCTTTCAATACTGGTTGGATCTGTCGTATGATTTTTCGTCTCTGTAATGAAACAGTTGTTTTCGGGTAGATCAGTTCCGATACCAAAAAGGTCATCCGTACATACCTACACTCTCAACCTGACATTTCTTTCGACTCACGGTTTCTTAACTACTAAAACTTGACGCCACAACCTCTTCTGAGAACTCTCAGGGAACCTGACGTTCCTCTAGGTTGGTCAGGTAGGATTTCCTTTAGTCAGGACCCACAAGTAACCTTCCTGACTACAACTTCGACTTTGAGGTTATAAAACCGGTGGACTACGCTTCTCGACTGAGTAAACTTTTCTGGGACTACAACCCTTTCTGACTTCCGACCTCCTCTTCTCCTGCTATCTCCTAGTCCACCGGTCTACCGTAGTGGCTGAGTTACCTGTTCTCAAACCCATTTGAGACCCTCAACCACTACCTGTCCCTCCGGACAGCACGACGCCAAGTACCCCAGTGTTTCTCAGTCTGTGTTGACTCGCTGACTTGATTTGACTTGACCTATAGTACTTTTTTTTTTTTCTTACGTTACCCCTCCCTAAATTCCTTTGACATTACCACCCTCGTCTTTTTTTTTATTCTACAAAACCTTTATAATTCGTTGTTTTTAAAAGATCTCATTTTCCATTCTTCACTAAACCTCTTGTGTGAACTCGGTAGGTTTTCGTGTCCTACTTTTACCTTTCCAAAGAGAATACTAACTATACCTTCCGTCTATTATCTTTAGTCTTGGATTCCTAACGTCTGTAAGGATCCCTTATTTCGTCTTTAGAATCTTTTCTTCGTTTAATAACGTCAGAATGAACTTCTTCAAGTGGTTGGACTCCTTTTTGGACTCGTATAGTACTCTTCACATGTAGACGTCTTAGTTGTTTGTTCGTATACGACGACGACGACGACGACGACGACGACGACGATTCAGCGAAGTCAGTACAGACTGAGACACGCTGGGGTATGTTCCGTCGGGTGGTCCGAGGCGGCAGGGACCCTGAGAGGTCCGTTCTTGTGACCTCACCCAACGGTAAAGGAAGAGGTTACGCACTTTCACTTTTTACTTCACTTCAGTGAGTCAGTACAGGCTGAGTGTCTCTGGGGGTACCCGACGTCGGATAGTCCGAGGAGGTAGGTACCCTCAAAGGTCCGTTCACATGACCTTACCCAACGGTGACGGAAGAGGCTTGTTCGTATACAAGAATGGAGTTAGAATTAAATGACAATGTAATGTTTAATTTCGTAGAACTGGTAGATTAAACTGATAATCTTCCAGTTTTATAAATTACATTTCGTTTCGTTAACGGACCTTTGCCTAACGATCTAGTAGGAATGTATACAACACAAAGGGTACACTTCCATGTCCTACTATAAGACTTGACACGTTTTAAATACATTTTTATGTGAGATTGATGGACTTTTTTTAAATTGGTTTTAATTCTTAAATTCCTTATTCTAATACACTAATTTTCTTAATGTATAGAATAAGAAGATGGGATTTTATTGTCGAAGTTTAGTTTCTATAAAAAGTGATTTATTGCTATAGAAGTATGATGTCGTAGTGTTCTTATGTTGTTTCCCTTGTGAACTCCCAAAAAAAAAGGAACAGATAAAATAAGACACGATTATAAACTAACTCCATTCCTTATTCTGTGTGAGTTCATATTTATTTGGATGGTCAAGGGCTTGAACTCGAACGAATAAACAAAAGAACAGGGAGTCAATGATAGTTATCTTACGTCTAAAAATGGTTTCTCGGTAGTGTGTTGTGGACTTAATTCGTGACTTTCTTAGTAATTGTAAAAGACGGTACGTAACACACGTGAATTTCAATTATTAAGACCCAAACTTTTCGAGTTTCAGGATTACGATAAAATTACTGTAGTAAACAAAGGGTCTCTGGTTACTGTGACGGTGCCTAAGAGTATGTAAAATTTACTCTTTCGTTCCTTGACAGACGTATAGGTTGTTAGTTATATCGTCTTATTTTTATTGTTGGTTTTCAAGTTCAGGAAAATCCCTTTTTTCGACATTATTTCACAAAATGTTTACAATGACCCACAGTCAAACGTAACATTGATATATTAATAATAAGTTTTAATAAAGACAGATATTAAAATAAGTGCTATAAAACTGGATCGTAAGTGAAAGGGTACTATAATTTTTGTTTATTCTTGATGTACTGTTTTTTATAGTGTTCTTTACAGGACGCATCTATCAAGTTACCGGATTATCTTGTCAGTAATTTATTGAAACTTGTGAAAAACGAACTTTTACCCTCCAATTCCGAGGATGTATAATGACTACGATTACTTAAGGATTGGTGTCACTTGGAAGGACACTCTTTTTCAGTTCGAAGGTAACTATTAAGATTTACATAAGACACAAATATTTACGTGTGTGAAACAGAGAGTGTGCTCGGGTAATTTAAATTCTCAATCTCATCATTTGTCACCCTTTTATGTCATGCTACTTGAAGTTTCATAAACGTTAAAAAAAAAATTAAACCTACTCTGTAGTTTATCATTAAGATTGATATTGTAAAATTTTAGACTTAAAAGAGGTTTGTAAAATCGGTAAAGAGTAAATTAGGAAACTTTCACGTCAACTTTTAGATACAAATACTCATCTATAAACACTTCTAATTTCGTTTCATTCTTTCGATGAGGGGTTGTTATGAAATTTCTGACGGTAGTCTTCACTTACGTTCCCGTTATTTGTGTAAAGGTTCGAATTAAAAGTTATTTCATTTATATCCACTTAAAAATTTTTAACACAAGTATTATCACGATAGGATAATTTTTAGTCGTATCAAGGTGTTTGACAGAAATTCTCTCAATAAAAACAACAACCCTTTTTCGGGAAACCTTCAAGACATAAGGTGGACCAGTTGGTGAAATTCGGTGATGGAGTTTCATTCGAGATGACCCTGACCTAGAGTTTCGTATACCCAACTTCGGGGTCCACACCATGGGACACTGAACTAACAGTAAAGTAGAGAGAACAAGTCAGCGATTCAACACAGGTTGAGAGACGTTGGGGTACCTGACGTCGTACGGTCCAGAGAGACGGGCAATGATAGAGGCTCAAACGGGTTCAGGTACAGGTAACTCAACCATTACGGTAGATGGGTAGAGTAGGAGACGGTGGGAGAGAAGGAAAACGGAAGTTAGAAAGGATGGTAGTCTCAGAAAGGGTTACTCAGTCAAGTGGAGAGATCCGGAGTCAAAAGAATTTACATTTTATTCCTTTGACCTCATGTACCAGTAGTTGAGATTACAAGGTGCCAACGTTCTGGGGTTTCCGTAAATTGTTTTATGGATGTAGTTATCTGGTCGGTGAGAAAGTGTACGTTTCTTATTGTTCTTGTTTATGTCTATGATAGTATATGGGTCAACAGAAGAGTCGACGAATTCTCTAAGACTACTTATAACAAGGTCTGGTTTTGTTTTTAATGGGGACAAATATTCCTTTTCTTACCCAAACAACTCGTCAACATAGAATGTTTAGTTTCATAAGTGAGAATCAAATTTTATCCAGGTGTTTCACGGAAACCGGTCGTACTTCTTTAATCCAAGTCTCGATCTAGGTTCCCTTACTTCGTCTAACTGTCCATTTCGACTCTCTTTCCGTAGACATAGTCCTTCATTCATTTTATTAACCGGTGAAGGGATAATTCTCTTTTTCTTTACACGGTCGGGAAGTGGAGACGAACATCACCCTATAATCTGAGTTAACTCCTAATTTCATAAGTTTCTCATTTCAATACCCAATGTGAGTAGCGACTTCCTTCTGGACACTCGGGTGTGACGAGTGAAAGGACGAACCCTCTTCTTGGGGTAATTCCGTAGGTTTTCGGGTTACTGAGGACAGTATTTCCTTTGTTCTGACTTGAGTGGTTGAGAATTCTGTTTGTGGAATTCTTACCCTTACATACACTTCTTCGACCATTATTATAAAAGATTAATCCATTTGTGTTTCAAATTTATGATCATTGTAGGGTGAAACCGTTCCTTCGTCGTAGGGTGAAACCGCTCCTTCGTCGTAAGCACCGTCTGTGTCTACTTTAAGCCAAGAAGGATTTTAGTCAACTGTTCGTTGCAAAATGGACAATTGAGATATATTCCATGGTATTGTGACTCAAAAGTTCGTTTAGACAAGTAATCACCCATACCGACTTCCGGTATGAAGGATTAAATCTTTCCGAAGATCTCCTTGTTCAACTGTACGTGTTCGGAGTCGAAAGTAGGTTTATATGGATTTTTACGACTCTATACGACCTCGTGCCCCTTCTTTACAAATTTAAACTGTAAAAGAAAAGGACTGTCGTCACACAATCACATCGCTTGTCTTACATCCGAAACCTCTGTCGATTTGTACCTAACTCATGGATCGGACTGGGTAGACTCATACGTTGTTATCCGTTTATTAAAATGAGAGGTACGTAGAGACAAGTCTAGAAGAAAGAAGAAGAAATCTCTCAGACGGTGACGTGAAAATTAGACGGATTACAAGATTTGAACCTAACTGAACTTCTTACGTAACATATTTGTACTAACGTGTATGTTTATGTATGTTTGTACTTAACATTATGTCAAACGGTTCGTCCAAACTTCTGTCTGTATATACATCCATGGACCCCTCTCTGTAAATTAGTCCGTTTTAGGTCAGGGATGTCTAGTCTTTCTTTTTTTTTATAGTACTTTCTAGGGTGTATGACACACCGCACCACTTTTTTTAATTCTAAAATATAGATAGATTTAAACATTTACCTCGAAGGGATGACTAAGTGACCATTTCTTAGACGGACGGTTACGTCCACTACACCCAAACTAGGGACCCAGACCTTCTAAGGGGACCTCTTCTTTTGGGTGAGGTCCTAAGAACGGACCCTTTGGGCTACCCATTTCCTCGGACCACTCGATATCAGGTACCCCAGTGTTTTCTTGACCTATACTAAATCGTTGATTTGTAAATCCCTAACGGACCATCGAGTCCATCATTTCTTTGGTGGACGTTACGTCCTCTGGGGTCAAATTAAGGACCCCCGACCCTTCTAGGCGACCTCTTCTCTATCCGATGATTGAGGTCATAAGAACTCGAAGGGACTAACGAGTCGACCATTTCTTAGACGGACGTTACACCCTCTGGACCCAAGTTAGGAACCCAACCCTTCTAGGGGACCTCTTCCCTTGTCGATAGGTGAGGCCATAAGACTGGACCTCTTAAGGTACCTGACATATCAGGTACCCAACGTTTCTCAGTCTGTGCTTACTCGTTGAAAGTGATCACTGATTTGTTATTGAACATACATTTACATATATACAGGTATACATACATAGACATAACAACAACACCCAACGGTAGAAGGACTGGGACCCTTAACTTGGGTGTAGACGACATAGAGGACGTGACCATCCGTCAAAGAAATGGTGACTCGGTGGACCCTTCGGGTACATAGACACATGTATACACATAATGTAGACACATATACAAAGACGGACATACACTAATACATGTCTGTGTCATATAAATACATATGACGTGTCCACCGTGATTACCATTCCTTGGGCGGACGGTTAGGTCCCCTGCATTCTCTACGTTCAAGTTAGGGACCCAACCCTTCTAGGAGACCTCTTCCTTTACCATTGGGTGAAGTCCTAAGAACGGACCTCTTAAGGTACCTGTCCCTCCGGACCTCCTGATGTCAGGTACCCAAGTGTTTCTTACCTGTACTAAATTCACTAAATCGTACGTATACACATATATATATATATACGTATATGTACATACGTATAAACTTTTATGAGTTTCAAGGATACAGTTTTGAGATGACAACCCTTTTCCACCATTTTGTATATACGTACACCTTTTATACTGAAGGACTTTTGGTAGATACCGTCCAATTATATAAGTGGGGTTTTGATTGGTGGAAAATAAAGATATCGTTCTTTTTTCCATTTCCTCTTTACAAACCTCTCGTCTATCTGGACCCACACTTGGGACTGAAAATCGGTATGATTGAAGTACGACACCGTATCCTAAATTAGAAGTACCCGAATTAGTCACTTGTAGATGAAGGTTTTTAACATAGACCCAATAAAGTGTACTAGACACCGTAATAACCCACGAACCACTTACAAACCAAAGGAAAAGGAACTTTCTCCTAAGTCTTCGTACCTCTCCCCAACGAGTCCATCCGTCCTCCCACTCCGTAATCATCGTTGGTAGTCCTCTTTTCTACTTCTTGAGTCTCCATTCCAACGACTTTCCTATTTGGAACCAAAGGTCAGAAGGACTTCCGTCCTTATGGAGGGAGGTATTTAATTCCGATTAAGGTACCGTTTCTAAAGACTCGGACAGAGTTCCGTCGACTACGTTTAAACCTTGTCTGATGACTTCGAGTCGTCTTTAAGTACTGTCGAAGTGACAAAACGTTTTGAGATCCAAGGGTTCTCTTATTTCTCCTTTATAGTACGGAGTCTTTAATTACTAACGTAAGACAATTAGTGGTCGGATTGAACGATGACTTTAACATTTTACGGTGTAAAGGGATCTCGTCCTCGCTATATGGGGTCACAGTAAAGGTATTATAAATTGCGATAGGAGTTACGCCCTGACATTTAAGACGGGTGTTAACAAACCGAGGACAAACTATTCACTTATCAGGGACTATGACCTTAGCTTAAAGTACCGATTATCCGAGAGACTAACGATCTTTAACAACCATAAATTAATTTTTTTACGACGATTCGGTTCTGTCAGTAATAAAAGATTACCTTCAACCTAGTAAAGTGTTGTAGGAAGGGACGATGACGACCCCGCAACCGTCGTGATTAGTAGTGAGTGTTCACCCAAAGGAACGTGACCTTAAACCGACAAGTTATATTCGTTACTTTTGAATAGGATCTCAAAATTTGACGTGTTGTGTAATAGGAGAAGTATATTATATAAGACACACAGAAATCTCTAATCTATTGAAACATGGAACCTTTTATAATAACCTTATGTGATAAAATGTTTTCATATGTTGACATGTTCTAAAGGTGTCTGAACGAGTCGTACGAGAAGACTCAAATCTTCCTAAAACAAAGAAGTATTTCGTTAGACTCTTCTCTACACATCGAAGGTGGAAAGAGTCATCCAGTTACTACCTGTTCTTCCTCTTCGTCCTACGAATCCCTCACTCTTCTACCTTTTCTCCTACAATTTTTGGTCTAATTGGTTAACCTTCTCTGTTCTCTCCCTATGTACAGTTCAAAGTTCCACCTTCCTTCTGTCTTTCTGGTTTCTTTCGAGTCGACCACCAGTGTCTTCGTTTACCCTACTCCTCTCGTACCCAGTAACACAAATCGGTTGTGGTGCGTAGACCGGTCTTCTAGGAAAATATGTGACATACCTCGAAAATCCTTTCTGGTTTAAATCGAAGTATTTTCGGGGGAAGTCCGAACCGTACCGATGACCTTGTTTTTGAGTTGTTTTTCGTACCCAAAACCCAAGGTCATTAGACTCCAACCGAGGATAACGATACTTGTATCAGTAAAAATAACTCAATGTATTAACGAGGTTCGTAGGAGTAGGTGTTTTACCCATATTACCATTATGTATGATACTCTCCCGACACAACTCCTATTTTACTCTGGTATATACTAATTGTCGTAAAATGACTCGTTTTATAATTAATATACAGGATAACAGTACACTTTAATACACACCTGTTATATATTTCTACTATTTCCTTTTCCACTAAATATATACTAGTAATATTTTATTCGGACCCTGAAGGGACCACCAGGTCACCAATTCTTAGACGGACGGTTACGTCCCCAACCTAGGAACCAGGTCCTTCTAAGATGTACGATGTCCCGTTGATTCGGACGCTCTGTGTTGATGACTGGGGTGTGTGACTTTAGTGACTTCGAGTGTAGGATCTCGGCCGTGAGACGTTGTTCTCCTCGGCGGAGTCACTCTTCGGACACTTGAACGGATCCCTCATCTGGGACGAGCGGTGTTGATCTCTTCCGGACGCTCGTCGTTACTCCTGGGTCACGTCAGTTTTGTTTATTTATTTTGATTAAAAATTTTCTACACCTGTGTAAAAAAATTCTTTTATTTTATTAGAAACTGATGAAAACAAAAAAAAATTTCAAGTGTTTATATTCATTAAGTCTCACTTGACCTGAAACTTATGACCTACACGAAGTCAGATAGTTTCCAAAAAAAAATTCGTTGATTACTTTTTAATTTGGTAGACCTGTAGGGTATTACTTGTTCTAGTTATATAATTCTAAAAGGATCCGCCATATAATAATTAATGTTCTCAAAAACTATAAAAGACAAACAAAATCTAACAAGGGAGGTAGAAGGAGGACATGAGAGAAGGGGGGTGGGTGGTGACTGTAAGGAAAGGTAATAAAGTCTCCCTGGATACTCGTGGAGAGACAAAGTATTTCGGATTGGGAAAGACTCGACTAAGTAAATCCTCATAAGTGTTGTGTCTTTTACATACATATAGACGTACGAACGGGACAGTGAGTCAGTACAGGTTGAGAAACGTTGGAGCACCTGACATCTGGTGGTCCGAGGAGACAAGTACCTTAAAAGGTTCGTTCTTATGATCCCGCCCCACGGTAAAGGAAGAGGTCCCCTAGAAAGACTGGGTCCCCAGTTTGAGTGCAGGGGACACAAAGGATATGACAGTCCGCCTAAGAAATGGTGACGTGGTGGATGTAGTATAAATATAGTTAATAAACAGTTTGAGAACGTACATGTAAAAGGGGGAACTAAGAGTGTTGTTTCATACACACTCCGTCTACGGTAATTGTAAAGTAAATTTTCTTCTGTTTTATTCGAAGTGGTTTAAATTCACTACAGACCTTGGAATATGACACTTGACCCGGGTCGTGCTCTACGGATGACTTACGGAAGGTCATGACGTCCACAAGTATTTTCTCTAGCGGTGTCGATAAGCCAGACAAATTTTCTGAACCCACGAATGATACTTTTAGACATAGTACAGTGAAACTTTTGACCAATTTCTTAAATTTGTTCCTTCCTTTTTTCCTTTATCACAAAAATGACGGAACCCATTCCCCGTTCTATTCGAGATGTTCCAAACAAACCACCGAGTCGTCATTTCTTAGGAGGACGGTTACGTCCTCTGTGTCCTCTATACTCAGACTAGGGACCCAGTCTTTCTAGGGTACCTCTTCCTTTACCGTTGGGTGAGGTCATAAGAACGGACCTCTTAGGGTACCGCACCCGATGTCAGGTACCCCAGTGGTTGTCAGTCTGTACTGACTCCTGTCGTGTTGACTATGGGGTACACGTGTGTAGACTCTGTGTGTCCACGGACCCCTGACAGTCTCGGGTTCGGACACCGGGACCACGGTACCTCTGGTTTGAGGTTAGACGACTTAAAGGGGGGGGGGGGGGGGGCGTAAGACGGGACTACCTCGACCCGTGCCACGGACCTCATGTCTCTAGGAATACGGACTGAAAAACCGATCGAAGACACGGTCCCCCGGCAGACCGTCACGACCTGGACGACTAGCAAGAGACCTCACCTCGGTCCCGGATGTCCCGTCAGACTGAGGTTGGTTTCCGAAGAGATGGTCTGTCTGGTGACAACAGATACTGGACGGTACCTCGACACCCTCTCCCCCGCCGAGAGTTGATTTACACTGATTTTTATATAAGACTGAGTCTTCCCGTAACAGTTGGTCCTTAAGTCTCATTCACTCTTCAGACACCGGAACTACTTTGTCTTTGACGACTACTAACATTTAATATTAGATTAAGTAGTGTGTAACTAATCATCTTGTCGAACGATTATTAGACTAGTATAAATGTCACTTAGACTGATAGCTGTACCCCAACGATATCGTAAAGTGATGGGGGTTCTAGATAAACGATTTGTTACTGTGACACTAATCGTGACTACAGTGTGAAGAAAGACATAGGTTTTTGTTTTTGTTCGTTTGTGTAACGTCCCTCCTCTTTCTCCCTCAGTCTTAAATCAATATCTGTATTTTTGTATACCCCTCAACGATAAGTTACCTATGTCTCAAAGTTAGTACGTTCTACTTTCTCAAGTCCTCTTCGCGACATGTTGTGACACGAATATCAATTCCTGTAACGTGACGTGAGAATTTTGAATTCTACCGTCTAAGGTAAAATACACAATAACTTCGTGTTATTTCTTACCGTCCACTAGAAGATGTCCTTTCTTTACGTACAACTGAAATCGTAGTATATATTATTTAGAATCCGAAATTCAGTACTCAGTATTTCCAAATTGAGGCTTACGGTCCGGTTGGAGAATGTCGATTTTTAAACGAATTAGAGAGACTCGAACCGAAGGAGTAGACACTTTACCCCTATTGTTGGGTACGGAAAACCCCGAAAATCCCTCTAATTTACTCTGTCGTTAATCCTTTCGTTTATAGGATTGTGAACCGGGTCTTGTGTATGGGAAGTTCAAATTACAAGAAGGGAAATAGTAGTCAATAAAAAATACGATCGTACAAATAGTTTTAATTTCACTCCATATTGAGATTATACTACTGGATTTTATATTCAGGTGGTAAATTCAATTTACGACAAAACGGTCTTTAAGAGCGTCCATTAATGAAGGAGAGAAAAGGCTTTCGGGGACACTCACCTCGGCCTAAGGAGGTTTCAGATAAGCCGGGTACTAAGATGACGACTCTTAGTTTTACTATCTGCTTGTTGTTCCTTGAGGTGACATCTTTGTCGTTCATGTGCAGTGACGAGAAATGTATCCACGTTGACGTATTCGTCGGAACCTTCCGTCTAATAACAGGGTTGTTATATATGACATTTTGGAGTCACAGTACATCTTTTTAAGTGGAGTGAGTTAGACATACAGTCCTTCAGAAGATTGGTACTGTATACCATTAATTGTCGTGGGAACGGTTAGTGAAATAAATCGTGTCATTCAAAGTGTGACACTTGTAGTGGGATTTCTATGGTGTTTAGTGTGAATTCCTACCATACTTTCTTTATTAACTGGGAAGTGGATAGGTGTTTTTCTTAGGTTTTCTTGGGAACTGTTTAAGACGAGGGTTAGAGACACATGGTTAGAAAATAAAGAATCTACTCTTTATGGAAAGGTTGTTAACTATCCTTTATAAATTTATCTATTGAGTATATACCACCGTATAAAAGTCTTTCTTATCATTACGATGACATAATTTCTCTTACTTTTAAGTTTAGGACTTAACCAAAATCATTCTACAGACCCGATGTCAAATCGTATCGTTGTCACGATTTTTATTCACTACTCCTGTGTTAAAAAGATGAAAGTAATCTCTTTTGTGTTACATACGGGTTTCTACGAGTGTTCCTTATTTATGAGACTCTTCTTCTTTTATTCTTGTTTCTTTGGTGTCCCATACTTAAAATATAGAGACGGAAGGTCGAAATCTTGTGTCCCTTAATTTTATTTAGATACAAAACTATACAACAAAACTTATGGTGTCCGTAACTATGTGTAGACAAGTAAGGAGATCGTAGTGAAACCACTGTCTCATTCCAACGACGTATACTGGGGTTAAGTCAGGAGTGAGGGACCCCGGGACTCCGACGTCACTTAGACTCCTTCGAATGACCCACTCAGACTTCCCTTTTGTGTTTGTGTGCGACGGGTTTGATATCCCGTGGTTCTATTTCTTTCAGTTTGGGTGACAATTGTTCGGTTTCAGATAAGTCCTGGTACCTGTCTCGGATAATTTTATCTAAGAGAGATTCGGATACGAAATCTCTGTGACAGACCAAAAATCTCTTGTACCCTTTTTTACTCCGTTGAAGAGACTCCTTTCACCATATCTGTCTGACGAATACACGACTTGAAATCAGAGACCTGAACTCGTTGTACGACCTGGAAACGTGTCGTAAGACCTCTGAGGGTCGTTGTGTTCGAACCCGAAGATGACGGCAACTCGAGTGTCAGGTTAACCGTCTCTATTCCTTTTGGTGTTCTGTACCTTTCCTTCCACCCAAAATCTGATTTAGGTCTTCTTAAATTTCTTTTAGTACTCACTTCTCCTCCATTACATTTTTCATTCTTTCTCACTACTCGTTTATGTCTATTCTCGTTCTACACAAGGTCTCTTCCCGACCCGTTGATTGTAAAAGGTGTCGACGAAGGAGTTCAGTAACTCGACGTGCGTAACAGTAGGAATAGAAGTGGAGTCGGGATCCTTTAGTCCCAATGATAAGAATAAAGTCTATGTTTTTCTTTTGACTTTATTTAATTCATCAAACGAAGTCCAGTACATTCATCTTTAACTGTGTCGAGTTTAGTAGAGTAAGTTTTCAATTCTGTGAGAGATAACGGGAGACGGGGAAACGTCCTTCATAAAACACCAAACGTACTGTGAGGATGTACTTCAAATCTTGTGTATATATATGTATATGTAATATCCTTAGATGAACTAATTCCTAAGACCTCTTGGTGTTAAAACACATGCATATAGACTCTAAATTCCTGGATATATATATATCCGTGACCCCTACACCTTAGACGGATAAGCAAGATTTGAGTTACGAGTCAATTAATTTTTCTAATGTCTAAGTCTAATATCTAAGTCAATTATTAATCAAGGAGTTTACTTTCTCCCTAAACTTTCCTAATACCCTTGTCTCATTTTTCAGGTTCTCTTCCTTGATCGAGAACGAAGTAACCAAAACGGTATAACGGTATTTCTGATCTTCTTATGTTAAAAAAAAAATTGGTGGACACGACACGACACGAATCAGTGAACACAGACTGAGAAACGTTGGGGTACCTGATATCGGACGGGTCCAGGAGACAGGTACCTTAAGAGGTCCGTTCCTATGACCTCACCCAACGGTATGGGAGAAGGTCCCTCTGGAAGGGTTAGGGTCCGTAGTATGGGTGTAGGGGGTGTTCCGTCCGTCTAAGAAATGGTAGACTCGGTGGTCCCTTCGGTAAAAATGATGGACGGAATTCATTAAAGATTACATCAAATAAAAATGTCTTTTAATAGATGAAAACGTTTATGTAGTGATAACTATATTACAATTTACTAGATACTAAAATTTTATCGACTGTACACCAATTCGTTACTATTTCTCTCATCTACAATGTTGATATTCAACTCTAAACTTTATATATTTCCTGAAAGGACTCTAGTTTATCATTCCGTTGTCGTTCCAGTCTTTTCGTGTCAAATTAAATACTTAGTATACTCTACGTGAACGAGTTTTCTTTTATGTCTCTACTGACCTGGAATACGTTTCGGGACCACGTGACGTCTCCTACTGTTTACAAACGAATAGTATGTACACGAGGACATGTGAGGTGGGTCACGAGACAAGTAAGTGAGTAAGTAAGCAAGACACTCGTAGAATATTTAAAACAGATACATCACACCTTTAATCTTTTTATTCTATAGTAAGATCAGAATCTCTCTTTAACTTTCTCTGTTATTTATAACTTAATATTACGGTGTCTGCGAAATTGGAGAAGCGATGGTCCCTTCGGAGTATCATTTACGTCATAAACAATAAGTGTTCTATTAAACTCTCTATTCTCCTTTTGAATTTTGTTCCCGTTTCCACAGTACCGTCCGAACGATTCCATGTGTGTATTCGAATTAGAATTACCTTATTTATTATCAATGAGTTCCTTTCTCATCTTTTTGACAACATCCTTTTGGAGAAGAAACCCCCTTTTGACGTGACAGATATCGTATGCGAAGATCCAGTAGAGTAAGATTAGAAAATAGTCTGGTTAAATGTTGAGACATTTAACATAGTTGTCTATTGACTGTCATTACGTTTTATTAAAGACGGATATCTGTACGTTATAAGACAGAGAACCTGAAAGTTGACTGAAACGAGAGGGTGGTGTCTGGTCAAAACGGAAGTAAACATCGATAAAAGTCATGATGACTAGATATTAATACGGACAAGAAACCTAAGAGGAAACTTGATTAAATATTGTATAATGGCCAAAGGAGTGTTAATTTAAAAATAATACCCTAGTAAAATATACACGTATTTCCAGTACTAAAACAGACAAAAACTTTTACTAAGACATTGTAAGGTTTCACTTCTATAACACTCTTGTTTGCTCACAGATATGCGAGTCGCCATTTCTTAGACGGATGTTACGTTCTCTGTACCCAAGTTAGGGACCCAACCCTTTCTAGAGGACCTCTTCCTTTACCGTTGGGTGAAGTCATAAGAACGGACCCTTTAGGGTACCTGTCCCCTCGGACTATCCGATTTTAGGTACCCCAGTGTTTTCTCAGTCTGTACTGAATCCCTGATTTGTCGTTACTTCTTCGCAGTGAGTAGGACCCTTGATGTCCCTGAATCCAGAACTTCTTATTTTCTACTAAGACAATTATACTGACTTTAAAATAAGAGGTAACGTTCAGTTACATCAGAGGTTTGAAGTTTCTTTCCCCATAGTCTCGATTGTTTGTTACGCGACAATGGTAGGTGATTTCCATAATTTACTGAGAAAAACAAAGTAAACACTTTATTCTTGATATTATTCTCTCAGAAGGATCTTGACTTCTTGACGGTCACAGTTTTCATTAAAGTTGTATAAAGTCAAGACAAATTTGATCGTAATCAGGTTAAGTTACCCTTATGTCTGAAGTTTAAGACTTATAAGTCTCATAAGTATTATTCTTAAAAGATGAGAATCCTTCTTGTCTCTAGATCGACAAGAGAGGTGACGTAAATACTTTGTTGTATCGTTGTGTTCTTTTTTTGTCGACGTCGTCGTACTCTTTTTTTAGCCATTGGTTCTTCTCCAGTTTCTTCCTTTTTAAGAAAAATAAAACTTGATAAAATTAAAAAAGATTTCATAGTTTCAAAACAAACTATAAGATTTTTATGTACAAATCGAGAGAAGGAATCTCTGTCTATATTGAAATCTAACGATCAGGTATTACTTGCCTCGAAAGTCTAGGTAGCTGTCTTGTCATTAGGTGAGGGAAGAGGTCCCCTGAAGGACTGGGTCCTTAGTTTGGTCCCAGAGGACGTAAAGTCCACTTAAGAAATGGTCAACTCGATGGTCCCTTCGGGTTAGATGAAGAATTCATCTTCGTATTTTAATTATAAAATGAAGTTCTGTCACCAACCTTTATCCTTTCTCAGTTTACTCTACTTTCAGTTTTATTAGGTCAATAAGTGGAGGGTTGCGGTCTCGGTCATAATCATACTAATATATAGTTACGACCCCAGTATCTACGGATGGAGAGGGTAGGTCCTTGTAGTTAGATAAGTGAGAACTTATCGGTATACTTCCACCACGGGCTCCCCACCTGAACGTGTTCCGTTCTGATAACCACACAAACAAACCACAAGGACTTTTAATTTCCGGTTTCATATAGAAAAGACTCACGAGATAGGTGTCTCTACCGGTTTCAGATGTACCCTCCTTCCTGTACCGTTCCAGTATACGAATTTACCTGAACTCCACCAGTTCGTCGTATGTCACTCTTTACTTATTCCTGATCTCGAGTCACAGGTTTATCTCGACTTCTTTTCCGTAACTAGTTCTTCAAATAAATGAATAAACTACGTCCTCGTAAGAGTGACGATAATAACTCTTGACTCAAATCAATGTATGTACAGTTGTCCGAAGGGTCCACCACGTCACCATTTCTTAAACGGACGTTAAGAAACACCCAAGTCAGGGACCCAGCCTTCCTAGTTGACCTCTTCCTTTACCGTTGGGTAAGGTCATGCCCACGGACCTTTTAAGGGACCCGTCTTCTCGGACCGCCCGATCTCAGGTGTCCTAACGTTTCTCAGTCTATTCTGACTCGTATGTGTGTGAATGTACATATACGGTGCGTAATGTGCGAAGACTTGTATCCTATAGTACACAAAAAGTTAAGGAGAATCTTTTTTCACTATTAAAAAAAATTTTTATGTCATTGTACAATCATTACGAATGAATATTTTGTACATATCTACACTTTAATGAAAGATAAAGAAACTATACACGTCGGTGAGTCTATTAGTTCATTAAAGATAGACATAATGGAACTTTAATAATCGTCACTGATTCTTATTTCTGAATCTTATAATATTAATTTCCAACTTTCTCCGTATCGATTGAACATTTTATAATTGGGACTGTCTACGAAAGATCTCTCACAGATGACATGTTGTGGGTAAGTCTATAAATTAATTTTAGGGACCAGGTGGATTGTGCCCAGGTACCCTTATTGTCTCGAAGTAATAGGTTATACTGAGTTGTGATTATCTACGCACGTGAGTCAGCTTTGTTAAGATGGATTTTATTACACCGTAATTTCTCCAGACTATTTTAAGATATAAATTTACCCTGTCCAGACGGTCCTACCTATGAACCTTTACAAAATCCCTATTACTTACACCGACCCTTTTACTTTGACCGAAGAAGTGTATCCACCTCTAGATGTAAGTCTAAGAATTTTTCATTATAAACTTGTGGATATATTATTGAACGTCAAAATTTAGTCCAATAACAACCCTCTAAGGATTTAAAGTTCTTAATTAAAGATAGAAATAAATTTTATGTCGGATGAAGATTAGTACAATGATTAAGGGATTCGAAAGTTCTTCAGAGATGTGGATACTACTCAACTCGAGTCTTGGGACTTTTGACATAAGATTTGGAAGAACCAAGAATATGTTTGGATAAAAACGTTTTAATAGAAGGTAAATAAAGAAAATATAAGTAAAACAAAGAGGGACGGGAGTAGGGGGATTTTGGATGTGCCAGGGTGAGTTTAAGGTGGAGTTTTACAAAGGAAAGGGAAGTCGATCTACGTCAAAGGGTTGTGGATTTCCATTAAACTAGTCATGAACAAAAACTATTGTGTTTGGACATAATAATAACGGAGTGGAATTTACATACAATTTTACTGATGACAATCAAGAAAATTTCCTTTTTTCAACGAATTGAGGTTCTCTTTTAGTTTAGAACTGTTATAGGAGGTAATTTCATCTTTTATCGAAAGAGCAAAAGATCTCGTTCCAAAACCATATCTAGTTTAAAAGAAAGACCCCATACAGACTTAAAGGAAAATCAAAGAAAAGTGAATAATCTGAAAGTAGATGTACAAAATGGATTTTGTGTCCAGTGTATCCGTGTCTGACAAAGAGAACGAACCTGTATTCAGTATTTTGGGTCTCGATGTATTCGACACTGGATTTTCAAACATATTTAGTAGACATGGTACAGACAAAGAACTTGTGGGAGGGATGACGGTGGTAAGTAACTTGACTCAATATTAATAACAATTGTAATGAAGGTGAAGGTAAAAGGTACTATGAAGGACTAATTTCTTAGTTCGTTTCCAGACCACCTCGGTTTGTCGGAGTAAGATAGAGTGATCTACTCCGCGAGAACAGTAGAAAAAGATTCCCTGCGGAAACCGGTGGGAGGGTCTCTGTAGAAAGAAAGGCCTCTTTTTAGTTGGAGTTCCGTTCCTAAACTCATTTTTCGACAAGACAAAGACGAGACTAGAGACTTTTACGGATACTGTTAGTCTTTCCTCATTGATCATATAATCTTTGACACAGTCTCAGGGGGACACCAAAGTTTCGTCCTAAATATAGACTCCCGACAAAAAAGTCTCCCTTGTAAGTAGTCTCCTCAACAAGTTGTACCCTCTACGAGATAACAAAAAACTCCACCAAGGAATCAAGCGTTTCCGGTCAACATTATGGAGAACTCTACCATTTTCGGAGGAAGTCTATTAATCTATTCGGTAATCTTCACGGTCTTACGGGGGTTTCAAAATTAATCGAGTAATGTGTACTTGTCATTAATTAGTAAAACATCTCAGAATCCACTTCCAATAGTAGAAGTGACGTCCCAAGGACCCTTGGGAGTTTCACTCTCTTATAGTTAGGTTTTTCGTCTTGTCAGAGTTGTTGTAAATTGATGACCCGATCTTCTACAGAAATTAATATAAATACGTTAAATTTTTTGAGAGATAATTAATATGAATTACTTGAGAGACTTCGACCAGTAGAAACCTCCGAGGTCATCTGTTATGTGTTCCGTGTGTCTCTAGTGTCCTTTAAGACGTCACTATCTAAAATTACCTAGTCTCATTGATTAGTCTTCGTAGAGTTCCCTCTGTTTTCAAATAATATTTGATCTTGATAAAAAGATTTTTTTATGTCTCTCTCTCCACGTTCCATTGACGGGACTATCGAGTCAACCATGTCTTAGACGGACGTTACGTCCTCTGGGACCAAACTAAGGACCCAGTCCTTCTAGGGGACCTCTTCCCTATCCGATGGGTGAGGGTCAGAAGAACCCGAAGGGACCGTCGAGTCGACCATTTCTTAGACGGACGTTACGTCCTCGGACCCAAGTCAGGGATCCAACCCTTCTAGGGGACCTCTTCCCTTTCCGAAGGGTGAGGTCATATGACCGGACCTCTAGTTTTTTACGCTTAAAGGTCAATGTTCTATTTATTCATGGTTCTATATTGTACGTTATACTATTTCTATTAATTGTAGAGACGTACAATATATACTTTTAACAATTCTCTCATTTAGGATTCTCACGAGTAGTGTGTTTATCAAAATAAAACGTGATTACTCTACTGTATCCAAATGGCTTAAATAACAGAATTAGTAAAGTATCGCATATATTCAGTTTAGTATACGACATGTGGAATTTGAACATGTCCCGATATACAGTTAACTATAGAGTTATTTACACCTTCTTCTTTTTTTTTTCAAAGTGTAAGTCAGTTATTTAAGTTTACGAACGTAAATTGTTCTGAAGGTTGGAATCAAAGGGTGATGGTAAATAGAGAGTACTGACACAGAGTGGAACCGGGAGTAATAGAAAGTGAATTTTATATTTTCACAAGGAGTGTAGGTGCTTTTACCGATGATAGTTTGGTATTTTCGTCTTTTATTGTTCATGAGAGTTCCTACACTTCATTAACCTTGAGATTACGTGACAATCACCCTTACATTGTGTCGGTGATACCTTTTGTCATACCGTCAAGGAGTTCTTTAATTTTTATGTCTCGATGACTACCAGGTCGTTAAGATGTAGATACTTTCGCTACAGCTACCTGGATCTCTGACGGTGTCTCACTTCAATTCAGTTTTTCTCTTTTTGGCCACAGAATATAATTACGTATATATACTTTAGGTTGTTTTTTTTAATCAAATCTGTTAGAACAAATGTTTCGTCTTTATCTCTGTGTCTACATCTCTTATTTACTTACCTGTGACTCCCCCTTGCCGCCCCCTACCTATTTGACCTTATAACCCTAAGGGTGTATATGATAGCTATGATACATATTTCATCTATTGATTACTCTCGGATGTCATATCGTGTTCGTTGAGATGAGTTTCGAGACACCGTTGGATTCAACATTCCTTTAGGCTTTTTCTTCCATATATACATATGGACTATACATATGGACCATATCGACTAAGTGGAACGACATGGGGACACGATTGTCTTTGATCGTGTTGTAACATTTCGTTGTAATGAGGTTATTTTTAATAAAAATTTTATTTATTAAAAAATTTCTCAACTTTAGTTGTAGAACTTCTCTAGAGACATTTGGGTACAAACATTGTCGTACCAAGTGTTCTCGATTTTGTGATTTCGTTGGGTTCACAGGTGGTTACTTACTTACTTATTCGTTTTACACCATATGTGTATGTTGTATGCTAACAAGTTGAAATTTAATTGTTCGTTTAAGACTGAATGCGATGTTATACCTACTTGGAACTAATGTAATATAACTCACTTTATTCGGTCAGTCCTTTTCTGTTTATGATATGTTAAGGAGAATATGAAACGTATTCGTTGTAAGTCTTTTGCTTCTAGTACCGTAGGTCAGGGTAGTGAAGTACCCTTTATCTACCCTTTGTCACCTTTGTCACCGTCTGAAATAAAAACCCCCCGAGGTTTTAGTGACGTCTACCACTAACGTCGGTACTTTAATTTTCTGAGAATGAGGAACCTTCTTTTCAATACTGGTTGGATCTATCGTATAAGTTTTCGTCTCTGTAATGAAACGGCTGATTCCAGGCAGATCAGTTCCGATACCAAAAAGGACACCAGTACATACCTACACTCTCAACCTGACACTTCTTCCGACTCGCGACTTCTTAACTACGAAAACTTGAGACCACAACCTCTTCTGAGAACTCTCAGGGAACCTGACGTTCCTCTAGGTTGGTCAGGTAAGACTTCTAGTCGGGACCCTAAAGAAACCTTTCTTATTACAATTTCGACTTTGAGGTCATGAAACCGGTGGAGTACGATTCTCAATTGAGTAACCTTTTCTGAGACTACGACCCTCCCTAACCCCCGTCCTCTTCTTCCCCTGTTGTCTCTTACTCTACCGACCTACCGTAGTGACTGAGCTACCTGCACTCAGACTCACTTGAGACCCTATACCACTACCTGTCCCTCCGGACCACACGACGCTAAGTACCCCAGTGTTTCTCAGCCTGTACTGACTCACTTACTTGACTTGACTTGACTTGAATGATATCAGCTTTAGTATGTCAGTTTCGTCTTACCACCATCAATTCCTGACCCCCATCCTTTCTTATTCCTCAAGAACAAAGTAAAAGTATCTCAAAGTCAAAATTCAAAATGTTCTACTTTTAATATCTCTATCTACCATTACCAACGTGTCGAAATACTTATATAATTATGGTGACTTGATATGAATTTTACTAATTCTACCATTTAAAGTATAATATATATAAAATGTTAATTTCTTTTTTCTATATTTGTCTGAAGTAGTTTTTTTGATTTGCTAACCGTTTATTGATGTCCTTTCTACAACTTATATTTTTTGGGTGTTTTAACAGGAGGTGAAAAGAAACAGGTTAGGTCGGAGACGTCGTGAAAGTTAGTAGAAAGATTTTGTGTTTAAAGTAATCGACTTAAAGGACGAAAGATGAACAAGACACGGTCGTAAAGTCCCTTTTGGAAATTTATACCGTTTACTACGGAGACCGTAATTGAGTGATGGGACCGGAGTAGGTAGAATGGGAAGTACGAGGTAAGTATCAATTGTAAGGAGTACAGACCGTTTACGGTGTAAGAATTATTCGACGGTCCCTCACCCACCTCGACGAACGACATAAGAATTGAGAATAGACGATTCATCAGTAGATAGAAGGATCTACCGCTATCACTATTTCTTAGGTAGACGGTCATATCCTGTTTGTCCTCTACACCCAAGTTAAGGACCCAGTCCTTCTAGGAGAACTTACTCCTTTACAGTGGGGTGAGGTCATAAGAACGGACCCTTTAGGGTACCTGTCTTTTCGGACCATCCGAGGTTGCGTACCCCAACGGTTCTCAGTCTGTGTTGACTCGTAGATTTGTCCTCGTCGTGAATAGGGAGATCTGAAGCAAGTTTCCAGTGAAAGGGCGGGTGGAGGGGTGCGTCGGACGGGATGTCCTACCATGAAGGAGACACGAGGGTATAATACATATAAACTTATATTGTAAATGTAACGTAATTCTAATGAGTAAACACGGGAAGAAGTGTAAACGGACATTCGAAGGAGTCTCGTCAGGTCTAGGTTCATAAATGGGGTATTATACATGAAATCCAGTTACTGGTTTATTTTAATTGTACGACGGTAAATATTACCACTTTACTCGAGATTCATTCTTTCAACGGTACATTTAACCTCTTTTAAAGTATAAAAATAGTTTCCATAAATTAAACGGAGATAGCTTATGTGTCTATTTACAGAGAAATTCCCCTTTGTGTTTACTATCACCACTACGTCTACTATGTGTTAAAGTCTGAACGAGTATAGACGGTCCGAGATACGATCAGTGAAATGTACACTGATTCATGTAAAAATGAATTAAGTACTCGAAGAGATACTCCGTTCATGATAATAGGGTAAAGTGTCTCCTTTTTTGACTTTAAGTCTCAGTAATTTTGTAAATGAGTCGTGGTGTATCGACCATTTGTCGTTTCTGTCCTAAACAAGGATTCCTTAAAAAAAAAGAAAAACGTGTGTTATAATAAGAGTTTAAGAAACAACTTGATAGTTATTAGTTAAGTGTCTCTGAAAAAAGACTCTTTTAGAATTTTTCCGACACTTCTCTATACTGTACAAGGTTTCGTGACGGAAGTTTTAGATCACTGTCTAATTAGACTACTATGTAATTAGTTACTAGATAAGAGAGAAAGTGTCTTGGGTTCACTCTTAAAAATGTACGAGTAAGGAGTGTAAATTTCGTCATAATTGATGTCATAACAACAAGGGTGGACCTTTACTCAAAGAACTTTCCATACTACTAAGTTCTCTTCTGAGATTCTCCCTCTTTGAAGACTGTGGTATAACTCTTTTTTGATCTGAATTAATTTTACCCCTAAAGGGACCGACAGGTTACCAATCCTGGGGTACAGTCCCCTGCACCCAAGTTAGGAACCAACCCCTTTGACTCAAGGGTGTCCGGTACGACGTACCGCGTCGGTTTTTTATTATTATTATTATTTATTTATTTATAAATTTTATAAAATTTTTTTTTCTTTTACCTGGTTTCGAATGTTTTTCAAACGTCGTCTTATGTGAGAAAAGTGACACTGAGACTACAACCCTCCCTAACCCCCGTCCTCCTCTCCCCTGCTGTCTCCTACTCTACCGACCTACCGTAGTGACTGAGGTACCTGCGCTCAGAGTCACTTGAGGCCCTCTACCACTACCCGTCCCTCCGGACCGCACGACGCTAAGTACCCCAGCGGTTCTCAGCCTGTGCGGACTCGCCGACTTGACTTGACTCGACTGTGAGAAAGGTGACACTACGTCGGGAGCCTTACCGGGAAGGGAGGGTGAACAGTAGAGACGAGGTATGACTGGTCAGATCTATAAAATGAAAGATCCCCGAGGGTTCTGGGAAGGTAAGAAGAGGGAGACCAGAGGGTGAAGATCCGAAAAGAAGGGTCTAGAGTCCAAAGTGTAATGACACGAACACCACGTCTTCACTGGAAGAAGGGATCGTGTCCCGTGGAGAGACGCACTTGAACCGTGTAGGTGCGCAGAAGACAGTCCAACATCCTCCAGTCGAGGTGGACCTGTGTCAGTAAAGAGTAGGGGGTTTAAATAGTCGTAATCCGGGTAAGAAATTGGTGTCAGATTCAGAAAGAATGAACGTGACACCAGGATCCGTCCCGTGAATTAAGAGACACCAAGTATCCTAAATACACTATTAATTCACTCTACATGAATCTTATTTCGGACCGGGTACTTTCGTGTTATTTAGGACGGTAATATAAATCGATAAAATGGTACGAAACAAAGAAAATTTCTCCATGAAAATTGGTGAAGTCTCTCTTATCTCTACCAAATTTTTATGGTCGAGACTTCTTATATGTTATCCCTTTCCTGTTACAGAAGTTATTTTTCACCCTTTTGACGTCACAATGTACGCTTTCTTATTTTAACATGTGGATAGAGTGTCATATGTGTTTTTGATTTTTACCTAATTTCTGAACTTACACTCTGCACTTTGGTATTTTAAGGGCCTTCTTTTGTATCTACTATTCGAGGAACCGTCTCTAGAATCACTACTAAAAAACCTAAACTGTGGTTTTTGTTTCCGTTGTTACCGTTTTTATTTGTTCACACTGATGTAGTTTGATTTTAAAGACGTGTTCTTTCCTTGGATAGTTGTTTTACTTTTCCGTTGGATTGTTTACTCTCTTTTGTAAAGGTTTGTCATATAGACTGTTCTCCGATGATAGGTCTTATATATTTCTTAAGTATGTAGAGTTTCGGTTCTTTGTTAAACTAAATTTTTACCCGTCTCCTGGAAAGGTGTTCTTTTACTGTGCGTCTACCAGTTATACTTTTCCACGAGTTGTAGTGATTGGTAATCCTTTTCCGTATAGTTTTGGTGTTACTCTATAGTTGAATTTGGACAATCTTACCGATAATAATCCAAAATGTGTTCTTTATTGTTCTTAACCGGTTCTATACGTCTTTTCCCTTGGGAGTACGTGACAACTATCTTACATTTAACCATGTCTGTAATACTCTTTGTCGTATCTACAAGAAGGTTTTAATTTTTATCTTGATTGTACACTAGGTCGTCAAGGTGAAGACTCATATATAGACTTCTTTTGTTTTTGTGATTGAGTTTTTCTATGTACGCGGGGATGTAAGTGTCGCAAAAATATTAAGGTTTCTATGTCTTTGTTGGATTGCCAGGTAACTGTCTATGTACCTATTTCTTCTGGACCACGTCTATATGTTACCTTATAATGAGTTAGTATTTTTTTATTACTTTAAAACCGTAAGCACTGTTGTGTCTATCTGGAACTTCCGTAATACGATTCGCGTTACAGACAGTTTCTTTGTGTTAAACGGTATACGAGTGAATATACACCTATTGTTGGCTAGATATTTTGTTTTTGTTAATTGAGTGTCTATGTCTGACTATCAACGGTTTTTACCTCCTGAATCCCATCCGTTGTACTCATTTCTACTAGTTCGTTATGTTTGAAGGTCAATGTGTCATTCAGTACCTCTACATTACATGTCGTACCACGGATGTTAATTATTATGATATAACTTATAAACTTTTCACGATTCTGTTATCTAGAATTTTCAAGAATAGTATTCTCCTTTGACATATTGACATACCACTACCTACAATGGATCTGAATGATACCACCAGTAAAGTGTTGTGTATTGTTTATTTAGTGAGACTGTAGGTAGACTTTGATTATGTGATACAACTAATATAAAGTTAATTTTTATTTGTCGAGAAGGTCCTGTGTCTTCGTTGGCTTTGCAAGTAGCTATCTACTTACCTATTTCTTCTATGCTACGATCTTTCTTTCTTTTACTTTCAGTGAGTCAGTACAGGCTAAGAAACACTGGGGTACCTGATATGTCACGTACCTTAAGAGGTCCGGTCCTATGACTTCACCCATCGGAAAGGAAAGAGGTCGCCTAGAAGGGTTGGGTCCGGAGGGCGTAACGTCCGCCTAAGAAATGGTTGACTCGGTGTTCCCTTCGGGTTATACCACGGACACACACACGATTCAGTGACCTCAACAGAGTCTGAGACACACTGGATTACCTGACGTTGGACGGTCCGAGGTGACAGGTACCCAAAGAGGTCCGTCCTTATGACCTCACCCAACGGTGCGGGAGAAGGTCCCCCAGTAGGGCGGTGTCCCTAGTTTGGGTGCTGAGAAGACAGAGGGTGTGACCGTCCGCCCAAAAAAAAAAAAAAAAAATTACGGTGATCTTGGTGGACCCTTCGGGTCAAGAATAGTAATGGATTGATGTTTTCTAGAACGGGAAGAATTTGAGGATTTCTTGATGACAGGAAAGGAGTGTGATCTCCTGTAAAAAAAGACAAAGTCCCTACGACCAACATGGGAAGGTCGAACCACACTGAGGGGAGTCTTATAAGTGGTCCAAAACATAAAGAAGACTTGTTTGGGGATGAGTGTTCCCTTGTCCGTTCCTGACCCTTACGTTGAAGGTTTCTCGGTGACTAGTATCGACTCGTAGTGATTATACACGATAATTTTACTTATATCAAATAAATAGATTGAATAGTAGACAAACTCAAGTATTGTTTTTTTTTCCTTCTTTTACAGTAATAGAACAGGAAAAACTCGAGTATCCGTTATCTTATATAAAATTATCGTCTAAATATATTTGGTTATAGTCGAGTCAAGTCAAGTCAAGTCAGCAAGTCAGCACAGGCTAAGAAACTCTGGGGTACTTAGCGTCGTGTGGTCCGGAGGAACAGGTAGTGGTTGAGGGTCTCAAGTGAGTTTGAGTGTAGGTAGCTCAGCCATACGGTAGTATCCATTGTAATTTTCGTATATTAACATACGTCCTATTGACTCATTGTTGTAATCTCTCTTGTCTGTGTTGTATCACATATTTTTAAGATATTTGTATGAATGACAGTTATTTTTACAAGAACAAAATTTTTTTAGATTAGAACGTCTCCCTTTTTTTTTTGTATTTCAATCTAAAGACTTTGAGTAAGTGACTTTTTAGATCTGGTCCTATTTGTAAATTTAAGAGACTTAAGTATATTTTTTAAGTGTGTATTCACTTGTTTCTTTTACTTTGAACAGTTATAAACGATAAAAGAGTGACTTATATATAGATATATTGAGACGGAAGTACCATTTTTTTTTTTTTCACAACTCTTAGTGGTCACTGTCCTTTTCAAGTTCTGTGAAGTGAAACACTACCTCTCTCCTCCAAACGGTAGAGTACAGAAGATTCGTGTTAAAAGGTGTACACTTCACCCGATCAACCCTCGTAAAGACGGTGTCCCAATGGTCGATCTAGTTCCAGTGAGACCTTTGGTTCAGGACGAGACTTTAAGATTCAACGTAGAAACCTGTGTTCCTGTGTCCTGGTTCTTCCTCAAGGTTGGACTTTGACGTTCGGAAGTAAGCAGTCGAGAAGGTTTTCTTCGTCTAGGGAGATCCCGAGGTATCATAGAGACCTAGGAGACCCAAACATTCACTCCTGAGACTAACTTGATACTCTATACACGTACGTACGAGTCAGTCAGATCAGTATAGGCTAAGAAACGCTGGGATACCTGATATCGGGAGGTCCGAGGAGACAGGTATCCTAGGAGGTCCGTGTTTATGATCTGACCCTACGGTGCGGAAGGAGGGTCCCCTAGAAGGGTAAGGTCCCTAGTTTAGGCGTTGAGGACGCAGAGGACGTAATGTCCATCTAAGAAATGGGTGACTCGGTGGACCCTTCAGGACTTGGTACCCTATCTCCAGAGACTTAGGGGGTCCGTTTCGTTCCGTCCATCTTCATCGGCCACTTAGACAAGGTGGTGTACCGGTGGATAATAAGTATGGAGGCCTTTTCCATCATTGTTTTTCGTTCGAAAGTGACTACTTCGGTGAACTCCTGGAAAAGGACGAATCCATATTTACCAATCGACCGTGACTATTTCCGTGAAAACTTTAATGAATTCCTTTCCTATAAAAACCGTCATCTATACGTCTAAGCTCGTGGCCTTTTTATTCTTGACGAGATACCTCATTACCTGACAAAATTCTTATGTAAGATGTTTCTCGTCCACGATGGATCAAATTTATTCACAAGTACTTATAACGTGGGGAATGTAATTGTCTTTTGTAGTTACTTGGCCTGGATTATGTTATTGAAAGTAAAGAGTTTGGTGTAGTGTAAAACTTCTTTCGAAAGAATGTTTCTACACAAATAAATAAAGAGGATAATTCGGACGTTCTCCTTCTCATCCCCGAAATTTTCGTCGTGTCGGTTGAGTAACCTTTTCTGGGACTACGACTCTTTCTAACTTCCGTTTTCCTCTTCTCCCGCCGTCTCTCGTTCTACCAATCTATCGTAGTGGTTGAGTTACCTGTACTTAGACTCGTTTGAAGTCCTCTGTCCCTTCCTGTCCCTTCGGACCGTTCGACGGTAGGTACCTCAATATTACTCAGTCTGTGTTGAAACGTTGACTTGTTGGTGTGTCGTCAATGTTCGTTATGAGGGAAACAAGGTATGCTGTACAGAGACACTGGAACCGGTTACAGAATTGACGGGCAACAAAGTCAAAGGAATGGACTTTTAGTCACCTAAGTAGAGAATATTACAGTGAGTTATCGATCTATCTTAATACATACACCTTAGGAGAGTGGTGTACGGACTATTCTTAAAGTCCCCTACACAGGGGACACAATTTCTAAGTACCTCTAGGATACCACAACCGTAGTTTAAAGTGTCCGACTCGGGGACAAAAGAAGGGAAGAGGCACCGTGTCCTTTTGTTTATTCGTACCGAAGAAGAGAACGACTCATTATTTCTCAGGTTTTTTTTCTCCGAATGGAGACACCGTCACGTAACCCAGTTTTATCTAAGAGCGACTCGAAGATGAGACGTCAAAAGATCCAGGAGGTATTATTGACCCCACACTGACCAGGTGGTGTTTCGTTTACAAGGAACCTCCGTGTTTACTCCGACCTTTGGACTGGGATCGTGGCGCCCGAGCGGAGGGTAGAGTGAAGGGAACTAGTTACGTGTGACAACAGGGAATGTTCTACCTCAAAGGGAGAGGTTTGAGCCGAAAGTTCTACGATAATCCTCTTGCACGTAAGAGAAACGAACACTTTACAATGTGTGACAGGTTGGAATTGATCTGAAGGAAGTCACACGCTACTTCGTGGAAGGTACTCCATGACTCATATGGAAGGGTCCCGAAACGTAAACCTGTTCCTACCGGTTTACTTTTTACAGTCTTATCCTGGAATTTAGAGAGAGACTTACGTATCGAGAAGTTCCACGACCCGGAGATGGGTGTGTAATTTGTATATATGGACCCTTTTACGGTTTGAAGGACTTCAAGGATTCCTGGGACTTTTGGATGTGGGCTGAGCCTCCCATTTAGTTTCCTACTACTCTGGATCAGAAGATAGAGTTCTCGTCCTATGTTTCGGTCGGTTGGGACCCACTAGTTCTAGAGATCAAATACATCCGAACAGTAAGACTTAAATGAGTACAAAAGTCTTCGTTATTATGTAGAATCCTATATGGAGTCTTTATATACATAATAAAAAGAGTATACTGATGATGTATAATTGTAAAATAACGGTGGAAGTAAATTCTTAGTGACCACCTATTTCCGTTTTATCATTATACCGAAAATTTCTTTTACGTGTAAACTATGTAGATACATATTAATCGACCCTCACCGTCGTGTGGAGTTGTTTTGTCGTCAATTTAAAATTTTAGTGGATGTATGAACTTTGACTTATTCCTTTTACTTCCGTCGTCGAAAAGTAAAGCACCCTGACTGTTTTGTCTCGAGAGGTGCATCCAGAGTCGAAAAGATCTTGAGTTAGACATGTGACTTTTGACCGATTTCTGATAATCTTGTTATTCGAGGTTCCTATGTAACATGTCGTGTCCCTTTATGTCGGTAATAAAATATTGAATTTTACTTCATATTGGATATTTTTATGACTTAGTGACGATATGTGGACTTTGATTGTATAGTCGATGTGAAGTTGATATGATCAGTTGATATAAAGTTAATGTTTTTTTTTTAGTTGGGTCTGAACGGTTTTACGGGTGTCTATTATAACGGAACCTTGAAAGAATTAGTATAAGTGGGTAGGTTATTTTAATAAAAACATAGTGATTACTAAAAATTTAAAAAAAGGTTTAAAACTAAGGTACCAGTGACTCCCTTTTTACCTCTAGTTTTATTTCTCTACTTTTCTCTACCTCGGTCTCGAGTCTACTGTCCCGACGACTCGACGTTCAGGCACGTACTCCGTTTATGAGTACTACAACGATGGGACGAAAGTGACAAAGATAAGATAAGATAAATTTTTGCAAATAGTCTCATTTTTTTTTTATGTTTTTAAAATTTCCTATTCTTAATTTTCTTATTTTGGTTTTATTCTAAATAAGTGTCTGATGGGTGTGTCTATTAGGTTCTTTTGGTTATTTACTTAGTGATATTAATTATTCTAACAAGTCGTTTTACCGATTTATGTTTTAGTTGTATAATTTTTTATTAGTATAAGGAAATATACTCGTTGTTTTATATTTCGTTAGACTCAAACTTGTCAATGTAAATATTATCGTGTTTATTATTCTCGTTACTAATTTGGGTTATTTCCATACATTCTGAAATCGTATTTTATGATTTTGAAGTAACTTACATTATTTTATTTTGTATGCATTCACTGTTTATATAGTATAAGTATTTGAATTTCCGAGATTTCCGTTGAGAATGTGTAAGTAGATATTTCAGTTTCGTTAAAAGTAGTTTTAGAATCACAAAAATTACCTTATACCGTTGAAATACGATTTTATACACACCTACTTAATATCCAGTTATAGATAGTTCCGTTAAAACTTTGTCGTCGTCTTCTCTCCGGAATCGAATTGACTATAGTCCGAAATTTTTGATTTCTCTAAATTGTCACATATACCAACTGCCCGTCTCTTCCGTTACCGTGGGGTGAGGTCATGAGAACGGACCTTTTAGGGTACCTGCCTCCTCGGACCACCCGACGTCAGGTACCACAGCGATTCTCAGTTTGTGCTGACTCGCTGAAGAGAAAGTGAAAAGTGAAAGTACGTAATCTCTTCCTTTATCGTTGGGTGAGGTCACAAGAACGGACCTCTTAGGGTCCCTACTCCGTCGGACCACCCGACGGCAGATACCCCAACGTGTCTCAGCCTGTGCTGACTTCGCTGAATCGTCATCGTACCAACTTCCCTATCTGTTTATTTGGTTTCATTGTCTTATTCACCGAAATTTTATTTAAGTGTATGGATACTCTCGAAGGTTATATTATTTGATGTTAGGACACTCGGTTTATGTCTGGTCACTTACTTCATGTCCTTACTAGCGGGTAGGTATACCCATTTCAAGGTGTGAAACCGGTGGACTACCCTTTCCGACTGAGTGACCTTTTCTGGGACTACGACCCTTTCTAACTCCCGTCCTCCTTCTCGCGTCGTCTCCTGTTCTACCAATCTATCATAGTGGCTCAGTTACCTGTGCTTAGACTCGTTTGCGGTCCTCTGTCACTTCCTGTCCTTTTGGACCGCACGGCAGTAAGTACCCTAACTTTTCTAAGTCTGTACTGCATCGTTGACTTGTTGTTGTTGTCCCTTTCCTTTTCTAGTCTAGAGATGAAGAGAGGTTCGTTTGTTTATTTTGTTCTTCAAAAACTACCTGATTATTGAATTAATTTGTCTATGGATTTTAAAATCTCAGATTGTGTGTTTTATATGACTACTTAGTTCTCACCCTATATTTTTTTATGTTTGATATTTTCTTTTTTATCTGTATATACTTGTGTAATTTTGGATAAAATTCGTTTCACTTATCTTTGAATGTCCACCATTCCTTGATAAACTTTAAGTATGTTTTTCCTCACAATATTTTGTATAATGTCCTTGTACATGTTTACCTAAACATTCTTTTCTTTGTTTGTCCTTTTACCTGTATAGTATAATTTTATTCTTCTTTGAATATATTTGGATATTTATGTATTTTAATTGATATTTTTGAAGCAAGTCATGTCAAGTCAACGAGTCAGTACAGGCTTAGAAACGCTGGGGTACCTGATGTCATACGGTCCGGAGGGATAGGTAGTGGTTGAGGACCTCAAATGAGTTTGAGTACAGGTAACTCAGCTACTACGGAAGGTTGCCAGTAGGGAAAGAGGAGACGGAAGTTAGAAAGGGTCGTAGTCCCAGAAAAGTTTACTCAGTCAAGAAACGTAGTCCACCGGTTTCATGACCTCAAAGTCGAAGTAGTCAGGAAGGTTACTTGTAAGTCCTGACTAAAGGGAAATCCTACCTGACCAACCTAGAGGAACGTCAGGTTCCCTGAGAGTTCTCAGAAGAGGTCGTGGTGTCAAGTTTTCGTAGTTAAGAAGTCGTGAGTCGAAAGTATTATCAGGTTGAGAGTGTAGGTATGTACTGATGACCTTTTTGCTATCGGAACTGATGTACCTGGAAACCACCATTTGATTACAGAGACGAAAAATAATACGACAGATCCAACCAGTATTGAAAGGAAGGTTCCTCATTCACAGTAATAAAGTACAGACGTTAGTGGTAGACGTGACTAAAAACCTCGGGGGGTTTTATTTCAGTCGGTGACAAAGGTGACAAAGGGGTAGATAACGGGTACTTGACTACCCTGGTCTACGGTACTAGAAGCAAAAGACTTACAACTCGAAATTCGGTTGAAAAAGTGAGAGGAAAAAGTAAAAGTAGTTCTCCGAAAAAGCAAGGGGAAGTGAAAGACAGTATTCCCACCATAGTAGACATATAGACTCCAATAACTATAAAGAGGGCCGTTAGGACTAAGGTCGGACACGAAGAAGGTCGGGGAAGAAGGTCACAAAGAGTAATACATGAGACGTATATGCAATTTATTCGTCCCACTGTTATATGTCGGAACTGCATGAGGAACAGGATAAACCTTGGTCAGACAACAAGGTACAGGTCAAGATTGACAACGAAGGACTGGACGTATGTCTAAAGAGTTCTCCGTCCAGTCCACGAGACTATAAGTGTAGAGAAAGTCTTAAAAGGTGTCAAATGACACTAGGTGTGTCAGTTTCCGAAGCCGTATCAGTTATTTCGTCTTTATCTACAAAAAGACCTTGAGAGAACGAAAAAGATACTAGGTCATCTACAACCCGTAAACTAGAGACCAAGGAGACGGAAAAGATTTGGGTCGAACTTGTAGACCTTCAAGTACCAAGGACATAACGACTTCGGACCGAACCTCTTAAGACTCGTAATGAAACGATCGCACACTCTACTCACGTTAACACACCATCAAACTCGTAAGAAACCGTAACGGAAAGAAACCCTAACCTTACTTTTGACTGGAAAAGGTTAGGTCACCGGTAACGACTCAAAAGGTTTAAACGACCGTATGACTCACGTCGTGAAAGTGTCGTAGTAGAAAATCCTAAACTTTGTCGAGTTTACCTTAAAGTAGTAGAGGTGATCGAAACAAGTATCACTACGAAGGATTTCGGGTGAACTGAAGTGTAACGTCCTACAGACCGAGATCCACTCACTAGTGTGGTAGTACTAGTAAACCCAGTACTTCTAGAAAAAACATGTCAAGAAGACACATAAGAACGGTGGAGAAGAATTATCGAAGACGAAGACAATCCAGGTATGGTAAAGACAGGAAATAACTCGGGTAGAAACGTACTTTATAAGGGAAACATAGAGATTAAAAGAACTTCTCTAGAGATCAGAAAGGGTAAGATAACAAAAGGAGACAAAGAAACGTGACTAGTGACTCCTTCCGATAGAACAGAGAGGAACGATAAGAGACCTTGAGACGTAAGTTTACCCATATAGAAAGGAAAAGAGGAAACGAAAACCGAAAAGAAAAGTGTCGATAAACATTCCTGAGGAGTCTGTCGGTAAAACGAAAAAACGTAAAGAAAAAGAACTAGGGACAGAGGACATGTTACAGTGCTTGGAGACAAGTATCAAGTAGTCCGTGAGACAGATAGTCTAGATCAGGGAATTTAGATAAAGAGTGAAGGTGACATATTAGTATTCCCTAAACTAAATCTGGTATGGACTTACCAGATAACAAAAAGGAATGAAAGAAGTTAAATTCAGATTTAAACCGTTATTCCTCAAGTACTAGACTCGGTGTCAGTCGAGGACCAGAACAAAAACGACTGACATATCTCGAAGAGGTAGAAACCGATGTTTCTTATATTAGTTAGATTAAAACCATAACTAGTAGACCACTACAGGTACACATCTCAGAAGAGAACACAACAACCTTCTGGCACAAACGATACTGGTCACGTAAGAGAACCGTCTTGAGATAATCGAAAACGGAACTAAGTAAGACATGAGGTTCCGGTTTAAACGGACAATGAGGTCCACAAAGAATTGAAGGATGAAAACGTAAGGTCAGGGGATATTACTTTTCCTGGAGAAATAAACCCATAATTAATATCTTCCAGAACATCCAGAAGTATCTTGGCAAGTTGAAGTCAAAGAAGGCGTAATGACCAGTCCCGTATCTGAACCTAATGGCACTATAACTTACCAAACGGAACCTTTGCTTCTCTAGTAAGAAAACAAAAACTCTGACGTAGGTTCATGACGTAAAGTCTGAGAAAACAACTGGTACTACCTATGGGGTAAAGAAGATTCCCTAAGAACCGGTGTCTCCATCTATATTACCAGTAGACTCAACGTAAGTGGGTAAGGTCAGATAAAATCAAGTGACTAAGGATCTTACAACTGTAAGTGCGAACGGTAGAGGACAAACTAGTGAAGGTCAAACGGAACTAAGTACTTGGATTGTAAGGTCCAAGAATACGTCATAACGAGAAATGTCGTAGTCTGGAACGAAGGTAGTGGTCAGTGTAGATGTCGACCCACAACAACGAAACCGAAGCGGAGAAGTAAGAAAGCTCAATAAAGAGGTGACTAGAGGTCATCGTAAACCCATGGATGGTTTGACCCCTCGAGTAGAAAGTCACAGGATCGAAAACAAAAAAGTATGACAAGTACCCCAAGAGTCCCGTCCTTATGACTTCACCAAACGGTAACGGAAGAGGTTACCTGGTGTAATTTTTGTACTTTTTTATCAATTAGTCATTATTAGTCATTTGGTGTCTAATGTTGTTAATAGTTAATAGTAAAATACGAATAATTTCTGAAAGATTTCAGTTATTTAGACTGACTAAAAAAATAACCGGTACGTCGTACACCCTAGAATCAAAGGACTGGTCCCTAGCTTGGATATGAGGGACGAAGCCTTCATACTTCAGAACTAGTGACCTACCGGTTCCTTTAGGGTTTAGACTGACTAAAATCTTTCACTCTCTTGTCATTATCCTTTCATTTGACTTCTAGATAAATTGTAATTGTAATGTGTCGACTTCTGTCTTTGTTAAATGTTGGGTCGTTGGACCAAACATGTCACTCCAAACATGGGATCTTTGTGATTGTGTAGAAGTATTCCACTGTATGTATTCCTGTAAGTGACGTTACTTCGTTCTAAGTGTGTGTGTGTAGAGAAATTATTGAAAACTTAAAAAACGTTAGTACAGAATAAGTGGTCACAATTCTTATTTTTCTCAGAGAAGTATTTACGAATGACTTTATATGTTTACTTACTTGTTTAGTCGTGTTGTACGATTCACACAAAGTTTGAGATTTTACAGTAAAGTTTATACACGAATAATATCCTGTAAAGTGGTTCTTTAAATTTTCAGTACAGATTTGTGCAAATCTTTTTCTTGGAGTTTTCGTAATGTCTTTCTACCTTTCGTTGAAATGACCCTAGTGAGTAAATACCACAAACATGGTCCTTTGGTTTCATTATTTTCTACTAATGAAATAACTCTATAAGGGATCACGAACAAGACTCTTTAAATTATCGAGTATTTCCTTTTTTTAAAAAAAAATTAGACGATAGAAGAAACGGTACGTGACCAGGTCAAAATAGTACAGAGTGACTCTTCGATTTAAATTTATTACAAATAACTCGACATATTAAAGTACTCGATGTATTTTTACTACTAAAAATTTACAATTATTTACAGTAGAGACCTTAAAGACTTCAAAAATTTACAAATCAGAATAAGGTATCTGATGGTCTTAAAAATAAACGTCTCTTCATATCGAATACCAGGATTATTTATCTGGTCGTATTTAAGTATAGATGGTGACATCCGTGTTGTACTGGGTTTTCGGACAATGAACCGGAAAGTAGTACTTTTCCAGTGACACGTTTCCAAATATTTTTAAGTAAAAGATGAATGATCGATACACCTAGATATCAAACCCCATTCAGTAAAGAGTAGAGATGTAGAGTCAAAAGAGTAGGTATTGTCCGTAAGTACTAGGTCCAGAAGAGGTCGTGTCAGTTTCCTCTATTGATCGTACTACGATCAGACGATCCCCGTAGTATTGGTTTATAATGTCAGACCCCCGGAATTTGATGTTGTTTAATTAAAGAGTTAGTCAGAAGGACGACCCAGATAGACGTAAGTTTTACAGCTTAGAAAATTCCAGTAATCAGTATATCCTAATCCCGGGTGAGGTTACTGGATTAAAATTAAAGGAGACATCTTTAGGATAGAGGTTTACGTCAGTGTTAGACTCAACGACCCTCAATATCCTAGAGTTGTATACTTGAACCTCTGTTTGTCGATTTAGGTATTGTCACAGATACCGTTTAGGAAGGACGACTGTTCTCTTATACAGAAATTGAGGGTGGTGAATTTGGACTTTTTTTTTTTATACTCTACACAAGTAAATACCAGTCCAATTACTCCTGATGTACTTCGGTATTTTATTCACCTGTTCTTCGTTTTTCTGTTCTCTTAACTCACTTCTCAGGGAGTCAGGATATTCTTGAATTGAAGAAACTAAAAGGAGAGAAGGCATAGTAGTCAGAGAAAGTGAGTTGGTCAAATAGGGACAGTGGTACGTTTATAAGGGGTCATATCACGTAAGTTTTTACAAATATGACACTAGGTGTACTCCTTTACGTAAAATATACTCCTACATTATGTATGGATATATACGCACATTGATACGTTGATAAAGCCTCTTCCGTTACCGTGGGGTGAGGTCATGAGAACGGACCTTTTAGGGTACCTGTCTCCTCGGACCATCCGACGTCAGGTACCCCAGCGACTCCCAACCTGTGCTGACTCGCTGAAGTGAAAGTGAAAAGTGAAAGTGCGTAACCTCTTCCTTTACCGTTGGGTGAGGTCACAAGAACGGACCTCTTAGGGTCCCTGCCGCCTCGGACCATCCGACGACAGATACCCCAGCGTGTCACAGTCTGTACTGACTTCGCGGAATCGTCGTCGTCGTCGTCGTCGTACGTTGATAAATACTCATGAAATTGTTATTATATAAAGTATTCTATTTTAAGAATGGAAATGGTGTGTTTTACATGGAACTATTAAAAAAACAAAATAAGATAAATTAAAAAATTTACTAATGACTTTGTGTGATTTTAATAAGATTCTGGCACTTACCAAGTGTTTGAAGTCAAACTAGTTGAGACGATATTTCCATAGTGAATAAAATTTCGTTTTGTTTCAGAAAGAAATGGCATGTACGAGGGAGGTATTAGAAGGTGAAAAAACGACGGGAAGAGTTGGTTTGACGAAGTTTCTCTGCAGTTGTTTGTGAGAGAGGTGACAAAGTGAAAGGTAATTCGTTAAGTCTAGTGAAGGTGGTCCGGAGACAGGGTCAGCGAAGTAATGTAGAAGAGAATGTCGCTAGTGGTCGTTGAAGGTACACCGGTCTAGGTTTCTCTGGTAAGGTCAGTGGAAAGAGTTGGAGATTTAGTGGGAGGTATATTGACCGGTAAGACAGCAAGAATTTTATGTGAGTAGAGGACCGAAGACTTTGTCGTCAAAGGACCAAAAGGAGTTGGAGCATACAAGTAGAGTCAGTGCAAAAAGATGGAACGGGGAGTAGATGAAATAGTGTCGTCTCCTAATCGTCCCGGGGTAGGGTGTGGGATGGGAGAATAATTAGATAGGTAGGATCTAAGACAGTTTTTCTTCAATCTATGCTAAATGTGAGAAATCTCAAGGGTTACAAATAGAGGAGGTCTTAAGAAAATAAAAAACCGACACAGCCCAGAAACAACGGCGCGTGTCCGAAAGAGATCAGTACTACTCGTTCCCTTTGAGAGATCTATGTCACGTGTGCGAAGAGTTACGGTGCCGAAGAGAACAAAGTGATGACCCAAGATTCGTGCGTCCGAGTCATGAACCCCGTGTGTGTCCCCGAATCGACGGGGTGTCGTACACCTTAGAAGGGCCTGGTCCCCACGTTGGGTACAGGGGACTTAACGTCCACCTAAGAATTGGTGACCAAGTGGTCTCTTCAGGGAGGTCTTGAGAATGTTAGTTTCGAGTATATAAGTCAACGGATGTACTGTAAGGGTTAACATATATACTCTGAGTTTTGTATAAAGGCTTGTGTACCAAAATGGGTATTTGGATAACTAAAAGACTGATTTATGTGTTGATGTATGGGTCTATGAGAACAGTCTTTAGTCCTTCAGAAGAAAAAGAAAAGGAGAGAGGAGTTGTGTACGTTAAGTGGTTGTACTGGACAGAGAAGAGAGAAGTTTGATCCAGAGTTTAAAAGAAAGAACCTGACAATACTAAGGAAGGATTAGTGAGTGATAAAGTGTACAGGGGTGTCTAGTCGTGGGGGTCGTGTGTGAGCAATAAAAGGTGTTTCGTAGGTTTCACTAGAAAATTTTTACACTTAATCTATTATGGTAACGAAAGGAGGAGAGGGTTCGTACGTAAGGATTACTGACCGTGAATACTTCGTGAGTTGAAAAAAAAAAAAATTCTTACTTGTTTTTTACTTAAAAGGTACGTCGGAACTTTCTCTGTTTCTTCGACTTTGTTTTACGAAGTTTTGATGAAAGAACGTATACATCGGTCCTCTTTCCTCTTTTCTTTTTCATCCCCAAATATGTTTTCTCGGTACAGGTCTTACAAGACTACAGTAGGTCACTATGGTTGTGGTATATAAGAAAGTTTAATAGACCTCATATTTTTCTAACTTTAACAGTCCAATACACGCAGGTTGAATAGAAAGTTTATAAATTACCTTTTCATTGTTTATTTCAATTATATATACAAATAGAGGAACAAAGACCCTGATCTTACCCTTTTAAACCTGTTACCTAGGATCAACATATTGTCACACTCAATGATGTATGATATTCGTAAGGTATAAAGTAATTTAAAAGTGTGTCAGTTCTCTCGATCTCAGGAAAGGTAAGTATAGATCCCATACCCCCCTAGTACGGAAATTTTCCGTACAACTTTACGACGCTTTCACACCTCTCGGAGTTTCAAACTGGTACTCAGTCTCTACGTCAGGGTTACAAAGGTGTTTACTTTTTGTTCGATGGGTAAGATGACCCAACCGGTTATTCAAGGTATGTTATATTACCTTTTTGGACTTCTTGAAAAACCGGTTAGGTCATGGATTACGTTTTCTCGTGTGTCGATGATCCCTTTTTTTTTCTTTCTTTCTTTCTTTCTTTCTTTCTTTCTTTTGACTTAATTTGACGTTAACAGGAGATGAAAATTTATTTATTTTCATTATAAAAAGACGGTATAAATTAAAAGGGTCGGAAGTTTCCCGATCTGTCACCAACGTATGTTTTCACCCTTCCAAGTAATTTCAACTTTTTCTGACTTTAGTTTTCCACTCTGTTTATAACTTGTCCTTACACTTGGGAGACTTCTGGGTTTCTGTTCTACAAACCAAAAAATCTCTGAACTCTACACGGTCCGGACTCGATTACTTCAGGGACCTCAGTATCAATTAGATGTTTGTACTTCTGTTTTTGCATTGACAGTTAACGTCTGTACTAAACCTCCATTTAAAACTTCAGAAGAATCAGTGTCAAAAGGAATAAAATATATTATTGTCCACAAAAAGGATAATTCCTCTTCCCTATGTCGTTCTCCTTTTCTGTTCATCCTTCATAAAGTTCTACTCCTTCAAACAGGTTTTTCTCTAAAAGTTCAAACATTTGTGACGTAATACACACACACACTCACGTGCGTTAAAATAATGTTATAAAAATTTTCCCGAGTTTTATTTCCTTTTACTAACAGATTTCAATGATTAACGTAGTTTTAAGACAATAGTATTGGGAGGATATTTTGTTCTCTCAGGGGAATAATCCAGGGTTTGGGTGTGTGTTGTAATCCCATAGGTATCCATAAAGATACTTATGTCTAAATATTATACTTTATTACCAGTTAAACAATAAAACCCTTAACCTTTTCGGAAAAGGAGAATCGGAGAATGAAGTCTATCATCCTAAAAAAAACTTTAGTCTTTTTTTAGTTATGTTCTTCTCTAGTACATCAAAAAGAGACAAATCTTTCATTCCGATTTTGAAGTAATCGAAGTAACACCCACCTTTTATCCCGTGAACCCCTTATTGTGTGTTCAAGGAAATAGAAACGGACAGGAGAAGACAGAGAGAGGTAAGAAAAAAACGGGAAGGAAAAGAAGAGGAAAAAGAGAAAGTAAAACGAAAAGAGAGAATAGGTAAAGAAAAAATTTACATACTCAGACTTCCCGTCAGGATCTTTGAAAGAAATTTGTTATCCTCTTTATATATATTCTTGTATTAAAAGTAGAAGTAATAATGACCTTAAACGAATATCTCTTAATAGAAACTAAGTCTCCTCTTTCTTTTTCTTTGTCCTGTTACAAATCAAAAACAAATCTTAGAGACACATTGTAACAGTCCTATAATATAAGTTTCAGATTTGTTTAAGTGTTTTATTTACTTTAATAAAATTTTCTGTTTACTGTCTTATCATCGATAGAAGAACATTCCGGTGAATTTTTGTTCTTAGTTAAAATCATTAAAACGTTGTCTTTAATAGTATAACGTTACTTAACGTAATTAAACTCTAAAAGAAAGTTCAACGAATAATTGGTTTAAAGTATGAGTCGACAATCACGAACGATGTCTACATTCTAATCATTCAATTATATAAGTAGAAATCTTAAAAACCACTTATTTAATAAGATTATTATAAAAGAGAAAATAAGTAGAAAATGAGATCTTACTAATATTATTTCTTGGATAACCTCTCCGAAAGTCCAACGTTTGTAATTAGTAAATTACCAAAAGAAAATAAATAACACTACCATAGAATATTATAAAAGAGACTACCTCTTTAGTACAAAAAGATGAACGTAAATACTGGGAAGAACTATTAATAGTTGGTGTCTCTACAATCGTAGTCATACTTGACTGTTCCTTCAGTGTCAAAGACTTAACTGGAGACGGAGAATGCAGTTTCTTTTATTTATATCTTTTCATATGTCTTTCTAAGGTGGACTTGACTTTTGGTTTTTCCGGGTTTAACGGACTGGACCTCGTGTACTTAAAAACCTATAAAGTCTCCAAGAGGAGGTCAGAAGTCAAGTCAAGTCAAGTCAGCGAGTCAGTACAGGTTGAGAAACGTTGGGGTACTTAGCGTCGTGCGGTCCGGAGGGACAGGTAGTGGTTGAGGGTCTTCAAGTGAGTCTGAGTACAGGTATCTCAGTCACTACGGTAGGTCGGTAGAGTAGGAGCCAGCAGGGGAAGAGGAGGACGGGGGTTAGGGAGGGTCGTAGTCTCAGAAAAGGTCACTCAGTTGAGAAGCGTACTCCACCGGTTTCATGACCTCAAAGTCGAAATCGTAGTAAGGAAGGTTTCTTGTGGGAATCCTAATTAATTTTTACCTATTTTCGTAATAAAGTTCTTAGTCCAAAATTTTCGGTAGAATGTAAAAACGTATCAGGACGTTTGTTACGTAGATTAATAGATTCTACTAGGGGAGTTATAAGTTAAGTAAGTAAGTAATTGGTTTATGAAAAACTCTTATATGAAATACAGTGTATGACGAAATCCACAAACCTTATTTAGTTACTCAGTCTGTCCATTTATAGAGACAGGAACGTTTTAGGTATAACATTACCCCCTCTGTCTGTGATTTATTATGTGTTTTATTTATCATTTACCGTATCAAATAATCTTCCACTAATCATGATATCTTCCCGAAGGGATCACCGAGTCTACCATTCCTTTGACGGACGTTACGTCCTTTGAACCCAAGCTAGGGACCTAATCCTTCTGGGGACCTCTTCCTTTACCGTTGGGTGAGGTCATAAGAACGGACCTCTTAAGGTACTTGACCCTCCGTACCGTCTGATGTCAGGTGTCCCAACGTTTCTCAGTCTATGCTGACTCGTTAATTGTGTGTGTGTGTCATCATATCTTCCCCTTTTTTCACATTCTTTTTTCTTCCGCACCACTAACTAACATTAATTTTATCATCCGAGTTACTCTTCTACTGTGGAGTAATCTCTAGACTCCTTCACTACCATAAGTGGTACAACCTATAGATGTGTCCCATAAAGTACGTCTTCTTTATCGATCCCGTTTCTGAACTTCGTTCTTGTACTGACATATAAGTTCTTTGTCGGTCCTCCGGTTCCACCGACTCGTCTCGTCCCCTCACCGTTTTCCCGTCTTCTTTCATTTCCTGGATCTCGGAGAGTCCGAAGTGTCGATCTCCTTCCGAAACGGTAAAGAGACTCACTTTATCCTAGGTGATGTTCCAACCTAGTCGTCACTATATAACATCAGTATGTATAAAATTCCCATTGTGACTGACAATTTGAATTTGGTCATTTTCGTTCTCGTCTTTATCCCTCTGGTCAACTCTTCGATGACATCTATTTCCTTTAAGCTCAACTGTACACCTCTGGTCCCATAATTTTTGTCACTAGAACTATTCATCAACCGAACAACGATACACGACTTTACTATCAATTGTCGAAAGGACTACAATTGTCGAAAGGACTACGCCCCCTACACCCGATACTATCTTCCCATGCTCGGTTCCTACTGTTTCCAGAGACGGAGGTAAACATTTAGAGTCCTTAACTGGTAAGTGTAAAGAGGGTCTCCTTAGATTTGATATTTGAACTGTAAAGGGAGGTGTCAAATGTAGAGAAGTTACTGTAAGATATTGGGTCTCTCCTTTTGGTCCTCGAGATATATACGGGAAACATACAGTGAATTGAAAGGACTTAAAGTGTTGATAATAGGTTTACCCTATTCTTAGTGACAAAGTATACTAAACTCTTTTTTTAGTTTACGTTTTTATATATTCTTTTTGAAAGATGTAATGTATGTTAAATGACTAATTATCTTTATAAACAAACATAAAAATGTTTTTTTCTTTTTTGCTTCACTAATATAAATAAAAAGAATTAAGTCTAAAAATTTCAGAAAATTATTACATTAAAAGAGGTATTTATATAAAATTTAATTAAAAATGACGTCATATCAACGAAATGGTACAACATAATCAAAGATGACATGTCGTTTAACTCAGTCAATAAAAATTTCATATCCATTTGATTCAAGGTTACCCAATAATTAGACACTCTGTGTCTTTTAGTTTAAATCAAGTAATCTTTAGTTCTCTTTCGGACGTGCGGAGTTGATAGCTTGGTCACGTGGTGTTGGTCTCTCAGACACGTGGTGTTCCTTTCTAGAACGTACGGAGTGGATTATGGACTATGTCTGTTTATGTATTTATGAAAAATTTTTCTTTCTTTGGTTGTCTCTGTTTGAAATAAAAAAATTTAAAAAATAGTGGATCGTAGAAAGGTTGGTTAAAAGTTCGATACTCAATCATGTCCCAGAATGGTGACCCAATCCGTATTAATACGAGACTGTTTTGATATAAATCTTATGTATCTTATTTATATCCATTTCTTTAATTAAACGGTTCGTTTCTAGTACTCTATTCTATAGAGAGGTTTATACTGACTAACTTCGTTCATAGTGACGCGAGTCAAACATGAGAGTCACCCAGTCGAGGGGTGATTTGTCTTAAACGTACGTAGAGTCACAATAAATGTTCATTATTTAGTCGTTATATTCATCTAAGTTCTGTACCTGTTTCGTAGTAAATGATTTCAATAGTGGTTATGAACCTTCGTGTCGGTGTCAAGATAAGTTAAAATAAGAACAGACAACCAACAATTTCCGTAGTTACTTTAAATAAAATATACTCGTGTATATTTAGATAAACCATTAATTCTTGAGTAAAGAAGTCTAACACAATACTGAGGGTTTCTCTTTTTGTATTCTCCAGATACATCAGAGTAATGTTTGAACTTATGAAAATACTTTACGGGACTGGAGAGGTTCCCTTTTGACGAAGAGTTTGTTATTTTACAGTAGAATTAAATTATTTTATATAGTAATAGGATTATACACCATAATTAGAATTGATGGGTAAACCGGTTCCTTCACAGAATTTTTTTTTTTTCAATAAAGGTCTTCAAAGACTTATAGATTCGTACTACAACTAGCATTAATAAGTAGAGTTACCATTTTAGGGTCTTTTAAAATTTGGTCTTAATCATCACGAGACTTCTAACCTAGAATTCACAAAATTTGACGTATATTTATACATTGTATATATATTTTTATATTGTAGTGTTAATTATTTCTAATTAAAACGAGAATTTTTCAGTGTAAGTACATAAAAACTATAAATTTTACATTGAAAACTATAAGTTTTCTTGGTCATTATTATCAAATCTTACAGGATTAATAAGTTGTAATGTATCAACTTTTGTAACTACGTGAAGAAAATTGTCAAAAATCACTCAAAACCTACCTTTTCCGCTACCGTAGGGTGAGGTCATGAGAACGGACCTTTTAGGGTACCTACCTCCTCGGACCACCCGACGTCAGGTACCCCAGCGCTTCTCAGCCTGTGTTAACTCGCTGAAGTGAAAGTGAGAAGTAAAAGTACGTAACCTCTTCCTTTACCGTTGCGTGAGGTCACAAGAACGGACCTCTTAGGGTCCCTGTCCCCTCGGACCACCCGACGCCAGTCTCAGCCTGTGCTGACTTCGCTGACTCGTCGTCGCTGAGTGTCGTCACTCAAAATCTTTAACAAGATGAATAAAAAGTAGTAAAAGGAGTTCGAGACGACAGTGAAAATCTTTTCTTTAAACAGTCGACTCAGAACTCCAAAGTTTTTATATAAAAGATTTTGTTTCATGTTCAAAATAGGAAGTGTATTTACTTTGGAAAACTGACAGTTATTTGATCATTTATAGGAACTTTAGACTTTTACACAAAGAGAAATTTTTGTCGAGTGGTACGATACCAAAAATTTTTCATTTCTACAAATTTTCTTTTTTTAGTCATGATAAACTCTAAATACGAAAACTGATCCGAATAAAGAGTACTACCACAGCCATTCTGTTTTCCCTCCTTCGTACCTTCTCTCTTAATTATAAGTAATTCAGGAACTATATAGATATATAACAAGATCCGGTCTTGAGGAAAACACAGTAAATAAGGAATTTTATTGGGATCTTCATCCGTCATAATTGTAACAAAGGGATCTACTCCTTTGACTCTAAGTCTTTCTAAGTTATTATAACTGTAACTTAGTAACCATTGTAGTTCTGATTTCAGGTCTAACGGAAGGTTTTTGGGTACTCTACAGATGAATAAGTGTGACGAATTCCAATCCTTCTTAATTTCTATGGTCCTGTTGTGTTTCTAGTACCTAAGTCTTAGTGGTCCCATCCCCTGTTCCAAGATGTCTCAACTAAAGGTCGGTTCCTTCTTTCAGACATCTCAGTGCATGTCTTCATAGATTGGTCTGGGTTGGTTGCCACCCATACTAGGTACACTTACTTACGATTTGTAAAGTTGAAAGATCTGAATTTTCAAATATTACTCGTTACGACTAAACCATTCCTCATCATGAAAACGGACCTCTTAGGGTACCCACCTCCTCGGACTATCCGAGGTACCCCAGCGACTCTCAGCCTGTGTTGACTCGCTGAAATGAAAGTGAGAAGTGAAAGTACGTAACCTCTTCCTGTACTGTTGGGTGAGATCACAAGAACGAACCTCTTAGGGTCCCTGCCTCCTCGGACCACACGACGACAGATACCCCAGTGTGTCTCAGCCTGTGCTGACTTCACCGAATCGTCGTCGTCGTCGTTGTCGTCTGTGTACCGAATTAGTGTGAGGTACGTAGAATGAAGAATTTGAGTCGGTTCGGATAGTAGAGTGACTTTTATAGGAGTGTTGGTAGTTTGAGTGACCCTCGTGACCCGAGGTTTCGGGTCGCACAGAGACGTCCTTTCCTCCGGTCTTCATTAGTGGTGGATTTACTGTCGACTTCATCTCTAGTGTGTGGTAGTGTTTATTTTTTACGTGTTTGGTAAACCAGGACAAGTCAAGTCTACAGCACCTTCTTTGGGTCGACTCTACTGTGATAGTAGACTCGTAATTTTTCTATTTCTACATTAAACCACGTGTAAAAGTAACATTCTTTTACACGACTCTGGAAGTTCCTACGTTTCTGTTTGGATCGGGTCGAAGACGGTGGTTTCTTAGGTTCCAAACCCTGTCTAATGTGTATTTATTTAGTCTATGTTCCTCTGTCGTTCCTACAAATTATTCAGTATCTAATCTGACACGAATAAACTGTGATAGCGGGTTCGTGATTTGATATACGCTGAGTCTATAGTAGAATTAAGAGGGTTGTATGTTTAATAGTGAAGATAAAGTGTCTACTCCTTTAGTTCCGAGTCTCTATAATCAATAGTGTGACTTCTGGTGAAACCGTATTGGTCATGTATAATTGACCTTAAGTTTCGGGACGTTTATGTGTCGGTCTCGAGGTATAGAGTCCCAGAGTCTATATTTCTTAAGTCGGTCGACTGTCCCCTTCTCCCATAAGATCACAGAGTCGTTATTGATATGAATCTCCTCTTCTGTACACTCGACTGGTGAACTTCTGTTACAAATCTGTGTCCTCCAACCTCCTCTCCCTATAAGAGATCCATAGGACGTATTCTTACCTCCTTCCTTTCGTTTCTCGGTCTCGGCCTTACGTCTCGTCTTTCGGTCTATCGATCGACCTCGGGTCTTTGTCTAATATCCGACCGAGTGTCACAATCTTTCCGTCCACCCTACTTTTTTTTTTCTTTCTTTCTTTCTTTCTTTCCGTCCACCCGTGAGATAATGTCCTTTGAGGTCTGCGACTTTATTCCACCCAGGGACCTGTGGCACCCCAGGTTCTTCAGAGTCGTCTATTCACTTGACTGATCTATGTTATGTCCTTCTAATTAGACCATTGTCATACCCTTTCACTCTTTTAAGTAGTTTGAGAAAGTCCGAATAAATTCAAGTTCGTTTGAATAGATCCCGTAAGTGTCTTTGGAACACACGGACGCACGACTCAGTGAAGTCAGCACAGGCTGAGACGTTGGGAGAGTTGGCATCAGGTGGTCCGAGGAGACAGGTACCCTAAGACGTCCGTTCTTATGACCTCACCCAACGGTACGGGAGGAGGTCCCCTAGAAGGGGTGGGTCCCTAGATTGGGTACAGAGAATGCAGAGGAAACAACCGTCCGTCCAAGAAATGGTGAACGCGATACACCCTTCGGGTATCTTTGGAATGGGTCAAATACTTTTCTAAATTTATGTACTAAAATTCCTTCTCATTGATTATTTAATAGATAGTACAAAAAATTTTGGTACGGATATTCTTGTGTAAATAAGATTCATAGTAAAATCTACCTGGGTGTTAGTCAAAATTGATTTAGTGTCGTAACGTAATGAACCATTACGAGGTTTTTACTACTATATCTTTTATCTCTGAAGGTTTTAATCCGTAAATACGACGTATATGTGTCCGAGCGGGTGTGTCGTTAGTGTGAGAGAGAAGAAGGAGAGGAGGAAAAGAGGGGGAGAGAAATAAAGAGAAGGGAGGAGGGAGGAAATTGGGGAGAATAGGAAGAAGAGTCGGAGAGACATTCCTGTGTCTAAGTTGTAATAGTGATTTATTAGTCGTTGTAATCGTCTTTGGTGGGAGTGTAAAAGATTTATACGTGAGTAATACCTATACACTTTATTTTCTACTACTGGTTAACCGTCTTTATACATTTATAGAATAGGATCAGTCTTATATCGTAGAACATGATAATGTAGTATAACATTACGATAATCAAAAAGTAATTCGTATACGAAGTTTTTCGTTATTATAAGTCTTAAGACATAACACTGTCTTCCACCTCACATCTCCTTCGTCTCTAGGTATTCGGTAAACCAATAGAGTAAAGTTTGTTACTATGACCGTTGTAAAAGGACCTTAAGTCGATTTACTGTTATCAAATTCCCTATGTGACATCTGAAGCCTATACGTATTACGTTGTAAAAGTACGGAACACATTTATAATACTGTACGGTGGTCCCGGAAATTTGTTATCTCGCTTACGAGACTGTTTATAAGACAGGGATTACCGGTACTCTACGTAATAGATAAACAGTGTTTATTCGATTGTGTTGACACACTATAAAATTTTTTAAAGGTAATACAATTATGTCGGAAGGAGAAAGATAATAACGTTGAACGTTCAGTTTGGGAAATAACGTTTCAGTCTGTATTACGTAATCTTTCTTTCCTTTTTTTTTTAGGGTCTCTCCCCGTATTCCCTAGTCCATGTCTGACCCATTCCTGAACGGTCAATTCTCCTGGTACACTTTTGTTAATTTTCAGGGGGGTTGGTGAAAAAGTACTTCTACTCGTCGTATTGTCTTTTGGTTGTTGTCACGGACATAGATCCATTCCGTGACCACTTCCTAATCTTTACTGGTCCTGAAGACATTTTAACCTTATAGTTTCTCGGTAGCCCTGTGCAGTGTCCTCTACCAAAGAGAGGGGTGGTTGAAGGAGTTCGTGAAGGGTGGAGGTTTGTTAGTGTCCTTTATTCACTTTCTCGTACGATTGTGGGGTCCTCTCGCGATTCTCTCTTCTGTCTCAGTCACTATGTTGCATTGTTCAAGTTTAGTCTTCTGTCTTTCTTAAAGTTATTCCGTGAGTGTTCTTCGTCTCCCGGAGGGTCCACCGTGATCACCGTTTCTTGGACGGACGATCCCGTCCTCTGTGTTCCCTGTGCCCATACTAGGGATCCAGCCCTTCTAGGGGACCTCTTCCCCTTACCCAAGGGTGAGGTCATAAAAACGTACCTCTTAGGGTACCTCTCTCCTCGGACCGCCCGATATCAGGTACCTCAGTGTTTCTCAGTCTGTGCTGACTTCGCTGAATCGTGTGTGTCGTCTTTCGTGTGGTGGACAGGAATTCAGAAGGGACTTCATCTTTTGGTGTCGCCGTACTTTTGATTTACAACTCTGGGGAACGAAACCACGGTGTACGTCGCCTTTAAGGGAAGGTTTCGCTCCTCGGTCTGTACGTACTTTTCGTTCCCTCGTTTGACTCCCTTTAGTCATTTCGACACTCTTCTATGTTACCCTTTCGTTCCCTGTCACTACTCATGCCTTCTTTGCGGAGAGAACCTTTGTTTGAAACATATTCTTTACACTCCTATAACCTCCCTTCAAGATGACGTCAATGGAAGGAAATATAGTCTATGAACGTAGAACATGATTGTATCATACAAAACTCTAAGTGATATATTAGTATAGTAAAGATATTATTTGTTTTTCACTCGTGTCTATTCCTTACCAACACAATTTACCCTGTGTGTTACCTACTTCAATTTTTGTGATCCAATTTATACTCTTTTAGTTTACACCCCTTTTTTAACTTCACTAAGTTTACTCGAGTCATGTCTTACTAAGTTCTGCCTTTTACACCTGTCTTACCTTGAATACCTTCTGTAATTTTTCTGGTTTAAGTTTACTTTTTCTTTACCCCCTTTTTCTGTCATTTACGTCAAAATTGTCTTATATTAAAAGGTGTCGATTTCTTTCTAAATTCTAGGGTCCTATCCTGAATTTTCGATGATATTTTTATTTAAATACTTTTTTTTTTTGGGAATTTAGGGTAATTTGAATTCCGGAATCGAAAGTAAAAGTTCTAGATTTTAGGGATATCAATCTTTTCTTTTGTATCTCTCTTGAAGTTGTCTTGAATAGATTTGACCTGACCAAAGTTTAGTCTGAAAGTGTTGGTCTATGGTCTTTTGTTACTTTGACTTTTCGTAAGTGAGAAAACTCTCTTTTTGTTTACTACTGGGTTCTTGATTTGTCGGTCGTGTAAGAACTAATTAACTATTACATATTCTCGTCATCTTTCGGTAAGAGAGTATACGTTTAAGATGGTTTGATAAATTGTAAAATAGGAAAGACGTTCCTGGTTTCTTGTTGATTTCCGGATCGAATGGATGGGTTCTCTTATTTAAATTTTTGAGTTCTTAATTTTGTAATCCCAACTTTTCTTCTCCATTAAGAGTAACTAATAGAAATTCAAATTACGTTACAGGTTTTATTTAGAAATTGATCGATGAAATATATAATATTATTACCGTGACGGGAGCGACAAGTCAATCAACGAGTCAACGTAGGTTGAGGACGATGGGGTACCTGACATCGGGTGGTCAAAAGGAGACAGATACCCTAAAAGGTCCGTTCTTTGCCTCACCCAACGATGAAGGAAGAGGTTCCCTAGAAGGGCTGGATCCTGACTTGGACACAGAGGACGTAACGCCCGTCTAAGAAATGGTGACTGGTAGTCCCTTCAGGATTACTACCGTAATTTGTTAGCATGCATCTTTTTACGCTATAATAGTCTTCTTTACTCTTATAATATCTCATTGGACTCTCCTTATTTTTCGTACAATTAAATAATAAAATGTATCATATGTACTTTCTTTTGTTAGAGTCTTAAGGTCTGTTAATTCCCAGTAAACTGAAACACACTAATATTCTTTTTCTAGGATATTTGTGAAAATTTGGAATCTTTAGTAGTGATACTTGTTTCGATCACCTCCACTACCTTAAGGTCAACTCGACAAAGTTTAGGACTTTCTACTACGACACTTTCGCGACGTGAGTTGTACGGTCGTTTAAACCTTTTGAGTCTTCACCGGTGTCCTGACCTTTTCCAGTCAAAAGTAAGGTTAGGGTTTCTTTCCGTTACGGTTTCCTACGAGTTTGATGGTGTGTTAACGTGAATAGAGTGTACGATCATTTCATTACGAGTTTTAAGAGGTTCGGTCAGAAGTCGTTATGCACTAGGCACTTGAAGGACTACAAGTTCGACCAAAATCTTTTCCGTCTCCTTGGTCTCTAGTTTAACGGTTGTAGACGACCTAGTACCTTTTTCGTTCTCTCAAGGTCTTTTTGTAGATAAAGACGAAATAACTGATACGGTTTCGGAAACTGACACACCTAGTGTTATGTGACACCTTTTAAGACTTTCTCTACCCTAATGGTCTGGTGGATTGGACGGCGAACTCTTTGGACATACGTCCAGACCTTCGTTGTCAATTTTGACCTATACCTTGTTGTCTGACCAAGGTTTATCCTTTTCCTCATGCAGTTCCGACATATAACAGTAGGACGAATAAATTGAATATACGTCTCTTGTAGTACTCTTTGTGACCCGACCCTTTTCGTGTTGGATCTTAGTTCTAACGACCCTCTTTATAGTGATTAGAGTCTATACGTCTATTGTGGTGGGAATACCGTCTTTCACTTCTGCTTGATTTTTCAGAGAACTACTTTCACTTTCTCCTCTCACTTTTTCAACCGAATTTCGAGTTGTAAGTCTTTTGCTTCTAGTACCGTAGACCAGGGTAGTCAAGTACCCGTTATCTACCCCTTTATCACCTTTGTTACAGTCTGAAATAAAAAACCCCGAGGTTTTAGTGACGTCTACCACTGACGTCGGTACTTTAATTTTCTACGAATGAGGAACCTTCTTTTCAATACTGGTTGGATCTATCGTATAACTTTTCGTCTCTGTAAGTCAAGTCAAGTCAAGTCAGCGAGTCAGCACACCCTGAGAAACACTGGGGTACTTAGCGTCGTGCGGTCCGGAGGGACAGGTAGTGGTTGAGGGTCTCAAGTGAGTCTGAGCGCAAGTAGCTCAGTCACTACGGTAGGTCGGTAGAGTAGGAGCCAGCAGGGGAAGAAGAGGACGGGGGTTAGGGAGGGTCGTAGTCTCAGAAAAGGTTCCTCAGTTGAGAATCGTACTCCACCGGTTTCATGACCTCAAAGTCGAAATCGTAGTAGGGAAGGTTTCTTGTGGATCCCGACTAGAGGAAGTCTTACCTGACCAACCTAGAGGAACGTCAGGTTCCCTGAGAGTTCTCAGAAGAGGTTGTGGTGTCAACTTTTCGTAGTTAAGAAACCGTGAGTCGGAAGAAGTGTCAGGTTGAGAGTGTAGGTATGTACTGGTGTCCTTTTTGGTATCGGAACTGATCTACCTGGAATCAGTCTTTTCATTACAGAGACGAAAACTTATACGATAAATCCAACCAGTATTGAAAAGAAGGTTCCTCATTCGCAGAAAATTAAAGTACCGATGTTAGTGGTAGACGTTACTAAAACCTCGGGGGGTTTTATATTTCAGACTGTGACAAAGGTGACAAAGAGGTAGATAAAGGGTACCTCACTACCCTGGCCTGCGGTACTAGAAACAAAAGACTTACAACTCGAAATTCGGTTGAAAAAGTGAGAGGAGAAAGTGAAAGTAGTTCTCCGAAAAATCAAGGAGAAGTGAAAGACGGTATTCCCACCATAGTAGACGTATAGACTCTAATCACTATAAAGAGGGCCGTTAGAACTAAGGTCAAACACAGAAGGTCGGGTCGTAAAGAGTACTACAAGAGACGTATATTCAATTTATTCGTCCCACTGTTATATGTCGGAACTGCATGAGGAAAAGGATAAACCTTGGTCAGACAACAAGGTACAGGTCAAGATGGACAACGAAGGTCTGGACGTATGTCTAAAGAGTTCGCCGTCCAATCCACCAGACCATTAGGGTAGAGAAAGTCTTAAAAGGTGTCAAATAACACTAGGTGTAATGAAACGGTTATTTCCAGGCAGCTCAGTTCCGATACCAAAAAGGACACCAGTATATACTTACACTCTCAACCTGACACTTCTTTCGACTCGTGGTTTCTTAACTACGAAAACTTGACATCACAACCTCTTCTGAGAACTCTCAGGGAACCTGACGCTCCTCTAGTTGGTCAGGTAAGATTCCTCTAGTCGGGACCCTAAAGAAACCTTCCTTAATACGATTTGGACTTTGAGGTCATGAAACCGATGGAATACGTTTCTCAACTGAATAACCTTTTCTGAGACTACGACCCTCCCTAACCCTCGTCCTCCTCTTCCCCTGCTACCTACTACTCTACCGACCTACCGTAGTCTGAGTTACCTGCACTCAGACTCACTTGATGACCGTACGACGCTAAGTACCCAGCGTTTCTCAGCCTGTGCTGACTCACTGACTTGACTTGACTCGACTTGACTTTGTGAAAATTATTCTTTCTTTGACCATGTTGAAATTTTTCATGTCAAATCGTTCCATCTGGTTTTTCGAATCTTAATGACTTTGGGAAACATGATTGTCGATGTAAAAAATAATACACGTCATTTTGTGTCAAATTTATTGTGTTGAAACCTTTGTTATCTTTTAACCGATTTACTTTCTGTTACAAAATCCTTCCAATTCATATTGAGACCGTTTTAGAAGTATGATATAATTCATTACCCTTTACCCCCCAAATATACATGTTTATTTTAGTAAGTGTTTTGGACACCCTAATATGGTTTTCGTGACATTCATACGAATAGAACATATCTTCACCGAACTAACACACCTAAACTAGGATTTAAACCTTGACCTTTTACCCTTAAACTTAGTGTTAGAGTTGATGAAAATTGATTCAACACAATGGTACCAGTTCATTGTAGAGGGGAGAGGTTTGGAGTCAAAGTTAAGTCAAGTCAGTAAGTCAACACAGGCTGACAAACACTGGGGTACTTAACGTCGTGTGGTGCGGAGTGACAGGTAGTGGTTTAGGACCCCAGGTGAGTTTAGGTACAGGTGACTCAGTCACTACGGTAGATTGGTAGACTAGGAGACAGCAGGGGAAAAGGAGGACGGGAGTTAGAAATGGTCGTAGTCCCAGAAAAGTTTACTCAGTCGAGAAGCGTAGTCCACCGGTTTCATAACCTGAATGTCGAAGTTGTAGTCAGGAAGGTTACTTGTGTGTCCTTGCTAGAAGAAATCCTACCTGACCAACCTAGAGGAACGTCAGGTTCCCTGAGAGTTCTCAGAAGAGGTTGTGGTGTCAAGTTTTCGTAGTTAAGAAGCCACGAGTCGAAAGAAGTGTCAGGTTGAGAGTGTAGGTATGTACTGGTGTCCTTTTTGGTATCGGAACTGATCTGCCTGGAAACAACCGTTTCATTACAGAGACGAAAAGTTATACGACAGATCCAACCAGTATTGAAAGGAAGGTTCCTCGTTCGTAGAAAATTAAAGTACCGACGTCAGTGGTAGACGTCACTAAAACCTCGGGTTTTTTATTTCAGTCGGTGACTAAGGTGACAAAGGGGTAGATAAACGGTACTTCACTACCCTGGTCTACGGTACTAGAAGCAAAAGACTTACAACTCGAAATTCGGTTGAAAAAGTGAGAGGAGAAAGTGAAAGTAGTTCTCCGAGAAATCAAGAAGAAGTGAAAGACGGTATTCCCACCACAGTAGACGTATAGACTCTAATCACTATAAAGAGGACCGTTAGAACTAAGATACAACACGAAGGAGGTCGAGTCTCAAAGAGTACTACATGAGACGTATATTCAATTTATTCGTCCCACTGTTATATGTCGGAACTGTATGAGGAAAAGGAAAACCTGGGTCAGACAACAAGGTACAGGTCAAGATTGACAACGAAGGACTGGACGTATCTCCAAATGAATAACACTTTCTTGGAGTCAAATGAATAGACATTTTATTGTTATTTGTATGACATGGAAAGGATACAAAAGAATAATTTTACGATTTACAGTTTATATCATTGTTCTTGTGTCGGATTTAAAGGAGATTCCAGAAAAATTTTAAAGAAGAATTTTACGTGTTTTAATATTTTTAATTGGTATTTTGAACTCACGAACATGATACATAAAAGTTAGATCCAATGGAGGAGGTTTATACTCCTCCGTCTTAATGACAATAAAATTATCATTGCACCGTAAAGGGTTTCATGTAGGTGTATAGTGATCAAAGAGTCTTGTACTTATAGATAATATTCTATTCCCGAAGTATTATTCTATTAAACCCTTTCATGTCTAATCATTGTCCAAAGAAATGACGTTCCGAGTGTCTGTGAAGTTATATACCTACCTTAAGACTGACGTTCCCCCAATTTCAAAACTGGACTCTAGAGGTAGATGAAAGCCGGTGAACGTCCCGAGCACAAGATGTCTGTGGTATACTTACCGACAATGGGTCTCTTACAGACACAGGCTAGTGTCATATCGATACTGTTCCCTACTCTTTTACTGGGATTACGTTACTCTTGGTGTTCCGTTGACCCTTCCGTCTTTTCCTCCCTCTACTGGTTCTCTTTGTATGATAGAGTGGGTGTCGAAATCTTTTCCCTGGATTTCATTAATAATAACTTATTAATTGACTAATATTATTACCTTTCTTTATTAAAGAATACCATCTTTATAAACAAATACTTCAGTAGTACTAAACACTCGAATTGTCCGAATACTTGAATTGTCTTGTGACGAATGGACTTTGATAGTCAAGTCAAGTCAGAGAGTCAGTACAGGTTGAGACACGTTGGGGTACCTGACGTCGTGCGGTCCGTAGAGACAGGTAGTGATTGAGGGTCTCGAACTAGTTTCAGTACAGGTAACTCAACCACTACGGTAGGTTGGTAGAGTAGGAAACAACAGGGGAAGAGGAGGACGGAAGTTAGAAAGGGTCGTAGTCCCAGAAAAGGTTACTCGGTCGAGAAGTATAGTCCACCGGTTTCATGACCTCAAAGTCGAAGTTGTAGTCAGGAAGGTTACTTATAAGTCTTGACTAAAGGAAATCCTACCTGACCAACCTAGAGGAACGTCAGGTTTCCTGAGAGTTCTCTAAAGAGGTTGTGGTGTCAAGTTTTCGTAGTTAAGAAGTCACAAGTCGAAAGAAATATCAGGTTGAGAGTATAGGTATGTACTACTGACCTTTTTGGTATCAAACCTGATCTACCTGGAAACAGTCGTTTCATTACAGAGACGAAAAATTATACGACAGATCCAACCAGTATCGAAAAGAAGGTTCCTTGTTTGCAGAAAATTAAAGTACCGAAGTCAGTGGTAGACGTCACTAAGACCCTCGGGGGGTTTTATCAAGAGTGACAAAGGTGACAAAGGGGTAGATAAAAGGTACTTCACTATCCTGGCCTACGGTACTAGAATCAAAAGATTTACATTTCAAAATTCGATTAAAAAAGTGAGAGAAGAAAGTGAAAGTAGTTCTCCGAGAAATCAAGAAGTAGCGGAAGACGGTATTCCCACCACAGTAGACGTATAGACTGCAATGACTGTAAAGAGGTTCGTTAGAACTAAGGTCGAAGACGAAGTAGGTCGGGTCGTAAAACGTACTACATGAGACGTATATTCAATTTATTCGTCCTACTGTTATATGTCGGAACTACATGAGGAAAGGGCTAAACCTTGGTCAAACAACAAGGTACAGGTCAAGATTGACAACTGAGAACTGGACATATGTCTAAAGAGTTCTCCGTCCAGTCCACCAGACCATAAAGGTAGAGAAAGTCTTAAAAGGTGTCAAATAACACTAGGTGTATCAGTTTCCAAAAGCGTATCAGTATATCGTCTTCGTCTACAAAAAGACCTTGAGAGAACACAAAAACTACTCGGTTGCTTTACCTAGCTACTACAAACTTTAAACTAGAGACTAAGGAGACGGAAAAGATTTAGATCGAACTTGTAAACTTTCAAGTACCAAGTTCATGACAACTTCGGACCGAACCTCCTAAAACTCGTAATGAAACGATCGTGCACTTTACTCACGTTAACACGCCATCAAACTTGTAAGAAACCGTAACGGAAAGAAACCCTAACCTTACTTTTGACTGGAAAAGGTCAGGACACCGGTGACGATTCAAAAGGTTTAAACGACCGTATAACCGATGTCGTGAAAGTGTCGTAGTAGTAAATCCTAAACTTTATCGAGTTGACCTTAAGGTAGTAGAGGTGATCGAAACAAACATCACTACGAAGGATTCCGGGTGAACTGAAGTGTAACGTCCTACAGACCGAGATCCACTCGCTAGTGTAAGTAACACTAATAGACCCAGTACTTCCACAAAAAACATATTAAGAAGACACATAAGAACGGTGGAGAAGAATTATAGAAGACGAAGACAATCCACGTATGGTAAGGACAGGAAATAACACAGGTAGAAATGTACTTTACAAGGGAACCATAGAGATTAAAAGAAATTCTCTAGAGGTTAGAAAGGGTAAGATAATAAAAAGAGATGAAGAAACGTAACTAGTGGTTCCTTCCAAAAGAATAGAGAGGAACAATAAGAAACCTTGAGATGTAAGTTTACCCATATAGAAAGGAAAAGAGGAAACGGAAATCGGAGAGAAGAAAAGAGTGGATAAACATTCCGGAGAAGTTTGTTGGTAAAACGGAGAAAAGTAAAGAAAAAGGACTCCTACCAGAACTAGTGACGGAGGACATGTTACAGTGATTGGAGACAAGTATAAAGAAGTCCGTGAGACAGATAGTCTAGATTTGGGAACTTAGATAAACAGTACAGGTGACATATTAACATCCCCTAAAATAAATCCGGTATGGACTTACCGGATCACCAAAAGGGATGAAAGAAGTAAAATTCAGACTTAAACTGTTATGCCGCAAGTACTAGACTCGGTGTCAGTTGAGGACCAGACTTTGATATCGATATATACAAAGAGTACGGATTTTTTTGTTTTGTTTTGTTTTTTCTGGATCGGTTACAAGAGGTGAAAAAAGGTCATTATCTCTCACATTCTACTAGTTCTCCCGTCTAAGTAGGGTTCTTATCACCTTTCAATAAGTGTTAATGTTGATAGTCTAGAGGTGCCGTGAGTATCGTTGAAGGTTATGTAACATTTCCGAAGATTTTTTTTTTTCACACAAAAACCTTTGGTTATACGAAAGATGGGGATACCGTCTTTCACTTCTCCTTGATTTTTCGCAGAACTACTTTCACTTTCTCCTCTCACTTTTTCAACCGAATTTCGAGTTGTAAGTCTTTTGCTTCTAGTACCGTAGACCAGGGTAGTGAAGTACCCTTTATCTACCACTTTGTCACCTTTGTCACCGACTGAAAGAAAAACCCCCGAGGGTTTAGTGACGTCTACCACTGACGTCGGTACTTTAATTTTCTGCGAACGAGGAACCTTCCTTTCAATACTGGTTGGATCTATCGTATAAGTTTTCGTCTCTGTAATGAAACGGTTGTTTCCAGGCAGATCAGTTCCGATACCAAAAAGGACACCAGTACGTACCTACACTCTCAACCTGACACTTCTTTCGACTCGTGGTTTCTTAACTACGAAAACTTGACACCACAACCTCTTCTGAGACCTCTCAGGGAACCTGACGTTGCTCTAGGTTGATCGGGTAAGACTTCCTCTAGTTGGGACCCTAAAGAAACCTTCCCTACTACGATTTCGACTTTGAGATCATGAATCCGGTGCAGTACGTTTCTCAACTGAGCAACCTTTTCTGACTACGACCCTCCCTAACCCCCGTCCTCATCTTCCCCTGTTGTCTCCTACTCTACCAACCTACCGTAGTGCCTGAGCTACCTGCACTCAGACTCACTTGAGACCCTCAACCACCACCTGTCCCTCCGGACCGTACGACGCTAAGTACCCCAGCGTTTCGCATCATGTGTTGACTCGCTGACTTGACTTGACTACAAAAGGTGTACTTTAGACAATCACTTAAGACTATTCACTTTATATATTAGTTTCTTGTTTTATTAAAATAAAAATTTTTGATAAATTTTGACCATCTATCAAGTGTCAAAATCAAAAGTGAGTCGAATATAATGGTTAATAGGGTTAATAATAACCCTAATTACTTTGTTTACTGTCAAAAATGAACATAATTGACAGTCAATTACGTTCAATCTTTCTTAGATTGAATTTGACTCCAAAATAAAAGTAATGGGTTTTTATTCAAAAAAACTGATTCTCTCAAGAACTGTTCCATTCAGTTTTTAATTCGTACTATGAAACAGAGTGAACTAATACGATCTTTAATACTACATTATGCATTGAACGAATAGTTATAAGTACTTTTAATAACCAAGAGTCCTTAAATGTATCAAGTAAGACTTCTAATTTCTTAATAGTGAAAAGTTTGTAATTTCTAATCATTGTCTATATAGGATTAATTATATGTTATCTATTTGTTCCTTGATGAGAAATCGTGTCCCTTGATATAAGTCCCCGAAGGGCCTACCAAGTCACCAATTCTGAGACGGGAAGATCACGTCCCCACACCCAAGTTGGGGACCAGTCTCTTGATTCCAGGGTGTACGTGTACCACGTTGGTTTTATACCCCCCTTTTCATGATATAAGTTGTATTATTGGATATTTCCTTTTCTTAAAAATTATCTTATACATGTATATATACATATTAACTTAGTGAAACAACATATGGATTTTGATTGTGTTATGAGTTTGTTGATATGAAGTTGAAATTTTTATATATAATTCTCAATTATCTGTGATAAAACAAATTCAACTTTCATTGTCGTTTTTACGTACGTACGTATGTGTACTGACTTTAACGAAGTCAGTACAGGTTGAGAAACACTGTAATTCCTGATATCGGGCGGTCGGTCCGAAGAGACAGGTACCCTAAGAGGTCCGTTCTTATGGACTCACCCAATGGTAAAGCAGGAGGTCCCCTAGAAGGACTGGGTCCTTAGTTGGGGGTAGAGAATACAGAGGACGTAACCATCCACCCAACAAGACAGGACGATTTGGTTGTCAAAGGTAAGAGTAATCGTAGGAAACTCGGACATGAGACTCGATCTCACAGATGATCCACGGTTCGAGATACGAAGAATACACTAAAAAGTACTAAAAAACAGGATACTGGGACTCCAATATCCTTGGTGAAAGAGTTGTTCTTACCCAGTTTAATCGTTTTGTCTAATTACCCAGGTAAAACATTTCGTTTTACAGCAACAACACAGAAATTCAGTAAAGACTGAAAAAACGGTAGGGTAGTTGACATCGAGCGGTCTGAGGAGACAGATACCCTAAAGGGTCCGTTCTTATGACCTCGTTCAACAGTGAAGGAAGAAGTCCCCTAGAAGGGTTGGGTCCCTAGTTTGGACGAAGAGGACGTAACCGTCCGTCCAAGAAATGACCACTCGGTGGTCCCTTCGGAACGTTTCGTTTGATAATAAGTGTATCTGTCACACATATGACTTTTAGGAGTAATCATGACTTTATTGAATTTCTCAAGGACAGTTAGTCGTCAGAGAGTACGGGTTGGGAAAGACTAAGATGTCTAGACATAGTTTCGGATATAGTATTGTATATACTATACGATACTATGTACTATAGTCCCGTATTTCTACATGGGACGGAAACGTATTTAGTCATCAGATAGTCACCCTTATCATTTATGTCACAAGAGTCCAAAAACTGAGTTACATAGATGAAAAGGTGTAGGACCAAGGGTTCTATCGATCGATTTGTTAGTTAAGTTACAAACCTCTCGTTCTCAGCATTGTATGTTTAGACCCAAACATAAAGTAATCGTCACTTTTTCATGATGTAAATAAAGACGAACTTTAAAAGTCGTTACTCCCTGGAAAGATCACCATGTCACCTATTGTCAGACGGACGGTTACGTCCCCTGTGTGGAAACTAAGTATAAACCCCTTCCAAGTGTACGGTGTCTCGTTGCCTCGTGTATGCGGTGTTGATGACTACGGGCGTGTCGACCTCGGCGCGAGGTGTCGTTCTCTTCGGTAGTGGCACTCTTCGGGGTCGTGACGTCGATCTCTCGTCGGGGACGGGCGGTGTCGGTCTCCTTCGCACGCGTCGTGGTCGTGTTGGTGTCATTCATTCTCGAAAGTCGTTCCTCACAAGAGAGTCTGTCTTTTTTGATAGAACTGTTTGCATTAAATCGATCAAAAAAGAGTTTATAACTATTGTAATATATTTTTATAACTATTGTATAATTATCGTAATGGATGTTGTATTTTATAAGTATTATAATGTAATGTATGTATTATATTAACATTACATTACATACATACATACATATTACATTGTAACATTATATTACAATGTATTACAACAACGTATTACAACATTGTAATATAATGTTACAATGTAATGTAATATGATGTAAATGTAATGTAATGTAATGTTACAATGTTAATACATTGACAATATACCGTGGGGTGAGGTCATGAGAACGGACCTTTTAGGGTACTCACCTCCTCGGACCATCCAACGTCAGGTACCCCAGTGATCCTCAGCCTGTGCTGACTCGCTGAAGTGAAAGTGAAAAGTGAAAGTACGTAACCTCTTCCTGTACCGTTGGGTGAGGTCACAAGAACGGACCTCTTAGGGTCCCTTCCCCCTCGGACCAACCGACGACAGAGACCTCAGCGTGTCTTAACCTGTGCTGACTCCGCTGAAGCGTTGTCGTCGTCGTTGACAATATATTGTACATTACATGTAATACATTGTAATGAATGTATGTATTACATGTAATGTAACTATTGTATGTTTCTAACTATTGTAATGTATGTTGTATTTTATGACTATTGTAATGTATGTTTATAACTATTGTAATATCGTAATTATTGTCATTGTGAGAGTGATTAACGAAGATTATACTGATAAAATTAGAGATCAGACCCTTAAAGTGGACTTTGGAAGGTCGTGGTTTCTTATCATTTTTTATGTCATCAATTGTATATAGTCTTTACCTATACAAAGGTATGATGAATAACGACAATCACTTAAATTGTAGGACTTAAGAGGGATGATGTAGTCTTAGAGTATCAATTAACCGTTTTAGTCACTATTATTCTGATTTCGTTACTTTAGTTACACTGAAATAACGTCAGAGTTGAAGATTTTCAATATTAAAGATGTTCTCCTAAACATTAAATTTCTTGGCTACTTTGGTCAAAAGGGTGTATTTTGTTATTTCTACTGAAGTATTTATTTGGTATTTTTATAAGGGAACCTCTTTTATCTGAATTTATAGAAAATCTATATAGAAGTTTAAAACGTGTAAATTATACTCTCATTTGTCGGAATCCTTTGTAGAGGGAAGTAGAGACAAATTATTGTATCCGTACTGATTGTCCTTATTTAGACATCTTATAAGTTCAGTCTTCCTACGAATCTTTATTAGGTCTGGATGAGATGACAAAAAATTAAGGTCAGGAGTCTACTCCTGCATCTAGATTTCTATTTTTATCGCTGTCATTGAAACTCCTTATGTTTGAGGTGGTGTTTGTACCAAGATGAGTTCTTGGTACGGGGTTTGTAATAGGTGTCGACTAGAACCTAGAAGTCGGAGAGGTCGTACTAAGGGGATTCATAGGTATACGTCAGATATTAAAGGAAAGACCTTTTTTTTTTTTTTTCCGGGAACCGGTTAATTGAAAGAAGGTTGATCCCGAGAACTACTTTCACTTTCTCCTCTCACTTTTTCAACCGAATTTCGAGTTGTAAGTCTTTTACTTCTAGTACTGTAGACCAGAGTAGTAAAGTGTCCTTTATCTACCCCTTTGTCACCTTTGTCACAGTCTGAAAGAAAAAGCCCCGAGGTTTTAGTGTCGTCTACCACTGACGTCGGTACTTTAATTTTCTACGAACGAGGAACCTTCTTTTCAATACTGGTTGGATCTATCGTATAAGTTTTCGTCTCTGTACTGAAACGGTTGTTTCCAGGTAGATCAGTTCCGATACCAAAAAGGTCACCAGTACATACCTACACTCTCAACCTGACACTTCTTCCGACTCGAGGCTTCTTGACTACGAAAACTTGACACTACAACCTCTTCTGGGAACTCTCAAGGAACCTGACGTTCCTCTAGGTTGGTCAGGTAAGCCTTCCTCTAGTCGGGACCGACATGAGACCTCCCTTACTACGATTTCGACTTTGAGGTCATGAAACCGGTGGAGTACGCTTCTCAACTGAGTGACCTTTTCTGAGTCTACGACCCTCCCTAACCCCCGTCCTCCTCTTCCCCTGCCGTCTCCTACTCTACCGACCTACCGTAGTGCCTGAGTTACCTGCACTCAGACTCACTTGAGGTTCTCAACCACTACCTGTCCCTCCGGACCGCACGACGCTAAGTACCCAGCGTTTTACAGTCTGTACTGACTCGCTGACTTGACTTGACTTGACTTGATTGAGGTAAATGGACGAGAAGTATTGGAGGACCTCTCTGAAAAAAAAAAAAAATTGAAATAAAATGAAATGTTATGACATAACCAAAACGGTATGTAACTGTACTTAGGTGGTACCCACATGTACTCAAGGGTTTGTACTTGGGGGGCGGGTGGAGGGAGGGGTATTGTAGAGAGACCCAGTAGGGGCACGTGGTCGGGGTTCGTACGACATAGGACGTAGTCTGTATCTGACCGCTAAGCNCAGTCTGTACCTGACCGCTAAGAAGCTAAGAATGTACCATCATATGTACAAAGTTACGGTAAGAGGGTTTAGTAGGGTGGGAGAGGGAGAGGGAGTCTCAGGTTTTCAGGTGATATGTGTACACAGAAAAAAGGACAGAACGTATGTCCCAGTAGTAACGGTAGAAAGATTTAAGGTATATATACACAATCATATGACATAACCACAAAAAGAAAGACCGAATGAAGTGAGACATATTAACCGAGGTCAAAGTAGGTAGAGTAGTCTTGACTAAGTTTACTTAAGAAAAATTGCCGACTCATTATGAGGTAACACATATACATGGTGTCGAAAGAATAGGTAAGTAGACGACTACCTGTAGATCCAACAAAGGTACAGGACCGATAATATTTGTCACGACGCTACTTGTAACCCCATGTACACAGAGAAAGTTAAGACCAAAGGAGCCACACATACGGGTCGTCACCCTAACGACCCAGTATTCCATCAAGATAAACGTTAAAAAATTCCTTAGAGGTGTGATAAGAGGTATCACCGACATGATCAAACGTAAGGGTGGTTGTCACATCCTCCCAAGGGAAAAGAGGTGTGGGAGAGGTCGTAAATAACGAACGTCTAAAAACCTAGTGTCTGTAAGACTGACCACAGTTCACCATGGAGTAACACCAAAACTAAACGTAAAGAGATTATTACTCACTACAACTCGTGGCAAAGTACACAAACAATCGGTAGGTATACAGAAGAAACCTCTTTACAGATAAATCAAGGAACCGGGTAAAAAAATAACCCAGCAAAGAAAAAGACATTAACTCGACGTATTCAACGAACATATAAAAACTCTAATCAACAAACAGTCAACGAAGTAAACGATAATAAAGGAGGGTAAGTCTTCCGACAGAAAAGTGGAACGAATATAAAAGGAAACAACACGTCTTCGAAAATTAAAATTAATCTAGGGTAAACAAATAAAAACGAAAATAAAGGTCTTAAGACCCTCCACCTAGTATCTCCTAGGACGACACTAAATACAGACTCTCACAAAACGGATACAAGAGGAGATCCTCAAAATATCAAAGACCAGAATGTAAATCTAGAAATTAGGTAAAACTCAAATAAAAACACACCCCACAATCTTTCACTAGATCAAAGTAAGAAAATGTTCACCAACTGGTCAAAAGGGTCGTGGTGAACAATTTCTCTAACAACAAAAAGACCAAATAATTTATGTGATACAATAACGTTTGTAATAGAATGTTTAATAGTATACTCTGATAAGTAGTTATTGTTGGTTGTTTTCACTTAGAATAAGGAACTAATTATTTATGGAGACAAATGATGATAGTCACTACTGTCAGTTTCCGTCAACCACACTATGTCACACATACTTATACCTATCACATGGAGGTGTCCTTTTTATAAAAGCTGTACTTTTTATAAAGTCACTCAAAGGAAATTTTTTTTTTTTTTCTTCGTAAAAAGTGACTTAAAAAGTTATATAGGAACTCTACGTCGATTTTTACAAACCTATGATTTCGAGACTCTACTTAAATTGTTCATTAAAACTTCTCCAGTAATAATCATCGAAGACTATTAAAAGATCGGTATAAACGACGAGAGAGGGAACATTGAGTATGTATTAACAAGGTGACGGTAAATATAATTAGTTGCTACGAGAATAAGATTAAGATTTTATGTAAATTAGTTTAAAATCGATATGATGTATAGGAGGTTTTCGGTAAAAGGGTGTGTATAAACTGTAATTGACCCTTGAAATGTGTAAAAGTTATAGTAGAGAGAGTAGTTCAAGATAACGTGGAGATAAGACTTAAAACGGTTAATCAAAAGTAACGAAGATTCAGTGTACTACCCTATGACCTAATTACTATGTTCTATTTCAAAAATAAAAGTAGTCTTTTAAATAGTAATTTTTATATGGTACTATAAGTGTGTCCGATTTAAAAAAAATTATCAATATACACAGTAAAAGAGAAAATGGTGAGTTATTTGTGGACGTTATTGTCCTCAAAGTGTATTTATCAACACCCTATTTATTGAGTAACATGGTACTGATACTCAAAGAAGAAAGTAACCTTTATTAATTTTCTGTAACTAATTCGCGTCAATTGTGAAGACGGTTCATAGTTAAGTTAAACTTTCAAAATTCGAAAATAAAAGTTTTTATAGTGACGTTTTATATGTCTTCACAGTAAAACATATAAACTAAATTTTTGATAAGATTTTATAGAATTAAAAGTATTGACATGATTTAAATAGGAGATTTTGAAAACAAATTTTAACTTTAACAGGGAATAATCAGTTATAAAATAGTTATAAAGTGATAAATGTAAATATTTAGGACGTAAACTCGTATCGAGATATAAAAAATTAAGTAGTAAGAAGAATTATTATTTAGTTAGGTACAATTCACGTTAGATATAAATCATTTGACACCGTCAACAATGTTTAAGTTATTACAAGAAAGACTTTTTGTGAGTCTAAGATATCAGGTTTTACACTGACTTTTTAGAGTTGTGAAAATGAGTGTTGTGTTTTTGTTAAGGACCGAAACAGAGTGTTAATTGATGATTAATGTGTTTTTATTTTTACTTAAAATGAGAGAGAAATGTCACTACTAGTTTAACTGAGAGTGTCCGATCTTTTAGTTTACTTGTCAATTACTTTCTTTACTACTTGTTAGGTAAAGATGGGTCATCCATGTGAGTCACGTGAGGAGACGATTAACGACAGAACGAAACACTCGACAATAAACAGTGTCATTAAAAACAGTTCGTACGTTTAAGAGGTAATTGTCTAAATACGTTTATAAAGATGTAATACCACATGATATATAATAATAATATGACAAGACAAGGTGAGATATGATAAAAAGAAAAGGAAAAATTTTACGACTAACATTAGGTGTTCTAATCAAAATAATGGATGAGTTCCCAGTGTTGGTCGTAAAAGTTTTTGTGATTAAATACGATATGTTGTGGTACCTTCTACTGTTTTCGTAGTTTTTAATTTAACCCCGTGTAATGTAACTTTCGTAGACGGAATTTGTGTAGATCAGAGACCTTGAAGAGGTGAAGGGTAGATGGACGAAGGATGAGTGAAGGGTTCGGGGGACATAATTATTAGTAAGTAATCCGTTCCCAACAAATGTTTCACTTGTCAGTATAAAGAGATTTTTAACAACCCTATACAGTGTTTGTTATTACTATCACTAATATGTTTGAAATTACAAATATTTAAACTTTATCTACTGTTAATATTCGTCTTGAATCTCGACTTTTTAGTCCTACGGTGATAATTCAGGTTTGGAGTCTTCTACTCGAACCTGACAAGATCAATAGTCCGAACCAGGTTCCAGTGAAGACTTGTCGTGTGTGTCACCGTTGTATTTTGGAAGATCGACTCTGTCACCTCATATACCTTATTCTCCTGGCCGAGGCCTTAGTCTGAAAGACCCGAATTTAGAGTAGGATGGGTACAGTTACGACATAAGTCAAAGGGTTTGACATTTTGTCCAATTGTTGGTATAGAGTATCCCTACGAATTCCTTAATTGTTCTCAACTTGTTTCGTGAGTCTCGTTATGACCGTGTATCATTCGTGTGTGTCTACAATTTTTTTACAACATTAATAAGACAATGAGAAACTAGGGAAGTGACCATACAGAGGAGGTAGGTGCCCTAAAAGATCCGTTCTTGTGACCTCACCCAACGGCAAAGGAAGAGGTCCCCTAGTAGAGTTGGATTCCTAGTTTGAGTCCAGAAAGAGTGACGTCCGTCTAAGAAATGGTAGACTCAGTGGTCCCTTAGGGGTGAAAGTTTTATTTGTTTCATGAATCTGGTTATGACCGTGTGTCATTCGTGTGTGTCTACAATTATTTGTAACATAAATAAGACAATAAGAAACTATTGAAGTGATCATACAGATGTATACATACATTTAGAACCATGTAAAAGACGGAATTAAAAGAGACTCGTAACATGTTCCGTAAGGAGATTACGGAGACGACAATTGCTTTGTATGTAAAACTTCCAAATAATTTTATAAAAAAAATCCAAATAATTTTATAAAAAGAAAGAAAAGAGGATAATATATAAAATATTACGATAGAAGTCTTTTGGAAACGTCAATTAGATAAAGTAGTGGGTAAGAAAACAAGTACGTGTTATAAACAAGTACACGTTATTATTTTGTCTACACTACGATTCAGGACCTTACTATGTCAGGTACAATAGTTTCCTCAATTACTGGACTACCCCACCTTACTTGTGTGTGTGTTTTTAATTAAGATCTAATATATATATCGTTCCCACTAAGTCTCTTTTTCTAATTTTTACAAAACCTTTATGTCCTATTATGTTTATAAATACAGTTACCCTTCTCAGTGACTTTTCCCTTGTAAGTCTAACGGAGTCTCGTATTTATCCTCGAACCGTTTCCTCTTCAAGTTGACCGCATTGTCTTAAGATTCGTCATTTTCTCCAGGATAAACCAAAAGTATCCTGTTAACATCCTCTTGACACCTGCTTTCAAACCTCCCTCACTCCAGTTCCTAATTCTTATTAATTCCTAGTACTTAATTGTCCTCGACCCTGACGTGTTCTTCGACTACTGTTTTCCCTACATCCATTTTCATATTCTAGAACTTGAACTATAAATTAACGATTACATTGACATAATTGAAGGATAACGACGATAATATTTAAGGGTGTTTAAGTCACCGAATTTAGTTGTATTTAAAGAAGAGAATGTCAACAAACCTCCAGTCTTCAAGTTTTGGTCAGAGAGACTGAAGTTTCTCACAGTCGTCTTGACTGAGGAAGACCCCGGAGGTTCCCCTTTCAGACGAAGGAACTGAAAAGTCGGTCGAAAAAGGGCACCAATGGAGATAAGGAACCGAACACGGGGAGAGGTAGAAGTTTCGCGTAGGTAAGTTAGGGACGACCTCAGTAACATGACGGAAGAAAGGAAGACTGAGTCTGAGAAGAACTTATAGGTAGTACTAATGTATTCCGGGTGGAACTAGTAAGTCCCATTGAAAAGGTAGAGTTCTAGAAGTCGAATTAGTGTAGAAGTTTCAGGAAAATCGGTATGTTCCTTTGTAAGTGTCCAAGATTCCTAATTCTACACGTGTACAAACCCCCGGTAATAATTCGGATGGTGTCACTATTTACCTTTAGTTATTTCCTCCCCTCTCTGACTCGAATAGACTCGAGACGGTGCAAAATCCGTAGAATTGTATTCCTCCGTTCTACAGAATAATGATGTAATTGTCGTTGATCATTCTCGGTTGAGTGACCTTTTCTGGGACTACGACCCTTTCTAACTCCTGTCCTCCTCTTCACCCACTGTCTCCTACTCTACCGACCTACCGTAGTGGGTGAGTTGTCTGTACTCAAACTCGTTTGAGGTCCTTGGGACCGTTCGACGTCAGATACCCCAACGTTTCTCAGTCTGTATTGAATCGTTGACTTGTTGTCGTTACCCTGGTCATGGTGTTGTCCAACATTAGCGACAGAATGTTCTTTACTTTTTGTTATCTAAGTTGTCTAGTTATGGTCGGGAGTCTTTCAATTGCACTTTCTACATCTACAACTGACAGAGTGTGGTTTATGTTAAAGTTTTTCTGACTTTTGATTTTTAGTTTACATCTCCTGAAAGGACTACCAGTTCACCAATTCTGACACGAAAGGTTACGTCCCCCACGTCCAAATTAGGGACCACGTCCCTCGATTCTTGAATGTACGGAACACCGGTTTTTTGGTTTTGTAATATATAATTTTTTTTTTTTTTTTCGTTATGACATTGTTTAAGTTCTTTCTGATTTTTACCAGGTGTAGTTTTTTAGAAATTTTTTTTATATTTATACTTAAGAAACGTATAATTACAATAACTTCGCGTATTCAGACTCTTTTGTACAGGTTTCATTTCGGCCATTTCGGAAGTCCCGTTGGTTGTAGATTTGTTTCCTCGTCGAAGACACCTAAGATCTATAAGATCCTGTTAAGATTAAAATTGATGGCCGAGATAACAAACTACAAGGATCGGGTTAAAACCCAAGTCAATCTAGCGTCTGAACTCCACAAGTACAGAGGTCTACACCAATGTGACAACCTCGCGGTCATCGTGGAAGGGGACGCCATCGGGTAGACATCGGGTTGTCCGGCCTCTCGGTTCTTGGGTAGTCGTAGAGGTGGGTGGTACCGATGTCAGGTGTACCAGGAGGACTAAGGGACGGGTTCTCAGTTCCTTTGTCCTAAAAATTTAGTAATTCGAGGACCGAGGAAGAAGCACCGTGATCATGTCGTTCCACCATCTCCGACAGATGCGAAGAAAGATTCAGTAAGGGATTGAAATGGTAAAACGATTTGATTTGAACAAGTAAATTAGTATAATTCCTGACTTGACACAGGGGACGGTTTAAGTATATGACTTTGGAAGTTCAGGTTCCCCAGTGTTTCTCAGTTTGTACCGACTCGTTGAAAGTGAGTAAATGAGTGGGGGTCCTGGAGTCTTATACTGACGTAAACCTTCATTCTCGAAATTTTTCAACTAATACAAGTTTACTCCAGAGAGATTAACCCAGAGTTAGGTTATACTGACAACACAAATTTGCTTCTCCGTTACATCCGAGAGTTCCTTTGTAGTCGCCACTCGTACTTGTCTCCTCGGAACACTCCTATATCTCTCTTCCGTCGGTGGACGTTCTCTTCTTTCCGGAGACTTCTTCGGTTTTGGCCGTTGTGGAACTAGAAGGGAAGATCGGAGGTTTTGACACTCTTTAATTTAAAGACAACAAATTCGGTGGATACCATAAAACAATACCTTCGGGAAAGTTTGGTTATGTTTATCGAACGTGAGCTCAATCGTTTATTTAAGACCTTTCGTGCTCTCTGTCTGACGTAAAACATATACAACCACGAGTACGACGACGACGACGACGACGATTCAGGGAAGTCAGCACAGGCTGAGACACGCTGGGGTCTCTGTCGTCGGTGGTCCGAGGGGGTAGGGACCCTAAGAGGTCCGTTCTTGTGACCTCGCCCAACGGTAAAGGAAGAGGTTACGTGGTTTCACTTTTCACTTTCACTTCAACGAGTCAGCGCAGGTTGAGGATCGCTGGGGTACCTGACGTCGGGTGGTCCGAGGAGGCAGGTACCCTAAACGGTCCGTTCTCATGACCTCACCCCACGGTAACGAAAGAGGATGGAATACGGTTTAATAGTGGAATTGTGAGAGAAATGTCTTCTTTTTTTTTGTTTTCAACTAGTAAAAGAAATCAGAATTTTATATCGTATGGAGTTTCGGTACGAAATAAATAAACAAAAAATTTTCGGAAATAACTTAAACAATGTTTGGGTGTCCGGGACGTAACCTTCCCCTTCAGGGTTGGTGACTTGGTGGTCCCTTCAGGAGTTTCAGTACCAAATTTATACTTGCGGCCCGCATCAACTTTTGGGTAACAGTAAAATAAACGAGTCGACTGTTCCACGAAAGTGCGAATGATAGACTGAGAAGGTTCTCAGGACACTCTTCCGTCTGTCCCGTCTTTACTATTGTGTGAGTAATTGACTACTCTTCTCAGACAGCTTGTGATTGGTTGGACTGGTGTAAATGTTTACAATAGTCAACCGTCTTCTTTTTGAGTCTAACTTATGGTCAGGTGAATTAAAGTTCTTACATATCTTTTTTTTTTTTNTTTTTTTTTTTTTTTTTTTTTTTTTTTTTTTTGAAGATGATCTTGTTTCCTCGAGTCTAAGAAAAGTTCTATGTAAATTTCTAACCCTTTTTCTATTTTACGAAATTTAAATTTATCTTATCTATTAACTGATTCTAGTCTAAGGACGAATGAATCTACATTTTAAGTACTTTGTAACTCTTTCCACTACCTCACTCCCTTAGTTTGTTATTACTCAGTGGAAGATCGGACTAATTGAGGGACTAGGTCCATATGGACACTGGAGGATCACGAAAGACCGGAAAGAGAACAAATGAGATTTGAGCCAGCCGGGTAAACACCTTACGTGTCCGTTGACACATGACTAACCGATTCACTGACTTATATTGGACCCAATTTGACAGTTAATTAAATACACCGAAAAGTGAAACCTAGACCATTTTACGTAATATCGACGGAGCTTACCTTATGTCTATTAAAGACATATAGGTATTACATCGACGTTGATACCGAGGACACACAAATATGTCTACTAAGAGATCCCTACTGAACCTAACACAAAGGACATTGAAGTGTTGTAAGACTACATTCGAGAATAATATTTAGTTTAATGACGGATGTAAACGGTAAACGTTTTTTATTTTTGGTTGTAGTTTGATTTGTTTCTCTCTTGATTCACCCTGCTTACTGTCCCGTCTTCCGACAATGGTTTTATGTAAAGTCGGGTGGACCCGAAGGTAGAGAAGAGTAAAATTTAATAAGGAAAACAATCCATCCATCTTATCCTTTGTCCTCAGGTTTTACCGCCACCGATTTTCTGTTCCTTCCCTTTTCGGGCGCTTTTATCTTGTCTCCTTCCAGTTTCCTTCCAGGTTCCTGGTCTCACCCCTGAAGTCCCTCTTGTTTGTCGTTAGGACCGACCGGGTTAGACGTGTCCCGTCCGGGTCCCCCTCCTCTTTTGTATATTTTCCTCCTCGGTTTCGTGAGAGAAAGAGAGAGAGAGAGGGGCTGCACACACGTGAGAAGGAGAAAGAGAGAGGGAGAGAGAGAGGGTGTGTGACCGTGTGAGGAGGTGAGAGAAGAAAAGGTAGAAACCCAACCGTACGGGAGTACGAAACTCCTACCTAAGAGGACGATAGAAAATTTATTTTGTCTCGACATTGTGACTAAACAGATTCTCGACATTGTTCCAAACAGGCTCTGGACTCTCGACACTGCGCGACTCCCGAAATTACAGGCAGCGAGGTGTAGAAACGACACTACTCTGTCTTGGCTCCTCGTATACAAGGGGACTGTGAAGTATTGAGGGATCGTTAGATACCTGTCACGGAGTGTTTTTACAAAGGAAAGTTGTCTTCGTTCTAATGTCTTAAACGAAAAACACTAGTCATATATCAATGCCACCCTCACGATTGGAGAAGTTATAAGGGGTAACTCTGAGATCCATCCTTTAATCACTATGGAAACTGTGTTTTAAAAGACGTAAAGGACTTAGGTCGGTCCCTGAAAAATTTTTCTACATTGTCATGTCATCCTTCGACATTTTATGTTCTGTGGTTCTCAGGTGTTTTAATCAAGTTGATATACCTATGGGACTACTGTTTTGTATGGAAATAAAAAGAATATTATAATAAAAAAGATTCCAGGCAGATCAGTTCCGATACCAAAAGGGTCACCAGTACATACCTACACTCTCAACCTGACACTTCTTCCGACTCGCGGTTTCTTAATTACGAAAACTTGAGACCACAACCTCTTCTGAGACCTCTCAGGGGACCTGACGTTCCTCTAGGTTGGTCAGGTAAGACTTCCTCTAGTCGGGACCCTAAAGAAACCTTCCTTACTACGATTTCGACTTTGAGGTCCTGAAACCGGTGGACTACGTTTCTCAACTGAGTAACCTTTTCTGAGTCTACGACCCTCACTAACCCCCGTCCTCCTCTTCCCCTGCTGGTTCCTACTCTACCGACCTACCGTAGTGCCTGAGCTACCTGTACTCAGACTCACTTGAGACCCTCAACCACTACCTGTCCCTCCGGACCGCACGACGTCAAGTACCCCAGCGTCTCTCAGTCTGTGTTGACTCGCTGACTTGACTTGAATACTCCTTCATATATCCCTTTATACGGTATCTAGTTCCTACTTCAACCTTCTCGGATATTGTTGTCCTGTTATTCTTATCTGGACGTAACATAAAAGGTTTGGACCACAAATTCTTATTTGGATGTAAATTATCAGTCAAACGAGTCAAGTCAAGTCAGCGAGTCAGCACAGGCTGAGAAACACTGGGGTACTTAGCGTCGTGCGGTCCGGAGGGACAGGTAGTCGTTGAGAGTCTCAAGTGAGTCTGAGTGTATGTACCTCAGGTACTACGGTAGGTCGGTAGAGAAGGAGGCAGAAAGGGAAGAGGAAGACGGGGGTTAGAGAGGGTCGTAGTTTCAGAAAAGGTTACTCAGTTGAGAAGTTTATTCCACCGGTTTCATGACCTCAAAGTCGAAATCGTAGTCAGGAAGGTTTCTTTAGGGTCCCAACTAGAGGAAGTCTTACCTGACCAACCTGGAGGAACGTCAAGTTCCCTGAGAGTTCTCAGAAGAGGTTGTAGTGTCAAGTTTTCGTAATTAAGAAGTCGCGAGTCGGAAGGAGTGTCAGGTTGAGAGTGTAGGTATGTACTGGTGTCCTTTTTGGTATCGGAACTGATCTGCCTGAAGTCAACCGTTTCATTACAGAGACGAAAACTTATATGATAGAACCAACGAGTATTGAAAAGAAGGTTCCTCATTCACAGAAAATTAAAGTACCGACGTTAGTGGTAGACGTCTCTAAGACCTCGGGGGGGGAGTTTTTCAGTCGGTGACTAAGGTGACAAAGAGGTAGATAAAGGGTACCTCACTACCCTGGCCTACGGTACTAGAAACAAAAGACTTACAACTCGAAATTCGGTTGAAAAAGTGAGAGGAGAAAGTGAAAGTAGTTCTCCGAAAAATCGAGGAGAAGTGAAAGACGGTATTCCCACCACAGTAGACGTATAGACTCCACTAACTATAAAGAGGGCCGTTAGAACTAAGGTCGAACACAAAGAAGGTCCGGTCGCAAAGAGTACTACATGAGACGTATATTCAATTTATTCGTCCCACTGTTATATGTCGGAACTGCATGAGGAACAGGATAAACCTTGGTCAGACAACAAGGTACAGGTCAAGATTGACGACGAAGGACCGGACGCATGTCTAAAGAGTTCTCCGTCCAGTCCACTAGACCATAAGGGTAGAGAAAGTCTTAAAAGGTGTCAAATACCACCAGGTGTTCCAGTTTCCGAAACCGTATCAGTTATTTCGTCTTTATCTACAAAAAGACCTTGAGAGAACGAAAAAGGTACTAGGTCACCTACAACCGTTAAACTAGAGACCAAGGAGACGGAAAAGATTTTGGTCGAACTTGTAGTCCTTCAAATGCCAAGTGTATAACGACTTCGGACCTAACCTCTTAAAACTCGTAATGAAATGATCGCACACTCTACTCACGTTAACACGCCATCAAACTCGTAGGAAACCGTAACGGAAAGAAACCCTGACCTTACTCATGACTGTAAAAGGTCAGGACACCGGTGAAGACTCAAAAGGTTTAAACGACCGTACAACTCACGTCGTGAAAGTGTCGTAGTAGAAAGTCCTAAACTTTATCGAGTTGACCTTAAGGTAGTGGAGGTGATCGAAACAAGCATCACTACTAAAGATTCCGGGTGAACTGAAGTGTAAGGTTCTACAGACCGAGATCCACTCACTAGTGTGGTAGCACGAATAGACCCAGCACTTCTAGGAAAGACATGTCAAGAAGACACATAAGAACGGTAGAGAAGAATTAGAGAAGACGAAGACAATCCAGGTATGGTAAAGACAGGAAATAGCTCGGGTAGAGACGTACTTTACAAGGGAACGATAGAGATTAAAAGAACTTCTCTAGAGATCAAAAAGGGTAAGACAAGAAAAGGAGATAAAGAAACGTGACTAGTGACTTCTTACGAAAGAATAGAGAAGAACGATAAGAAACCTTGAGACGTAAGTCTACGAAGATAGAAAGGAAAAGAGGAACCGAAAAGTGAAGAGAAGAAAAGTGTCGATAAACATCCCGAAGGGGTCTGTCGGTGAAACGAAAAAACGTAAAGAAAAGGTACCCCTACCAGAACTAGGGACAGAGGACGTGTTACAGTGCTTGGAATAAGGTATCAAGTAGTCCGTGAGATAGATAGTCTAGATCAGGGAATTTAGATAAAGAGTGAAGGTGACATATTAGTCTTCCCTAAACTAAATCCAGTATGGACTTACCAGATCGTCAAAAGGGACGAAAGAAGTTAAATTCAGACTTAAACCATTATTCCTCAAGTACTAGACTCGGTGTCAGTCGAGGACCAGAACGAAAACAACTGACATATCTCGAAGAGGTAGAAAACGACGTCTCTTATATTAGTTAGACTAAAACCACAACTGGTAGATCACTATAGGTACACATCTCAGAAGAGAACACAACAACCTTCTCCCACAAACGATACTGGTCACGTAAGAGAACGTTTTGAGATAATTAGAAACGGGACGAAGTAAGGCATAAGGTTCCGGTTTAAACGGACAATGAGGTCCACAAAGAACTGAAGGATGAAAACGTAAGGTCAGGGGATATTACTTTTCCTGTAGAAAAAACCCACAATCAAGATTTTCCAGAACATCCAGAAGTGTCTTGGTAAGTTGAAGTCGAAGAAGTCGCAATGACCAACCCCGTATCTGAACCTAATGACACTATAACTTACCAAACGGAACCTTTACTTGTCTATAGTAAGACAGTAAAAACTCTAACGTAGGTTCCTGACGTAAAACCTGAGAAGACAACTGGTACTACCGATGAGGTAAAGAAGACTCCCTAAGGATGGGTGTCATTATCTATATTAGCAGTAGACTCAATTTAAGTGGGTAAGGTCAGGTAAAATCAAGCGACTAAGGATCTTACAACTGCAAGAGAGAACGGTAGAGGACAAAACTGGTGAAGGTTAAACGGAACTAAGTACCTGGACTGTAAGGTTCAAGGATACGTTATAACGAGAAATGTCGTAGTCTGGAACGAAGATAGTGTTCAGTGTAGGTGGCGACCCATGACAAAAACGAAACCGAGGTAGGGAAGTAAGAAAGACCTCAATAAAGAGGTTACTGGAGGTCATCGTATAACCCGNTAAAATCAAGCGACTAAGGATCTTACAACTGCAAGAGAGAACGGTAGAGGACAAAACTGGTGAAGGTTAAACGGAACTAAGTACCTGGACTGTAAGGTTCAAGGATACGTTATAACGAGAAATGTCGTAGTCTGGAACGAAGATAGTGTTCAGTGTAGGTGGCGAACCATGACAAAAACGAAACCGAGGTAGGGAAGTTAGAAAGACCTCAATAAAGAGGTGACTGGAGGTCATCGTATAACCCGTGGATGACTGGACCCCTCATAGAGAAAGTCATAGGATAGTAAAACGGAAAAGTATTACAAGTACCCCAAGAGTTCCGTTCTTATGACTTCACCAAACGGTAAGGGAAGAGGTCACCTGGTTTAAGACAGTCTGGAGAGGTGGTACTGGGCGGGCAGAACCCAACGGGGCACCCGTACCGAATCAAAGTAACTCAATCTGTTCCGACACCAGGATCACACTAATCTGACTGATCTAAAGACAGTCATACCAAAGTCACACAGACGGGAGACTACGGGAGAACGTTGTGGATGGTAGAATGAACCCAAAGAGAATGGAACCCGAACCCCATAGAGAAGTACCGGCCCTCCTCGATGGGGCGAAGGTTCCAGTCCCCACTACCGACTCTCCTCGGTGGGGCACAGGCTCCGGTCCCCGCCGCCGGCCTTCCTCGTTGGGGTGTGGGCTCCAGTCCCGTCGCTGACCCTCCTCGTTGGGGTGCGCGTTCCTCACCACCGACGGACCCGAGACCTCCCGGATCTCCTCGGTAGGGTATAACTTCCAGTCCTTCCCGCCGCCCTCCTCTATGGGGAGTAGGTTCCATTCCTCGTCACCGACACGAAACGACCTCGTCGACACTTCTCTATGCGGGGCGGGTTCCATTCTCAGTGAAACAATCCACCAGTAATAGAACTGTGGTACGATACAGTCCTTGATTTCTTCGACAGGTTCCAAGACTTTGAATCTCACTTTGAATCGGTAACCACTTACCGAGAAGTGGTTTAGAGAGATTCATTACCGTAATATTATTAATTCAGTATTTTCTCTTGCTGTAAGTGTTCGTGACTTTCTACGCACCTCTTATTTGAATGAGGAAGGAAATTTCTACGAGACGGTAGATTTAGATTTAACAAAAGGAGAATAGTTAAATGACAATTTGAACCAACAATTTCGTATATACAATCTGAAAGGACAACCAGGTCACCAATTTTTAGACGGTCGGTTACGTTCCCTGTGCCAAGTTAGGGACCAGACCTTCTAAAGTGTACGACGTCTCGTTGATTCAGGTACACGACGTTGATGACTCGGGTACCGGACCTTGGGTGTGAGGTGCTCTCCGGTGGTGTTATTCTTCTGGTGTGCGGTGTTACTTGTCAGCGGGGACGAGTGACGTTGATCTCTTTCGGGTGTACGTCGTTACCTCTGGGTCACGTCGGTTTTGATTTTCATTTATTTTTAAAAATTATTTTATTATTTCTTATATTTAATAAACGAAAGTACAGTAGGTCGAATAAACTAGGAGTGTTATCGAGACACTTCACATTTATTTACTTAATTTAGTTGCTCACTTAAAAATGAAAGAAGTACAATATCTACCTCTTTGACTCCGACTTTGTCACATTCACGCTGTCGTATGTTAATAAATAAACATCTTGATCTTTGGTTTAAAGGTTTGATGTCTAATATAAGAAAATACAGTAATCGAGAGTAATTACTATTTAATACGAAACCTTTTCAATCATTTTGTGTTATCGTCATTTTTCTGATTGTGTGGATAGCTAAGTGGGTTGTATTACCTTCCAATAGTATGTCGACTTGCTATGTGTGAAAAGACAAGAAGTCTGTCTTATTATTACTAGAGTCGGTCTTCTCTTGTGGTGAACATTATGGACTTACATTTTATTATTTATCTAACGTAAAAAAACCGTTGAAGTAGATAGGTGACTAAACTACTTGATTGAAATAATTCTCGAATGGTATACGGTGCCTGACTAGATCGACAATGTCTTTCCTGTTAATCTACTACTGTGAGACTGAAACCCCCGTGTGCATCCAATCACTCCGTGTGCATGCATAACACGACACAACTCGGTGAGTCAGTACAGTTTGAGAAACGCTGGGAACCCTGAGATCGGACAGTCCGAGGAGACAGGTACCCTAAAAAGTCCGTTCTTATAACCTCACCCGACAGTAAAGGAGGAGGTCCCCTAGGAGGGTCGGTTCCTTAGCTTGGACGTAGAGGACACAGAGGACGTAACGTCCTCCTAAGAAATGGACGACTCGGTGGTTCCTTCTGACAATCACTCCACGTGTCTGTAACTTAAGGTCGTCACTTCACTCACTCCGTAGATTTCTGATGATGTTCTCGTGTCCCCTTCTTTGTGGAGTAAGACAGATCCCCGCAGTACCCTCCGTTAAGAAGTTTAGACTTATGGGATCTGATCAAAGCTCCTCTTTTTTCCTTTTTTTTGTATGACGTTATCTATAACGAACAAAGTAAAGGTGATATTGTACGAGTACAGATAAAGGTAAGATTTTAAGACTCATAAGACCCTTATGGGTCTTTGACCTTAATACTCAGTTCACACTTATACCATCGATACAGGAGCAGACAATAGATATAGTAAAGAACCTAACTAAAATTGCCTAGAAAGAGGAGTAATACCTAGTATAAAAGGACGAAAGACGTATGAAACATCCAAAACCAACCTTCAGTTTGTAATGTTGAAAATGAAACAACCTACGTCTATAAACAAAAACATCAGATTGATTATAAGAGGTCGAAAAAGAGATCCTATGTAATTTCAATGAACCTTTACAAAGGACAGGAAGAATAGAACAAAATTCTAAAGAATCGACTCTGGACTTGTCACAAATGAGATCCTGATTACTTAGGGGTGATGATTGCGTTCTGGGACGACTCATGAGATAGGTCACAGGACTCGCAATCTAAAAGGGTCCGTCTGACCATCGACCTCGTCCGTGATAAGGCCCCGGTCATACTCACACGCCGTCAGAAGGATGATTTATAAAACCTATTAAGACGGGGACATACCCACCAAGGAAGTACACGGACGTCAATAGTCGTGAGGTGACTTACGAGTTCCCCTGTACGGAAATCTCAAGAGAGACTTTGAACGAGAGGTGTCAAAGGGCAGGACACGTGGGCCGATGGCACCAGAGGGTCTAAAAGATGAGGTGGAGAGTTGAGTTCTTCTGGTAATCTGGGACGGACCCAAGAGAAGGGACACGATGTGACCATTCGACAGAATGTCGTTATTCGATGTCCCTGAAAGGACCGCCAGATACCAATTCTGAGGTACGAAGATTACGTCCCCCGTGTCCAAGCTAGGGCCCAACCCCTTGATGTATGTTCCGTCATTTTTTTTTTTTTTTTTGTTTTGATGTTGTTAGCAATTCTGGGAGGCGTAAGTAAGTGACACAGAGTCTTAGTGACGATCTAACGTTCAGAGAACTTTTGAAAACGAAGTATGTAAGAGAGACGAGAAACCGAACAGATCGTTAGAAGAAGGATGTGTTTCGGTAGAGACCGAAACGGTATGGAAACGATAGGTGTAGTGAGTCGTGTGCCACCTAAGAGTTGTAAATTAAATGGATTTTGTACGATTAGGTGTCGGAATTGTCAGATTGTATTAATTTAACCGTTATACCTTTACTCTGTAATTCTTAATTCGACGCTTAATGGAAAAAGTGATGACATTTCGATGCCCTAGTTATTTTAGACGATTACAAGTTCAACTCTCCCTTTTTAGAAAATGAGATATTTGGATCGACGTTACTCAGTATCTGGAACAACAAGAATGTTAATAAAACGTGAAGTCATGGAAATTGTGACTAATATAGATCTCCCCATTAATGAGTGTCTCGTTCATTGTTTATCGGATAGAGACTGTACAACTGAATGGTCATTAACGGTCAAGGTACGTGTCAGTGCAAATGACATGTTTCTATTTTCATGAACGAAGGAGTAACGGATAAAATAAAAAGGAAGACAACGATATTTTTACAACGGGTTCGTAATTGACTGTTAGATCCTTTCAATGAAAATTTTATAGAAGTGCGACCCAGAACCGTTTTTATGTTCTACTTACCTATCTTTACAAAAGTAGTCGTCTTTATAGTTTATACAATCCGAAAAAAATCATGGATGACACACAGACCGTGATGTTATTTTCGTTGCAAAGTTTTTAATATAGAGTCAGAGGAAATTCGTTAGAAGATTTCCTTCTCTATCCGAAAAAAAAACTCTGTTAAAAATTTCCAAAATAAAAACCGACGCGACCAGAGACAACGACACACGTGTGAAGGAGATCACCGTCGCTTACCCACGGTGAGAGATCGACGCCACGTACGCGAAGAGTAACGCTACCGAAAAGAACAATGTCTCGAGTCCGAATCAACGATACGTCGTACACTCTAGTAGATCCTCGTCCCTAACTTGGGGACAGGGGACGTTACCGTCCGCCCGAGGAAAAGTGACATGGTGATTCCTTCAGGTCTTCCAGAGAAATTTTATGTCGTTGTAGAACACTATTTGCGACCCTACCTCCAGTGTTTTAAAATACATCTCTTACTTGAGTTTGTTAGTTACCTCGTGTTCGGGAGTCAGAATATTTGTGTACGTGTGAGTTGTGTGTGGGCGTGCGCACGTACGTGTGTGGTATGAGTTTTGGAAGCCCTCTTGTCTTGTATTGTCGATATTAATTTATGGGAGTTGAATCGTTATCCGTTTATACCTTACTGAAAAAAAGGATTATTGACGATAATGTAAACGAAGGACTTAAGAGTTGTAGATCATTTGACCAATGTACTTTCTTTTGTTAGACCAGTTTTTATGTTCATAGAGTTCGAATAGAGTATTGAAGGACCAGTATCGCTTTTTTTTTTTTTTTACCCACCGGTCCCCCCGTAATAGACAAGATTTTACACAAGAGTTACCCTACCGGTCAAGTCCGATCTTTGGAGAACCCCCGGACACAAGAGGTACGGAGTACCGAGAGGAGATGTGAATGGAAGATGGACGTTGGCCTTGTTTTCCCGGCCTACGTAAACACCCTTGTCACCCTTCTCCCGAGGTAAATGCAGTCACAGATTTCTACTAATAAACGTAAGCAACAACGACAAACCAGTAAGTCAGTACAGACTCAGAAACGTTGTGGTACCTAGTGTCGTGCGGTCCGGAGGGACAGGGAGTGGTAGAGGGTCTCAAATGGGTTCAAATACAGGTAACGTAGTCGGTACGGTAGGTCGGTGGAGTAGGTGACAGTGGGAGAAGAGGAGGACGGAAGTTAGAAAGGGTCGTAGTCCCAGAAAAGGTTACTCAGTCGACAGGTGTAGTCCACTGGTTTCATAATCTCGAAGTCGAAGTCGTAGTGAGGAAGGTTACTTATAAGTCCCAACTAAAGGAAATCCTAACTGACCAAACTACAGGGACGACAGGTTTCCTGAGAGTTCTCAGAACAGATCGTAGTGTTAAGTTTTCGTAGTTAAAAGACCGTAAGTCGGAAGAAATGCCAGATCGAGAGTGTTGGTATTCACTGGTGACCTTTCTAAACATAAATGTCCGGAATAATGAGAGTCGACGAAAAAAGAGATTACGTTCGTCCAATAACCACGGGAGATATTACATCTCGACCTCTTCCGTTACCGTGGGGTGAGGTCATGAGAACGGACCTTTTAGGGTACCTGTCTCCTCGGACCATCCGACGTCAGATACCCCAACGTTTCTCAACCTGTGTTGACTCGCTGAAGAAAGTGAAAAGTGAAAGGACGTGACCTCCTCATTTACCGTTGGGTGAGGTCACAAGAACGGACCTGTCTCCTCGGACCACCCGACGGTAGAGACCCAGCGTGTCCCAGTCTGTGGTGACTTCGTTGAATCGTCGTCGTATAACATCTCGAGGTTCTCGTCTAGGGTTTCCTATATGACCGGTGGGAAACCACGAGACGACCTCCACTTTCCCCTCTCTCCCTTAGAAACGCGTCCATGGACCGGGACCGTCGGGTCGGTTTCTTTCGGTACAGGAGGGACCTCGGGGGTCCTTCCCCAAGTGAGACACCGGGGACGGGGTAATCTACTAGAGAGTCCCTAGACTGCTCTGCCGGAGAAGAAATGGGTGTCCTTTGCGTCCATATGAACGTCGGAACAGTGAGGGTGGTTCACCCCAACGACGGTAGACTGGAAGGACATGGGACGTGGATTGTTATGACAGGATAAAGTAAGAAGGGTTTTCCGACAATGACACCCAAGACCGAATCGTTTGAAGTCTTCTTGTGGGTTGAGATTTAGTCTTCTTCCCACATCCCATTTATTCGTTTTCAAACTCCCTTATCTCCTGATTTCCAGTGAGAGAAATCTAAGATAAAAGGGGTTGTTAAATTGAGGAAGGGTCCGGAGGAGATTCCAAACCAAAGGTCTTTCGTCTTTAATGTCGAGTGTACTTACAGAATTATAACTTTTCATTATTTAGTTCTGTAGTCTTAACAATTTATTTTATACGAGATACGAAGATTGAAACTTTATACTAATGTACTACAGAACTTTCCGGTAAAGATTCAAATAGTAAGATTCAAAGGTGGTTTTGTGCCATCGATCTTCTCCCCATGGGTCAGGGGGTTGGAGTCTTGATACGTTCTCCCCGAGATTCCCCGTCCCCGTGTGACTTAGGAAGAGAAGAACGGGAAGTCGAGGTAGGAAGAACAATTCATCAGACCATATGGGGATTCACCTGGTGAGTCGGGTACAGGTTTTTGACAGGTAGGAAATGGGAGGGACCGAGGTTTTGTCGGTGGGGACCCTCACTGACTATTAATCGGTCAGTTTTAGGACATGTCCTAGGGTCATCCAGGAATCTCCGAGTTCCACAAGTTCGTCTCTTAAGATTCTCACTCCTTCTCGTGTCTAAGATCCTTGAAGAGTGGTGGTGGTAGTTAGGGAGGGTATTTTACTCGTCTCAGATAAACCTTTCATTATATTTTTTGTTTTGATTTTTGAAGATTTTGATTTTGAAACTACCTTTTGAACCACATTTATTTATGATAGTCTCTTTTATGTTTATAGAAATGTTTTCATTATTATTCGCATAGTTTAGAATTGTGGTGTCGAATAGAGTGTAATTTTCGTTCTCTCTTTTGTCTATATTTTTGTACATTTTCTTGTGTTGACACATTCTATACAAAATTATTAAAATATACACTATATTTTGAAATATTTAAAATTAAATTATTAATATTAATTTATTATTATATATTTTTTTATTAAAATGACACTCATTAAAGTTTGTTTATGTTGACTGTTGGACCTTCTGTCCTGATTAAAAGATCCTTTTACAAGTATCGGTTTTGACTAAATTCCTTTTAATAGATTTACCTTATTTTATTGGTTACTCCTTTGACTATTTGATCAACCTAATGAAGATTTCTTCTGTAGTTCTGTACGTAACAAAATGTCCATCTAAGATAGGTTGAAGTCCAGGACTATTAAGAATATAATCTTTTGAATGAAAGTTCTTATCTTTTGTACCCTTTTTAGTTGATTAAACTGTTCGGTCAAATTAGGACTGTGATTCTGGTCTTTTCTTAAAAAAATTTATCCGGTTAAAGTGGATAATATTTTTCTACTGTATATATATTATTTTATGATTATTTTTAGTCATCATATAATTTTCTTATATAATACTGGTGCACCTCTAAAATTTTCTACTATGGTTCTCCCTACCAAGTTGTTATTTATCATGTGATTACATTAAAGGAAATAATTAACTATATGTCATTTTTTTTCTTTTTCATAGTATTAGAGATTTCAACGACTTTTTGTAAACACATTAAGTTTTAGTCAAGAACTAATTTTTAAGAATCGTATTCTCTTTATCCTGTGTTGATGAATTTAACTCTTTTTCATAGGTAATATTCCCGAAGAGACATCGAGTTGACCCTTTCTTAGGTGGACGTTACGTCCTCTGAGACCAAACTAAGGTCCCGACTCTTCTATGGGACCTCTTCCCAATCCGATGTGTAAGGTCATAAGAATCCGGAGGGACCACCGAGTCTGACATTTCTTGGGTGGACGTTACACCCTCTGGACCCAAGCTAGGGACCCAACTCTTCTAAGGGATCTCCTCCCGTACCGTTAGGTGAGGTCGTAAGGACGGACCTCTTAGGGGCACCTACCTCCTCCGACCGTCCGATGTCAGAGGACGATTCAGTGAAGTCAGCACAGGCTGAGACACGCTGGGGTACCTGACGTCGGGTGGTCCGAGGGGGCAGGGACCCTAAGAGGTCCGTTCTTGTGACCTCACCCAACGGTAAAGGAAGAGGTTACGTACTTTTACTTCTCACTTTCACTTCAGCGAGTCAGCACAGGCTGAGATCACTGGGGTTCCTGATGTCGGATGGTCCGAGGAGGTGGGTACCCTAAAAGGTCTGTTCGCATGACCTCACCCCACGGCAACGGAAGAGGTCCCGATGTCAGATAGTCCAGCGTTTTTCAGCCTAAGTTGATTCGTGTCGTGTGTGTCGTCGTGTGGGTAATTTTTTCATCCTTCTGTTTGATTTCCAACTTTTTTTTCGAGTAGTAAAAAGATAATTATAAGTTTTGTCGTGTCTATAGGGATAATGGAGTCTATTATAAACTTGTTTGTAGATCTATTTTATTATTATCAAATTCTTTTTCTTTAATTAATATTTATAAACTTTCCTTTTTTGTTTTGTGAAAAACAGAGAATCTTACGACTTTTGTTGACTGTTTGATGACTTGTTTTTTCTTTTTGAGTCGTTTTAGTTCTAGTTGAATATTTTTAGTAAAAAGGGTGATGTGACGTTTCCTTAATCTACTATAACATTTATAGGGTAAATATAGTTACGGTTTTTATGGACCCCTATTTAAATTGTTAATTAATCGTACCGTTTTAATACATTTACTATATTTTCGTCTTTAATAAATTACTTCTGGATGATTTCTTGTTTTATCTTTCTAAGTTATAATATGTCTATAGATTACTTAATAATTTATCAGTTGATACAGATATTTTAGGGTTTTCTCAAAAGGTACTTTACACTGTTCATGATTTTGAATTTTAAAATAAAATTTATATTTTCTTTCTTATATTTTATATTTTGGTCTGTTCTAAGTCAAGTCAAGTCAAGTCAGCGAGTCAGTACAGGTTGAGAAACGCTGGGGTCCTTAGTGTCGTGCGGTCCGGAGGGACAGGTAGTGGTTGAAGACCTCAAGTGAGTCTGAGTACAGGTAGCTCAGTCACTACGGTAGGTCGGTAGAGTAGGAGACAGCAGGGGAAGAGGAGAACGGGGGTTAGGGAGGGTCGTAGTCTCAGAAAAGGTTACTCAGTTGAGAAGAGTACTCCACCGGTTTCATGACCTCAAAGTCGAAATCGTAGTAAGGGAGGTTTCTTTAGGGTCCTGACTAGAGGAAATCTTACCTGACCAACCTAGAGGAACGTTAGGTTCCCTGAGAGGTCTCAGAAGAGGTTGTGGTTTCAAGTTTTCGTAGTTAAGTCTGTTCTAATGGATCCAGGTTTGACATCTAGGTGATGGATGATCTACCTTCCGGGACCCGTCGAAGAGACACCAAGTGCAAGAAGTAGATTTCTATGCCCTATTATTTTTACCTCATGGCCCTGAAGGGACCACCAGGTCACCGATTTTGATACACGAAGGTTACGGCCCCCGGGTCAAGTTAGGGACCAGTCTCTTGAGTTAGGGTGTGTGGTTTTGATTGTCAAGTGTAGGTGTTGATTTCTAGGACGTACGGAGTTCATTTCTTGGGTGTCCGGTGTTGATTCTGGGTCATGTCGGTTTATTTATTTATTAAATGTTTCCTTTTCTCATGGACGAATTACCCCTTCAGTTCTGTATTTTCACAATTATAAGTATTTCGTGAATCTGTTGACGAACTGTGTCACTCGTGACACATCCATCAATAATCTATTTACCTACCTCCTTATATGACTAACTATGTACTATTTAATGCTACTATTCTATCTACTTGTCTAAAAAGAGTCCTCTCTTTTATGGGTGTTTTGAAGATTTGAAGGAGTCCTTGTTTACCTACCTCCTTATATGACTAACTATCTACTATTTAATGCTACTATTCTATCTACTTGTCTAAAAAGAGTCCTCTCTTTTATGGGTGTTTTGAAGATTTGAAGGAGTCCTTGTGTCCTGTAACAGATAAACCAAAATGGGGACATAAACATTACGAACGGNTTTACCTACCTCCTTATATGACTAACTATCTACTATTTAATGCTACTATTCTATCTACTTGTCTAAAAAGAGTCCTCTCTTTTATGGGTGTTTTGAAGATTTGAAGGAGTCCTTGTTTACCTACCTCCTTATATGACTAACTATCTACTATTTAATGTTACTATTCTATCTACTTGTCTAAAAAGAGTCCTCTCTTTTATGGGTGTTTTGAAGATTTGAAGGAGTCCTTGTGTCCTGTAACAGATAGACCAAAATGGGGACATAAACATTACGAACGGCGATTCACTACAAGTCCTACTTCGAACATTTATACTATATCCATTTACGTATGTAATTTTACATTATATATAAGTGTACATGGATATTACATACGTACGTATATGTATATAAATATATCAAAATATACAGTATCCTTAGTTTTATGCGATAACCGGGTTCTTATCTTTATTTTAATCGTTGCCTTCTTTTCATTCTACCAGGTCCCTTTGTATATGTGGACAAACCCTAGGTATTGATTCACCCATTTTGTATAAGGGTCTTTTCTATCTTTACAAGTTATGTGTTTACGAGTTATTCTTTGAAACACTTTGAAGTGATTATTAGACCCTTTATCTTTTGTTTCTCTACATAGATAAAAAGGATAGTTTATTCGTTTTGGATCTTTTATAATTTATACGTCACAACGACTCCTACACACCCGGTCTTAGACACTTTGTAGGAAAGACTTCCGTTAGACCACTATGAAAACTATTCTGGACCGGTGTATGAGTGGGTCGACGTGTTTCTCGAAACAGTCTTTACAAACGAGACAGTATAAGGGACTTTTAGGACCTTCGATAGACACAGGTAAACCTCCCCTTGTCAAGTTAAGTGCCGACCTCCCGGTGTGTTTCCTTATGATGTGTCGACAAATTTTGTCATTTTAACTAGATATGTATTGAGAGAGGTTCAGTATTTGTTTATTTTAGTATTATTTCATACTTATTTATTTTAGTATTACGTCATACATATTAAACGTAGATAAACTCATTTAATATGTGTGTGTATATGTACACGTCCACGTCTTTTTTTACAGACTTCCCAATGTTTGTTTTAACCATTCTGACATATAGAGGTCCTTCTTAATCCTATCCTTTTCCCTACATCTACTTGTCTTCTTAAATAAGATACAAAAAAACTTTAAAAATATTTGTCTTACATGAGTACATAAAGAACTTACTAATTTTTATTTAATTAGTCATTCTTTTATTACATTATTAGGTTTACGATACTTTTATGTCTACTTTCTTACTAATTATGAAGGACCCAACCCCCAGCTTGTCCTGTGTTTAAAAGACGAAGAAATATATTGTGTGATAACTCCCTCGTCTTTATTTCATTACTTTTACAATGAAGAAAGTCGTACCTTCGTGTCATTGAGGTGGTATCTCGACAATCTAATGTACGGGACTCCCGAACCATCTCCAAAAGTGTAACTGTTTCGTTGGGAATCTTTACGGAGTGCGTGACACTTGTGTACAAGGTAGCATATTCGGTTTCAGGTTCGTCCCCGAACTATCTACCTCGCTTCTGTCAGGTGAGAATGTGTTCGTCGAGTCAAGTGAACTCAGAATTTACCGATTCCTAAATTAACAATTCCTAATTTTCTGTCTTACGTTTGTCGTTTATATTAAATTTACATACGTAAATGTAAATTTACGTCACCCATCTAAGTTGAACAAAATTTGTAAAAGTCATTGTCAATGTACGATTCATTGTTATATGATAGGTAAGCGTTACGGGGAATGACGACGACGACGACGATTCAGCGAAGTCAGTACAGGCTGAGACACGCTGGGGTCTCTACCGTCGGGTGGTCCGAGGGGACAGGGACCCTAAGAGGTCCGTTCTTGTGACCTCACCCAACGGTAAAGGAAGGGGTCACGTCCTTTCACTTTTCACTTTCACTTCAGCGAGTCAGCACAGGTTGGGAGTCGTTGGGGTACCTGACGTCGGATGGTCCGAGGAGACAGGTACCCTAAAAGGTCCGTTCTCATGACCTCACCCCACGGTGACGGAAGAGACTTACGGGGAATGTCACTGAAGGTTTCTACCCGTCTTGGTGTGGAGGGTAAGACGTATAAGATAACGAACGGTGAGTAGTGTGTGTGTTCTACACATTAGAGAGGAGAGGGATTCATACCCGGTGGAGAGACTGGCGAAACTTGATGGATTGTATGTTGTTCAACGCGGTCAAGACCTGTTTCGGGAGTCGACGGGTCGTCGAGGGTGCAGAATGAAGAATTTACGTGTCACGTTCTTCGTGCAGAAAGGACTCTAGTGGTCCGACAGTCCTAGGGCACGGTTCACCGCTCTGGGACCTCCTACTCTACGGTATACCTCTTCTTCCGGTACGTCGTGGCTCCTTCGACTTACACATTGACTTCCTCGGAGGAGACTACTTGAGGAGGTGGGGGTCGGTACGGTCGACTCCGGTGTACCTAGCCTCTGATTGGGGGATCGGTTCAAAAGGGACTTAAAGACTGGGTGTCTGAGCACTCGTTTTATGTCACCAGTTGATTTAAATCAGACATTACCAGACGTGAAAATTGATGTTTCAACAGTCCATCGAACGAACGTCGTTGTCTATGGACCTTGTAGGGACTAAGTGCACCGGTAATGGTCCTGTTGATAGAAATCTTACTACTCTCTTATGTCAAAATAGACCGTTTCTCTAAAAAAACCCCCCCTCCCCTCCCAATGGGGTCACCGAGTTGCCATTTCTTAGACGGACGTTACGTCCTCTGGTCCTAAGCTAAACTAGGGACGCGACCCTCCTAGGAGACCTGTACCTTTACCGTTGGGTAAGGTCATAAAAACGGACCTTTTGGGGTACCTGTCTCCTCGGACCTCCCGACCCAGTCTTTTCACGGTCAAGGTTTCCAGTTCCAGATTTTTTATGGATAGTATACGTTATCATGTAAAGTATCCACTTTATAATACTATAGATCAAATCTAAAGTATCGTACCATCTCTGTTATCCTTCCGGTGTAGAAAAATGACCGAAGATCGTCGTTTGGGTCATACTAAAAAGTATCGAGTAAATTGTTTAGTTCCTTCATTCATACCGTAACAAAAATACCTCTTAGAATTTTTCAGTTTAAATGTCTTTACCTCTGATCTTTCCACCAATGGTCCCCGAGTCCCCGACTCTTAACTCCCTTTTCTCCTCAGAGCAACCAGTTCCTCATGTTTAAAGGTCTATATTCCACTTATTAAAGACTCCTAGGTTACGTATCATATTACTAATACCAATTGTTGTGACATATAGAGGAACTTTCAACGATTCACTTATCTAAACTTTACAAGAGTTGTGTGTGTATTTTTCATTAACGTACTGAACTACCTACACAATTGTCCACCGAGTCACCACTTCTTATACAGACGGTTACGTCCTCTGCGTCCAAGTTAGGGGACCTCCTCCTTAAAAAGATAATTTCTAAGAGTTAGAAAGTATAAGTAGTCTGAGTATGTCGTTGAACAATTTTGTGTATAATAAACCCAGGGTGGGGTTCTCCAAAATTAAATCGTCCAAACCTCCCGTCAGAACTCACTTGAAGTTCATTTGGAGATCTATTCTTATGTCTCTAAAGGGAGACACTTCGGAACAAGGACTGGTCCGACAGAGAGGAATAGACTGTTACTGGAGGAGACTCATCCTTGGACCTCTTTTATCTTTTGTTCAAAACGAAAACGTGAGACTCTTCTGTCATGAAGAGCACTTTATCCAAGTATGTTTGTTAGAGGAACACACAGTCATCCTGGTTTTTAATAGTCGATTACGATCATATGGATTAGGTGTGTTGTAGACGACTTGACACAGGTCAAAGTAGTGTCTGGAATATTTCTTGTCGACGGGTTTTGACTGTGTCAATTTAGACAAAGGGAAGGCTAAAAAGGGGGACGTAGGAGGATTACCGTTTTACGGTGACGTCTCCTACACCTTTCACTACAGTTATAACAATAGTCTTCCTCTGTGGTATACCGAATTCTTATACTTTTATTTCTTTGAACTCTATATTCACACTTCACTTTTCATCAGAAGTAGGTAGGTAAGTGAGTGAGTGAATTAGTCGTTCATCAGTCACGATTTCGGGTCACTGGTACAGAAACCTTCGTTTCTCTATTTCGGATGAGTCTTCGACAGGGAGTCGATGTACGTTTTTTTATTTTAAGCTTGTGATAGGTTGTGGTATGTGTTTCTGTTTGAGTTTTACCTAATTTCTGGATTTGTATTCTGGTCTTTGATAATTTGAGAATCTCCTTTTGTATCTGTGAACTACTGTATTTAGTTTCGTTCTATAAGATACTGGGTGGAGGATCTCATTACCTTTATTTTTGTCTTTATTTGTTCACCCTGGATTAATTTGAATTTTCGAAAATGTGTCGTTTCCTTTGATGTTTGTTCCACTTTTCTGTTGGGAGTCTTACCCTCTTTCATTATTGTTTCCTTTGTTGATTGTTTCTTAAATAAAGGTTTTATATATTCGTCGAGTATGTTGAGTTATGGTCTTTTCATTTGTTGGGTCAATTTTTCACCCTTTCCCTGGACTTCTCTGTAGAGAAATTTCTGTACGCCTACCGGTTGTTTGTACTTTTCTACGAGTCGTCGTGAGTAATAATCTCTTTACTTTTAGTTTCGAGTTACTCTATGGTGGAGTGTGGGCAGTCTTACCGGTAGTAATTTTTCAGATGTTTGTTATTTACGACCTCTCCCACACCTCTTTTCCCTTGTGAGAACGTAACGATCACCCTTACATGTGAGTATGTCGGTGATACCTTCTACCATACCTCTGAGGAATTTTTCGATCCTTATTTTGGTGGTATACTGGGTCGTTAGGGTGAGGATCCGTTTATGGGACTCCCTTAGTTTTGACTTTTTCTACGTACATGGGGCTACAAGTGACGTTGTGATGACTGTTGTCGATCTTGTACCTTCGTTGGATCTACAGGTAGTCGTCTGCTTACCTATTTCCTCGGCGCCGTGTGTATGTGTTATCTTACGATGAGTCGGTACTTTTCCTTGTACAAACTCAGTCAAGACTCCTCCACCCGCTTGGATCTCGGGTAATATGTCTCACTTCATGTAGTCTTTCTCTATATTTATAACATACTTTCACTTTTCACTTTCACTTCAACGAGTCAGCACAGACTGAGAAACGCTGGGGTACCTGACATCGGATGGTCCGAGGAGGCAGGTACCCTAAAAGGCTCGTTCTCATGACCTCACCCGACGGCAAAGGGTGTAACATCCGTCTACGAAGTGGCAGACTCGGTGGTCCCTTCAGTATACCTTAGATTTCTCTACCGTGGCTACTTAAATAAAAGTTCCGTCGTTACCTCTTTGTCTGTATCTCGTGTCTGGATACCTGCACCTCCCTCTTCCCCTCTACGTACCTCTGTCATTGTGTCTTTAAATGTTGTGGAATACATTTTACTTGTGTTTACCCTTAAACGACACACGGAGTCCCTTGAGTTCGTCCCAGAGACACTGTCCGACTTCTCACACCATCCCTCCCTCTATTCTGCCTTCAGGTCTTCCCTCCTTTGTTTTTTTTTTTTTCCTTCGACAGGGACAGGAGTTTCACAAATCTAACATTGTCTCTCGGACCCTACGGGTCAATGTCGAGGACATTTAGTAACTCGACATAGACGTCTTGGTCTCATAGGTTAAAAACATAAATGATATACTTTATATGTCCCTTCACTTTTATTTGAAATAAGAGAAGAATCTCCTATTTCAGTTTGAACCGTCAACAAGTAATAAGTACTACACATAATTTTGATACGTACAATTAAGTGGATACCTATTAGACGGTGGTGTAAAGGTTTGAGTTCAGTACGGAGGAAGTCATATCGTAAGATGGCTGAAGGGACCTGGGTCACAGATTCTGAGACACGGGGGTTACGTCCCCGGGTTCAAGTTAGGGACCGGTCCCTTACTCTAGGATATACGATGTTGATTCTCAAGAGTACGACATTGATTTCTAGGGTACACACGACGTTGATTCTAGACAACTTCAATTTATTTATTTATTTATGAATTATGTCGTTAGGCTTGTCTCTCATATTCCTCGACTTTAAGATCAAGTAATTCCTCCTGTCATCACAACCAAATCTTCCTCGTCCATTCGGTTTCAACTCGAGGACACTCGGGGTGATCGTAATGGTCTTTTGGGTTCTGACTTAAAACCTATGACTCAAAACCAGCACGTTTCAACTTCCTAGGTTTTCTCTTTTTGTAATCTTTATCGACAACTAATCCTCAGGAATCTTTCTCCAAGAAGAGATTACGGTCTTTAATCGTGGTGATGGAGCTCTGTCTTTCACGACATGAGGTAGTTCAGACTTTAGTCCACTACCTCCCACGAGAACACCCCAATGGAAGGGACGGGACGAAACAAGTTCGTTTCTTCTCTAGGTCGTTGATGCCGTTTCCTTCAGGACCCGACGTTCGTCCCATACCTCATTTGAAATATGTAGAGATATAGGAGTTGTGGATCGTATTGCGAACTGTGGTTTTTCAGCAAAGAAGATTAGCAGTGTTGCAAAACATCTCAAGTGACGTCACTTACCGTATGTGACGGTCACAATGACCACGATGACGGGACGACCTACTGAGTCGATTTCTTAATGAGTTAGTGAATTGAAGGATTCATAGTCAAAAGTGAAGGTTTCTACTCGTAATACTACTGTTCGTAAAGTACACTGAGAAAATTCGTCGTTTAGTCTCTTACGTTTGTTTGTACCATTTAATATTACACGGTATATGTACACTCCCAACTTCCCATTTTTTACAACGAAAGTTCAATGAAGGATTTTTCCGATCTATACTTGTGAAAATAACCGATTTTTGTATAGAACTCTTAAACAAGTTCAATATTAGTAGTTACGTCAATGTATTCAGAATTTATTCTTGCGGGTGTGAAGAAGGACGAGTAGGTTGGGATCTTGAATTAGTTTGATAAGAGTAAAACTTAATTTTATGTAGTATCGTTCTTTTTCAAACGTACTTTTTGAGTCTCTTCCTAACACCCAACTTCTATACGAGGTTGGTATAGTGCTTTGTTTCTTTAGTCTCATTAATTATCTCCCATTAGACCCGTGTTCTTTTACTTCTCTGTACTTATATTAGTCGGTCTATTAGATCTTTGCTTAGGAATGTATATCAGATTATGTTACATACATTGACTCTTAGGATTTCGTTATTCTTTTCTTTCGTCATGAGTTATGTACTTTACTCACAGTCAGTGAGTCAGTACAGGCTGAGAAATACTGGTGTACCTGACATCTGAGGAGACAGGTACCCTAAGAGGTCCGTTCTTATGACCTCTCCCGACGGTAAGGGAAGAGGTTCCCTAGAAAGCCTGGGTCCCTAGGTCAGGTCCAGAGGACGTGACGTCCGTCTAAGAAATGAGAGTGGGGTATCACTGTACCTTTATTCGACAACTAAGTCTTTTTTTAATTATTTCATTGTTTATATGTAACGTATATGTGTACGGGTGTTTGTTTGTTCGTACTCGAGATGTGTTGAATTCAGTATTTTTCATTTTAATCCTTTCATGGTGTGGTCTACTTACCCTTGATAAATATTATAGCCCAACCCTTCCAGAAAGGTTCGTTCTGTGTTGGATCTGCGTATTGACTTTTCTGACTCTTCGGTAGTGCACTTCTGTTTGGTTTGTTGCACTTGTTTGTCTTCGAGAAGGCATTTAGTTTTGTCACTAGTGCCTCCAATTTACTTTTCACCTTCGGAAACTGGGGCGTTTATGTTAAGGTCCTTGAAAACACTTCTTTTAAAGTACATACTTGTGTGCATAGTCAAGTCAAGTCAGTGAGTCAGTACAAACTGAGAAACGCTGGGGTACTTAGCGTCGTGCGGTCCGGAGGGACAGGTAGTGGTTGAGGGTCTCAAGTGAGTCTGAGTGCAGGTGGCTCAGGCACTACGGTAGGTCGGTAGAGTAGAAGACAACAGGGGAAGAGGAGGACGGGGGTTAGGGAGGGTCGTAGTCAGAAAAGGTCACTCAGTTGAGAAGTGTACTCCACCGGTTTCATGACCTCAAAGTCGAAATCGTAGTCAGGAAACTTTCTTGTGGGTCCTGACTAGAGGAAGTCTTACCTGTCCAACCTAGAGGAACGTAAGGTTCTCTGAGAGTTCTCAGAAGAGGTTGTGGTGTCAAGTTTTCGTAGTTAAGAAGTCGTGAGTCGAAAGAAATATTAGGTTGAGAGTGTAGGTATGTACTGATGGCCTTTTTGGTATCGGAACTGATCTGTCTGGAAACGACCGTTTCATTACAGATATGAAAACTTATACGATAGATCCAACCAGTATCGAAAGGAAGGTTCCTCATTCGCAGAAAATTAAAGTACCGACGTTAGTGGTAGACGTCACTAAAACCTCGGGTTTTTTTATTTTAGACTGTGACAAAGGTGACAAAGGTGACAAAGGGGTAGATAAACGGTACTTCACTACCCTGGTCTACGGTACTAGAAGCAAAAGACTTACAACTCGAAATTCGGTTGAAAAAGTGTATATTTACACACGTTATAACAATTGACTTTATCCTACGAAAGTCTATCTCATATAAACTAATGTTCATTGTTTTTGTACTGAGTTTAACCAATTTTTTACTCCTTTATGTACTAAAGTACATGACTATTCAGAGCCCCCCTCCAGACAAAGTAGTCACCAACGTAGTCATCGTGTCACTATTGAGTTCCGTCAATCCAAAGAGGTAAAGGGAGGAGACTGTAGTTGTTATGAACGAAGAGAGTTCTCAACCCAGGGGGACACCAACAGTCTACCGAAGGTCTTTACTGACACCTTGTAAGAAGGAATAGATACAAAGTACCTTTTCTTTCATTGACCTGAGACGTAGGGTCTTGGGGACTCGTCTTAACAGGAACAAAGAAAAACCGGGGATCACCGAAAGGAAACGGGTGAGGATGTTTTAGGTACCTTTTTCCTATCTTTGTGAAAGTTCAGGTGACGTCTTCGAATCTACTGTAGTCCAAGGGACCTCCGGGTACTGGTGTGTCTAATTTTACCCTGAAGATACCTGAACACCTGTGCCCCCACCGACCCCCTCCTTCCTCTCCCATCCTGCTTGACTGTTTCAGTGTGACTGTATATTAGTGATGGAACATATTTCGTCTATCGAACACCCTTCGACGACACATCGTGTCCCTCGAATCGAGACGAGACACTACTGGATCGTCCCACCCTACCCTCACTCACCCTCTCTCCGAGTTCTTCCTCCTCTATGCATATACGTATGTCGACTGGGTGTTCGTCTTTGATTTGTTGTAACATTCCGCTGAGATGAGGTTACATTTTTATTTGTTTGTTTTTTATTTTATTTTATTTTACCCTGAAGAATTTTTCCTGTTTTCCCCCTTCTCTTACGTCCTATCTGTTATGGATAATTGTGATGTCAACGTTTTGCAAGTTATCGCCCCATTATAGATTTCATATCCAGTAGGTAAAATGTCTTCTATTTTTAGACGGGTTTTAAACCCCTTCTGGATTTACTTTGTCCTGTCTTTTTTTCAAAAATTTTCAATTTATTTTATATGAGTCATAATAAAGAGACTACTGATATTTTCAGTCACTATTTTTATACATATATATATCACACGTCTATGTATTTCCTCCTGAATCCGTTTTTATAATTTGTTCACAAATACTTGGTAATAAAAGTCACAAGTACTTGGTAATGAATAGTCTGGGGATTCCTGGGAGAAACCTATATTTGAAAGGATTAGTAGGGGGTCATTTTAGGGTGACACTTTAAAATTATGGAGTCTATATAACATATAGACAAATGTATGAAATGTATTAGATATGAAATATGTATTTTACTCTTCTTTTAAAAGTGAGGAGGGTTTTTGTTTAGAAACGGGGTAACACCCGTTATAGTGGAGGAAATCTGTCAGTAAGTCGTTTAATGACTTGTCAAGGTTGAAACGGACCTTGTCTTTTGTTTTCTCCACTTTTCTCTTACAGTACAAACGGTCGTAAAAAGTCATAATGTTCCTTTACGTGTACAAAATAAGTATTAAAAAATTAATCTTTTGTTTTATTGTTACCGAGTATTTGTACAAAAAAAAGGGACTTAACCGGTGAGACGTTTTTTGGGATAAACGAAGGACCTCTAGACTTATTCGTTTCTGAACAGTATATGTGTAGAGGGAGAGGGGGTTTGACACTTGAGTACTAGGTGGGTCTTTAATTATTCCCATCTTAAACGTGTCGTGGTAGTTTTATCTTACACCAGTAATTTTGTATCGTAAATCTCTACCATGTTACCAGATTTGTAAACGGTCCCGATATCTTAGCGGACGAACTCATAGACAGTCTCATAGATTTTTTAGGAGTCAATATTGTCATATTTCCCGAGAATCAGTAACTGATGAGGTTAGGTCTTTCTGGTGGGAGACTCTAAAGTCGGTTTGTACAGGGTTTAATAAGTCTTCACAATTCCAAGTGGTATAAAAGGGTTTTTGAAAGTATTCTTGTTTTGTTTCTTTCCTCTTTGTGTATAAATAAACATTCTGGTAGTTCCCAAGTCGTCCAGGGTATGTTTGACATAAATGAGTAGTGCTGATGAGGCACTTTATCTGTAGAAGTAGGGGTAAACTACTAACACCCTTGATTTCGTGTCTCTTCAACTCACTAAGTGACTCATTACGATTGAACTAATACTTCCTGGGATTAAGGGTTGTAAAGTAAGGACAATACTCTCATGACGGGAGAGTAGATAAATAAGATGTTCCTAAACACCTCGTGAGTGGTGTCCGGTCCTTGGTGTTTCCGTGTCCCCTGTTTCATTGTTTTTCCGTCTACTCCGGGGACAGTAATACTCGGAATGGAAGATCATTTCCGTTGTCGGTTTGTTTTATGTACTCATCACGAAGTCCATCACTATTCATGTTATTTCGCTTTTTTTAGTCATTATTTATTCATTATGTTATCATATCTTTCACGGTGACACGTACTCACCTCCACCCTCTTACCTAATAAAATTTACGTTCGTTCCAGAACTTTCTACATTCCCTCCCTTCTCAGAGGGTCTGTCTTTCTCATCGTACATATTTACGACACTTCTCCTTTATTGTAACATAATCTATGTCTTTATGGTCGACGATGTTACTTATTTGGGATTTTGAAGTCATTGAATTGTGTCTTCCAAAGTAAATCAGTCTACGTCCCCAAGAACCAACCATCTGTCGAAAGAAGGTATGCCACTAAGTCGCTGGGTCCGAGGAAGGTGGAACGTTAAAACGGTAACGGACCCCGATATCTCTCGAAACATAGACCTCTTATCTCCGTCGTGTGAACAAAGGATTATTTTGATAGGCTCTTCATGCTACAATAACTATTTTTAATTAGAGTGACCTACATTTTGTTAGACCTGTAGTATCTGGGTCCCCGTTAAAGTCTGAATAACTTCCAGTCCGTACATAAGACGATAATCGATAGAGAGTGAGTCTTTACTTACAAAATTCACAGTCGATGTTTAACCACGAACGGTTCTCGTAAACGGCCCCTGACTTGTGGTGGTTCCCGTAAACGGTAGACGGAGACGTCTCTGACTTGGGACACGACGACGTCGACGACCGACAGTTGTGCGTGACGCCCCTTAAGTCGTACCTCTTACCCCGTGAGACACGAGGTCCCTTTGACCACCTTGTCCAGAAATCTACCAATCTATAAAAGTCCTTGACTAAAGTACTAGGTTAGGAACGTAAGAAGTATAGATCTTTTAGTGAGTTAGGGAAGAATCTCTGTAGTCGAGGAGGACTGATCGCCTTTTGACAAACATTTCATTTGTGAACTGACGTGACTTGAGGGAGAAGTGGTTTTAAAACATATAAATGAAAGGGGGTGACGGAGAAACCTTGTCAGAGGGTCTCAATAGACTCCACGACAGAGGGCCCGATGTCAGGAGTAAACCGGGGTTTATTTTGAATCGAACATTGAGAGTGTAACACGTAGAAAATTCAACTGTACTCCTTCTCAATATCCAATCACACCGAACTCGTAACAAATTCACACCTCTTCTCGCAATCCTCTCTTAAGTCCCCCTTTCTGACTGTACTCATTGGATCCCGGAATACCCCTGACCATTTCATAAACCATCATACAATTTATACTGTCCTTCTGTAAACTCCAAAACGCGTTTTCTGTACTAGAGTAAGTACAAAGATTTTCTAGTTGGACAGAAGATTGACCTCTTATATTAGATATCGTCCCTTTCTCTTTGATCAATGTTTTGCATGGGTCATCTATTCCGTTATCTAGTACCAACTCTCCTGTTCGGTACCCCCTCAATTCTTCTCCACTTGTATGTCCGCTATAGGACTTTCGTCTCAACATTTTACATGACTACACTCGCCACTCACTTATTCTCCTTAACCCTACCTGTCTCATAAAAATCGTTACTAGATCAATGATACCAACATCTCCCCCCGTTTTAAATGGTCGGTTTTTATAGAGAAACCGTTCACCTAATTAAACTCGGCTTTTGTTAGTTCCGAGTTTTCTGAGTTCTTCTTTGGGACTGGAAGGGGGTAGACGGATTTTATTAAATGTATCTCCTGGACAAAGGTTTTATCTCGATAGTGGTCCCTGTAAACGTTTCTTATACCCGATTCATATCACTTTCTTTGAGTCGTCTCGGGTCTATAGTCTCAGGGAAGGTACTGAGTAACAGAGATGTACCAGGTGGTTTGTAATTAATGGTTTATAAACGAAAAGCTAAAGGTACACTTAACGGTGGGTGAGGAAACTTCAGGGGTTTTGGTGTTGGGTTGTAGGAGAAAAGGGAAATAGACTTCTACTGTGAATTCCACTGCCAAAATCGGTAAAACTGTTCAATGAGTCAAAAAGACCTAGAGAGGGAACATATGTACAATAATTTGAAGAAACTAAAAGAGGACAATTAGACAGAGTGCAGTTAAATTAAGAATCTGGTAGGTCCTCTTGGTTCTACCCGTCCTCTTTTAAAGAAGGAGGGACTCTTAATATATTTTTAGTAGGTTTCAACTCGTCAGAAGAGACGGGGTCTCGTAGGCCCGGGAGTCGATGTACAGAGTTTTCGACCCCCGTCCTTCCTTTACTTGAGAACAAGAAAGTGTCGATACCGTCGACTAAGACCGAACTCAACCCCTGGAGTCACGAAGAGGTATAGGTGGTGAGGTACGTCACACCTGATCAAACCCGAAGAAACGGAGTACCACGTACTCTTTCGTCTCTTCCGTGAGGGTTTCTTTCTCTCGGTCTACCTTCGACAAAGTGGTAAACGGTAGTTCGTAGTACGCGTGACATGAGGTAAACGCTTCTGTCAGTGTTCAGGGGTGGTTCAAAGTTCCTTTCTCTTATGTCTGGAGTGGAGAGTAACCTCCTCTCTTTTTAAGTGTAATATTCTTTCCGTACGTCTTACACCAGTAACACCAGTGAATCTTTATATTAGGTCGTGTAGACTCGTTGTCCTATTTCTCCTCAGTAATTAATCCCCCTTCTGACCCACTACTAGTTTGAAACCCCCCGTTTACTGAGGTTTAAGATGAGACCTATATACTTCAAATTTTCCGCGGATAATCTATAAATTGACCTCTACGACTACTCGTCAATCTACTTAATTAGACCTCAAATGACATCTTCACTCTCGGTCTCTCTGTATAAAACTATAATAGTCTTACTTCTTCTATAATTTCAGTACTTAGAGAACTCTATCGGGTATCCTTTCAAATCGACCTTTCCTCCTTCTCTTGAATCATGACTCGAGTTTTCTTGAATTGAGAGATTTTCATAGTCGAAAGTAAAACACTAAAACTACAAAACTGGATAAGAAATCAACCCGAAGGGTCCACCGCGATCCCCATTTCTTGGGTGGACGGTCACGTTCTCTCCAATCTATACGCTCAAACTAGGGATCTCTCCGCCCAAACTAGGGACCCAGTCCTTCTAGGGGACCTCTTCCCGTACCGTTGGGTGAAGTCATAAGAAAGGACCCTTTAGGGTACCTGTCTCCTCGGACCGTCCGATATTAGGTACCCAAACGTGTCTCAACCTGTACTTACTTCACTGAATCGTACGTAAGAAATCAATAATTATAATTATGTTTCGTCCATAAATTTATGTAAATTTCTTGTACTATGAGCGTTACTTTGTATCGATTTTACTAAAAATTTGGATAAAACTGTTGTCCAGTTCTAGATATCCTAGAGAAGACTTAAGAATGTGTGATTAGTCAAGAGTAGTCTAAGTAAGTGTTTTGTCACTTTGAGTCCTTAATTTTTTTCCGTGACAACAAAGACATCTTTACTACTTTACTAGGTATTCAATAGGAGGGGTCTCTTTGTAGTCAATAAGGACGAACTACCGGAAGTTTGACCCTGTGACCGATAAAGACAGAGATGTCGTTGGAGGTCGGAAGTCTAAGCTTGACCCTGTGACCGAGACGACTAAAATCTGAACGGTCAGAAGTAGCAGTACACTCGGTTAAAGAATATTATGCAATTCAAGGTCTATTTACCTACTTACCTATCTACCTACCGATCTGTCTATGTATCTGTCTATTAGTATAGCCAAGATCAAGAGACCTCTTAGGATTATATCTAAAATCGATATGAAAAAGTACTCGTGTTGGGTGTGATCAAGTCTTTAGACTTATGAATATTTTTATTGTACACTTTAATCTATTACGGTTAGTTATAGTTCGTTTTTGGACGGACTTTCAATACGTGAAATCCCTCGATAATGACCAAAATCGTGTCATCACCTTCACCACTATGACAACCCGTTTCACTATATATGTACGAACGAAAAGTCTTAACAGAAAGGGGGAAAGGACCTACAACCGTACACACGACTAAAAATTGTTGGATAGATCTTGTTTACGGATGTTACAAATATGGGAAACCCCTTACGGGAATAAGTGTGAGGAGGAAGACACTTACGTCTAGAAAAATAAATAAGAGTCACAAATTTTACCAACGAAATCGCCATCTAATTAAACCTCACCTAGGGTTCTGTGTCGTCCTTTAACACCCCAAGTTTTCCTTTTTTTGCTTTCTTTCACGAATTCGAATCGAACAAAAGAACACTAAAGAAGAAATAAGGTTATCTGAGACCCCTTAAACAAACCGTTTACCCACACAATTAGATTACCGACTTAGTGAACTCCCACTAAAAATGTTCATGGGTAACAGACGTATATTAGTTTCCTCCTTTTGTGAATTTAAGGTATTCTATTTTTCTTTATCCTGTAATTTGTATCTCATATCTAAAAGGATTCACAGTCCGGACGGTCATAAGTTTTCCGAACTCTATTATTTGTTTTTGTTTTACAGACAGTCGGTGTGGTATCTTTTTGTCAGTCTGTAATCGTCGTTTATTAAGGGTACGTATTGACCCGACAAAGGATTTAATTGTGACGAAGATTCTGAAGTCGAGAAGGTTCGGGGGAGTAAGGTGTGACTTATAAATAGGTTTTACAAGGTACGATATAGAAAAAATTTTACATAAATTTCCCTATCCTTAGATAACTGAGTAGATATAAACGAATTAATAAAATTTTCTACACCTTCTCTTTCCTTTATGTGACTAAATCCTAAAGTATTGAAAGCTCAACTAGACTTTTGTGTAGTTTCTTAATAGGTTAAAGTTCAGATTGAGTTATATAGACTGAAAGGTTTTCAATTCTAATTTTTCGACTTTTCGTGAAATATAAAGATGGTTTTTACAATTCCAGAATTACTCGGTCCGAGAAGGACGAATCTGTGTCTTCGGTAGTTGTTTCTGTCCTTCTTTTTGTAAGACGGAAGTGAAATATTTTTAGTTTCTTTAAATTTTAAACTCTGGTAATTCTCTTGTCTTTAGAGACCTTTATGCGAAATAAGAGTCTCAGACTATTGGTGATCTCGTCTTACTTTGAGACGGTAAAATATGAACAATGTTTGACACAGTATTATAGTCTTTCCGTTACTGAGTGCAAGACCCTTCGGCCCGTTACTTGAGATACCGTGACTCATAAATTTACAAGATATTGAACTGTGAAATAGTTGGGGAATAAAAGAACCCAATATTTGATTGTGTCTTTTTCTCTGTTTGAGCCACTAAGTATTTTACATGGTCTTACCTGTCTTTCTGAAAAGACCGGGGATCTATAACGACTCATCTGTCGTTAATGTCCTCTCTGTCCTGAGACAAGTCTTAGTCAAAAACTCCAACCTCAGTTCTCTGTAATTTTTATGACCTCTTCCTGGTTCTTCGGTTACCTTTGGTGGAGCCTCTCCGTATAGGTTCCGTATAGGGAGAGCGATTCAAAGAGCAGTTTTCCTTCCCCTACCCTACGGTTGTATGTCTGAGTATTTCAAATCTTCGGTAGAAGGTCTCGTCTCTTTGGTTGGGGATCAAGACAACACCTGTAGACAAATCGCTGTTTGACGTCTGACAGGTGTGGTGAGGATCTAAATTTTTCCTCGCGACTTCTCTCCGACGGACCGTCACGTCGATCCTTCTCTTTTCTTTTCTTTCCACTCAAGTATTTAGTATGTTGTCAGGGATTTAGTTCGGACACTCCTCGTCTACACTTTGACGTCTACCGGTTGAACGACTCCTAAAACGGGTCCTCGATTTCTTCGTTCGGTTAGTCATTTTGTGACCGGACCAGTCGGACCGGTGGTCAGTCTTCAATGTCGGTGCACAGGTAACTGGGGTCGATTTGGAGAGGCCTGACTTCGGGAGTAGTCACCGTGATTGACTCCACGACTGAAGACTCCGACGTAGTGTACGGCTATCTAGTAGTCACCAGACTTTGTGTGGAGTTTCCTCGTCAGTGTGTTTCTCTACGGACGAAAAAGATGAAGGAGGACTGAGATAGGTATCTTAAAATTTTCCCCCGCCCCCCCACAGGGAAGGAAGGGTTAGAGATCCCCAGTGAGCACGGAACCACGGACACAAAGGGAGGGAGGGAAGGAGAGAGATAGAGAGAGAGAGAGAGTGTGTGTGTGATATGGTTCACTATAGTAGTGTTTAAATCGGGTGACTCCCTTTCCCCTTCCTTCTGGAGTTGATGCCCAAATGTAGACTTCTCGGTTCTAATTTCGTAATGACCGTACTGAGAAGAATTTATGAGTTTACATCAAATTTTCAATATTTTAGACTCTACGGAGTCTTTCTAGAGTGGCGGGTCAAAGTACCTCCACTCCACAGTCGGTGTCTTCCTTTTTCTAGGTACAGTGCGAACGTTTGTGTTTTTAATTTCCCTGTAGAGTAAATGTTACCTCAGTCCTTCAGAACTTCCCCCGTGAGAGAGTGAGATGGTGAGGAATGATGATTGGGGTTCGTCCTTCTCTGTATCCCACCTGAAGGTTCTCCTTCCAATGATAAAATGGTGAGATCGTCCTCTTTTTTAAAAGAGTAACGGGTCCTTGTCAGGGTCGGTTGCTATTTATGATGGTGGCACTTGAGAATCAAAGGAGGTTGTCCCAGAACAAGTTTCGTCGGGAAGGGTTGAAGGAGGTAAAAGAGACATTTCATTATAAGGAAACGAAATAAATGGTCTTGATGGATGTCAAGACGGTATCGAACGTACAGAGTTTAACGTCGAGGAGACGATCATTCAAGTGAAAAGACTCTTTTTTTTTTTTTTTGACTGAAAATAAAATTTCCGGCTGTATGGAGGTTACCTGAAGGGACCACAGATTATGTATTTCTTAGGTGGACGTTACGTTCTCTGGACCTAAGTTAGAGACCCAACTCTTCTAGGGGACTCTTCCCTTACCGATGGGTGAGGTTATAAGAATGAACTTTTTAGGGTAACTGTCTTCTTGGACCACCCGATTAACGAGGAACCTTCCTTTCGATACTGTTTAGATCTGTCCCTTAATTTTTCGTTTCTGTGGTAAAACAGTTGTCTCCAGGTATAGTTGTTTCGATACCAAAAAGGTCATCAGTACATGTCGACACTCTCCACCTGGTATTTCTTCCGACTCACGGTTTCTTAACTACAAAAACTTGACACCACGACCTCTTCTGAGAACTCTCAGGGAACCTAACGTCCCTTTAGTTTGGTCGGTGACGATTTCCTTTAGTTGGGACTTATAAGTGACATTCATGACTATGAGTTCGAGGTTATGAAAACAGTGAACTACGTTTCTCGATTGAGTAACCTTTTCTGGGGCTACGATCCTTTCTAACTTCCGTTCTCCTCTTCCCCTGTTGTCTCCCACTCTGTAAATGTGTCGTAGTCACTGAGTTGCCTGTACTTACTCGCGGTCGAGGCCCTTTGTCGCTTCCTGTCCCTTCGGACCCTACGAGATCAGGTACCCCAACGTTTCTCAGCCTGTACTGAATCCCTGACTTGTTGTTGTTGTATGGGAGTTGTTCGACCCCGAGGAGTCACTCGTCAATTGGTGACTTGTTTTATTAAGTGAACGATATTGTCGTCTTTGCCTGTGTTGTGACATTTCGTTGATATGAGGTTAAAAAAAAAATATTTTTCATTTATTAGTTTATTAAGGTTACATAGTTATGGATAGTGTCCTCGTCAACTAAAAAGGTCCACGTCCTACGTGACCCCCACTTTTCAGGGACACGCACATGTTCGTGTTGTCATCCTCAAAGGTCCTATACTTTGCGAATAATACTTCTAACAAAAATTTGAGAGTTATTCGTCCTCCATAAAGTAAAGACTGTGTGTAGATTAAACACAGATAAAAATACCAAGTCCAGACCACCTTCCTTCTACTGACGTTTGGTCCTTGATAAAATGTCCCTCTTTTCTCCTGTGTGTTGTCGACGACTTGGTAACTTCGAAGAGACAAGACGGACTCCTTTAGTAAGACTTTTTCCTCTTCCTTTAAGGGGACCGGGAAGGATTAGTTACGATTAAACTTACCACCGTGTTGAGGGGGTGAATATTTCTACTTTTTATCACTGAATGTCCTTTTCAAGTTGTCGGTGTATGACCGACTGATACTTAGGTAGTATCTAGTCGACTATGAGACTGGAAGATTTTGGAAGGTTACTAGTTAGACTCTATAGATTAACAAATCTCCGTGTAGGATTAATCATCTTCGTTCGTGTATTTGTGTTTGATTCGTAAAAAATTAAGTTAAAAAAAGGAGTTCCCGTTCTTACACTATAAATTTTTAAGTTTGTGTTGTCAATAATCAAATGTCAATTTAAGTGATTATTATATACAAGCTTATTTTCGTGTATACTTGGTCTCTTACAATCGTTCTCTACTTATGACTAAAAAATAGACTTAATAGGAAAGATACTTCTGTCGTTTCTTCGTCTAAGTTATTACCGGAGAACAGTAAAATAAGTGTTCCTTGTACGGTCACTTATTCGTTTTATGAAAAGTCTATTTTGTCTTTACGACTCGTTGACTGCTATAGGTATTTATGTGGTAGTTCTCTTTCCGCCGTCAATGAAAGGACGTCTTTTGCGAAAGGGACCAAACGACGTGAGACTGGTCAAACACATAGTCGTCCCCGTAGTAAACCTACTTCACTTAAAAATTGTGAACTTCGTCTTCGTTCTTGTGTCCGGAGCCACGTTTATTTAGGAACGAGAAGGTGAATGCCGAAGGGACCACCGAGTCTCTCGCTTTCTTAGACGGACGTCAAGTCCTCTGAACGGAAGTAGGGACCAAGTCCTTCTAGGGGACCTCTTTCCTTATCGTTGGGTGAGGTCACAGAACGGACCTCTTAGGATGCCTGTCTCCTCGGACCGTCTCAGGTACCCCACATGTCTCTCAACCTGTGTTGACTCTTTGATTGTGAAAGTGAAGGTGAATTGGAACAAACAGGAAGTCACTAAAAGAACCGGAGAGACTCGGACTGAAAAGAGTGGGTATTTCTTCGCACGGAACGTCCCACCGACCGTGTGTCATTCATCCAAAAAGTTGTACTACCGTCGAGGGTCCACCGCGATCACCATTTCTTGGGTGAACGGTCACGTCCTCTGTATTCTCTGTACCCAAGTTAGGGACCCAGCCTTTCTAGGGGACCTCCTCCCGTACCGTTAGGGGAGGTCATAAGAACGGACCTTTTAAGGTACCTGTCTCCACGGACCACCCGATGTCACGTATCCCAGCGTTTCTCAGTCTGTACTGACTTCACTGAATCGTACGTGCAAAGCGGGGAATTAGGTTCGAAACATATTGCCTCTGGTCGAAAATGTTGGATGTGAGTCTTCCCATCTATACTTACATCAGAACTGTTTGTGCCCTCCTATTTTGATCTTCTCAGGTTAGAGTGACTCATTTTCCCATCCTGGGTTGGTCTGTTCTGATAAACCTTATAATTAGTAAACTTGCCAAGGGTCTTCGAAGATCCTCTTAAACCGTATTCTCTTAGAGAAACGTTTGGTACAGACAGGTTTGTCGACTCGGACCCTGTCCCGAAGACGAATTAAAGACTCAGGGGACCCTTTAATCTTCTCATCACTATATCGGAAGTTTCAACGGGACGGACCTAAACGAACTCAAACTAAACTTAGTCTTTTTAGAAGACTGGTTTAACCCACGTTAATTAACGACTCGAGTGTCCTTTACACCATAATTCTAAAAGACGACACTACGAAAGTTAAGAGTACCTCTAAAAAAAGTGTACTCCTTGTTTCCGCAATTACAAAGATTTATAGAGGTGTTTACTTTATCTTATAATAAAGGAGGACGACCATGGGATCCCTGTGTCCATTGACCGTAAATTATTCATGGGTAAAGAGACCCGGACTTACATTCCTAAGATTGTAGGAGAATTGTGCATAAAAAGTGTATGACGGGGAGCGATTTAGAATTTGTGATTTACGTATTTTAATACAGTATGTTATTAATTGTCCACGAGTAATCGGTCTATATTGAAGGGAAGACTCGGTCAGGATTTGGGGCCCTGTGTAGTGTGTGTCGTAGTCGTACGGTGGTACCGTTAGACTGGTATTATTTTTGGGGTCACCTCCGACCTTTCTCCCGTGAATTCTCGTCCTGGTTATCAGGTCCTTGTTCCGTTGGCACGGGTACGGGAGTCCGTCCCGAAGGCTAAATGTGGTGACATCTAGTACTTCTGACTTTCCCGGAGATGCCCAATAAATAGGGGAAAAAGATCGCATACATCATCTCTTAAATTGGAACGAGTTTTACTCCAGACCGAAATCGGGAGTCGAGAGGTCTCCATTAAAGATTTGTGAACCTTACCGTTCGGACTGATCTCACAGAAACATAACGACCACTGGTACCACTGTAGGACTGAATTCTCACTCCCAGTGTACCAAAGTCAAGTCGAAGGACGCTCGTCTATGTCGGTTTCAGTCGGTACAGGTGTTCTACCCTCAGGTGTATTTTTGAGACCTGTGGTTCCGAGGTCACTTGTGGGGACCACCCACTGTGAGACACGTGTACAGTGTGTAGTAACGGTCCTTTCTTTCATCACACGGGTGGGAGGTCTCCTCTCCTGTGGACCTTCGAGGTACTACCTTGTAAGGACCTGAGACGTGGAGAAGGGAACCGACTAAAATAAAATAAAATAAAGAAGAAAAAGAAAGAAAAAAAATTTGTCATATCTTTCAGTCGTAAAAAAAAAATAAAAATGAAATAAAACGAAATGTTATGACATAACCAAAGCGGTATGTAACTGTACTTAGTCGGTACCCATATGTATTCAAGGGTTAGGACTTGGGGGTAGGGTGGAGGGCGGGTATACCGACTAAAATTAGATATAAGAAAGAGACACTTCCCGAAGGGACCACCAAGTCTGCCATTTCCTAGGTGGACGTTAAGTGCTTTGGACCCGAACTAGGGACCCAGTCCTTCTAGGGGTCCTTTTCGTTTACCGGAGAGTGAGGTCCTAAGAACTACCCCTTTAGGGTACCTGTCTCCTCGGACCGCCCAGTGTCAGGTACTCCAGTGTTTCTCAGTCTGTGTCGACTCGTTGATTGTGCACTTTCACTTTCAGAGAGGCAGTGCAGGTTGAGAGACGCTGGAGCACTCAGGAGACAGGTACTTTAAAGGTCCGTTCTTATGACCTCATCCATCGGTAAGGGAAGAAGTCCCCGAGAAGGGTTGGGTCCAGAGGTCGTGACGTACTTCTAATAAATGGTAGACTCGGTGGTCCCTTTGGGGTAAGAAAGGGACATGATTTGGTATTGACACTCATCTTGTCGAAATTCACTCAAGATCCTCAGGAAGGTCACGTAGTACTTGGATTCCCACCAGAGACTTAGGAATTTAACCGTTAACCACAGTCTAGGGGTTTAAACGTTCCCCACAATCTTCATTCCTCCCAGAAAATCTACAGGGGTTGGAACGTGAAACTCTTTTGTCTCCAACCATTTCACTTCGACGAACGGATTACTTATGACAGTCCTAAGTGTGAGTTCGAAAAGAAAGGTGGACGTCACAGAGGGGTGTCATGTCGGACGACTTTGTCCGTCGTTTATAGAGTCAGGTCTTTTTGTGTCCCACGAAGACTTCTTTACCGACTTACCGTTTGTTCTAAGGGAGTAACATCACACTTACTCTATTAGAGATTTGACTGGCTGTTTTAGGAGTTTGCCGGTTTTAGTGATGTGACAGTGTTTTGTTCCTTACAGACTCTGATGATGTTTGATCTTCTTAGTTCCTTCCTAAGGAGAGGTTGTGTAAAGTCTATAGAACGACTATGAAGCCAGAACCTAAAGATCGGAGGTCTAGATACTCCGTTATTTAAAGGTAACAAGATTCGGTGGGTCTAACACGATGATAAAATACCGTTGGGATCCTTTGGTCGTTTTATTTTTTAATTAAACCTCCTTCTTCTGTTGGGGTTCTCTCAGGTTTCAGGTAAGGATTCGTTCCCGGACTCAAAGTAAAAGTCGGACAACTTGACCTTTTCAGAAAAGGTTCGTATTGAGGTTCTAGTATCTCCAGTCAGGACTCGTACTCTCGTGGTACCATTGATCATGTAAGTGCGTCGACTACCTTTTGAGTAGATCAGTGTTTTATAAAAGTACTCGTATTAGGGTACCACAGTCTACATATACGGTAAGAAACAATTTTGTATATGTGTGTTTGTGTTTTGGGTGTGTGTAAAGTAAGAATATTGGTGTAATGTCTTTTGGTTTTCGACTGGAGGGTTACATACCTTGTAGGGAAACAGGGTTCAGGCTCATAGACCATATGGTCCAGAGTCTTCGACGGTTCCCAGGAGGTCCCGTTAATCCACGTCTGTGTCGTAGAAAAGTTGGACCCAAAGTGAACCACTAAATTCAGTGTTCCTTTCTTTTTGATCTCAACTAGGAATGTTTGTGTCCGAACTTGATGTGTCCAGGTGAATGTGTACCTAAAAAAAAAATTACCTCTTGTGATGTGATGATATGTTAGACACTACTCAACTTAGACACCTAAGTCTTAGTGCCCATACGTTCCGTCTGACATATTAGTGTCCACCTAAAAGGTGACCCTTCCAGCCGCAGAGATAGGGAGTACAAGAAGTTCCCAGTCGATCTGAAATTATAATTGTATGTCTGTTTTTTCCCAAAAAAGGGATAGAGAATGAGTTAATTTTTTTTTATGGTCGATATAATTACACGGTCCCAATATCATTGTTTCGTAGTGTCTGACCCCTCGAAACTGTTGTATTCAAGTAAGAGTGTCAAGACCTCCGTCCTTCGGTCTCTCCCTCCGCACCTGTGCCAACCAAGGAAGGTTCCCAACACTCCCTCTTAAGCAGATACGGGGAGAGGACTAAAGACGACCAAACAACCGGTAGAAACTGCAATAAACAGAACATGTATGTAATTGGACTAGAGACTGAAGGAGTGTATGGTAAGAGAGACACAAACACAGACATAGATTAAAGGAGAAGTATTTCTGTGGTGAGTATGACCTAATCTCCAGGAGAGGTGTACCCAGTCTGCCATTTCGCAAACGGATGTTACGCCCTCTAGCCCCAAGCTAGGGACCCAGCCCTTCTAGGAGACCTCTTCCGTTACCGTGGGGTGAGGTCATGAGAACGGACCTTTTAGGGTACCTACCTCCTCGGACCATCCGATGTCAGATACCCCAGCTTTTCTCAACCTGTACCAACTCGCTGAAGTGAGTGAAAGTGAAGTGATGAGGTCATTCTGGTGTGGACTCCAATTGACTAATGTACACGTTACCGGAATATAGGTTAAATCCCGAAGGGACTACCGAGTCGTGATTTCTTAGACGGACGTTACGCACTTGACGTCCTCTGTACCCAAGTTCGGGATGTTGCCCTTCTGGGGGACCTCTTCCCGTACCGTTGGGTACGGTCATAAGAACGGACATCTCTGGGTACCTGTCTCTTCGAACGACGCGATGGTAGGTGTCTCAACCTTTGTCAGTCTGTCTTGTCAGTCGTGCGTGTACACACACCCGTTTGTGTGTGTGCACGTGTATAAAGCTTTATTTCTGTGTAAGACGTCGTGATTTCCATTCTTGAAGTAGACTATTTAGACTACAGTCCGCCCATCGTTCAGTTGGGTATTGTGGTAGGGGATGACGACGACGATTCAACGAAGTCAGCACAGGTTGAGACACGTTGGGGTATCTGCCGTCGGGTGGTCCGAGGGGGTAGGGACCCAAAGAGGTCCGTTCTTGTGACCTCATCCAACGGTACGGGAGGAGGTCCCCTGGAAAGTCCGGGTCCCTAGTTTAGACATAGAGATTGTAGAGGACGTAACCGTCCACTCAAGAAATGGTGATCACAGTGGACTCTTCGGGGTCATCCTATATAAGTCAGTAAAACTTTTTTTTTTTTTTTAATTCGCAATCCAATAAAACAAATATACGAGAGTGAAGTCGACACAGGATGAGACACGCTGGGGTATCTGCCGTCGGGTGGTCCGAGGGGACAGGGACCCTAAGAGGTGCGTTCTCGTGACCTCACCCAACGGTAAAGGAAGAGGTTACGTACCCCTTCACTTTTCGTTTTCACTTCAGTGAGCCAGCACAGGCTGAAAATCGCTGGGGTGCCTGACGCCGGGTGGTCCGAGGAGACTGGTACATTTTCAGACGGAAAAAAATTGACGTGAATATACTCATAAAAATTCATGTTCTAATCGGAACAAAAGACTCGTTTTTATAATACACAAGATATTTTGTGGTTACCGAGTTAAGGGTCTTATGTGAATACCCCTTTTTTTTAGTGTCTAATCTTGTACCTCTACTTCTATTTTACATTGAGTCGTAACGATTTCCCAGAATGATAGAAATAAGAACAAGTAAGTCGTTTGGTTCACTAATTATAACTCGTTCTCGAACGTCTAAAAAAATTAATTTTTGAAAATTTTTCTTCCCATCTCTACTACGGTAGGTGCAGAAGACCTTTAATATTAGTTAAATACCTCTGTTTTGTTTTGTTATTTTTACTTTGTTATATTTCGGCTTAGGTTGACACAGTTTACTCTATAAGTCCGTTACTAATCCTCCAACTTAGTCCGTCTCTTTCTACTGACTCTTCACCCACTCGGTGTTTACCCGAGAGACTTCTCCTACCCGAATTTTTCCGGTGTTCAGATCCACCGGACTCCCTCCTCCTGTTCCCTAGTAGGGTCTTCACACGAACTGAACTCCAGTTTTCGATTCCTTAGACCTACCTCGGTCTCGACCACGACCCTTCACCACCCACCCCGAATCTCACCGTGCCCTTTAGTCCGGGTCTCCAGGTCTAGTTCGGTAGGGCTCCCCAAACGGAAATCATGTATAGTGTCACAAATATCATTTATTTGGACTTTGCAAAAAATTTTTACACGGGACTCATGAAATTATCTTACCCATTAAAGGTAAACACTAAATGTCGAGTTCCACACATCTTCAAAGTAAGTAGTGTAATAAGTTTAACTGAGGGACACTAAGTGACAATGGAAAGAAAAAGTCAGGATACGTTCGGGTCGTATTTTGACTCAGAAAGTTAAGGACGGTACTTTCTATTCCCTATGACTTTGGAATGGAACGTAAGGGAAAGGACCTGGGAGTAATTGGAAATACTTAGTAAGTCAGAAGATTGGTGTAAAGGTCAGTAATAGAAATTTAAGTTATCGGAAGTTTCTTATAACAGGAATATAAATATCCCGAAGGGACTAGCGAGTCAACCATTTCTTAGGTGGACGTTACGTCCTCTGGGGCCGAGTTGAGGGCCGAGCCCTTCTAGGGGACCTCTTCCCTGTCCGATAGGTGAGATCATAGGAACCCGAAGGGAGCACCGAGTCGACCATTTCTTAGGTGGACGTTACGCCCTTTGGACCCAAGTTAGGGACCCAACCTATCTAGGGGACCTCCTCCCTTTCCAATGGGTGCGGTCATAAGACCGGACCTCTTAAGGTACCTGACGTCAGGTACTCCAGTGTCAGTCTGTACTGACCCGGTGAAAGTGAAGTGATGTAAATATTACTGTAAAGTCAAAAACCGTGAACTGACAATAAGTAATAAAAAAAGTCCTTCAGTTCAAAAGAAAATACGAAAGGTTTTTCCCTATATCACCATAGAAAGAACTCTGAAACCTATAATAATGTACTAAAAATTTAAGAGAATATCGATATATTAATGAAAAAAATCTACATTTTTCCAAAAACTGTACATGTGTGATGGTATAAATAAATAAATAGACCCCCGAAAGAGATCAACACCTTTCGCCCTCGATGAGTGATCACGCTACGTGACCGAAGAGTAACGGAACGAAGAGAGCAACGTGTCGTGTCGGAGATCCGTGCGCCCGACGTATCAGCGTCGTGTATCGGAGTCGTCGACGGTGCACGACGAGAGTCCTCGTGCCGAAGTCCTCAACGTCGTGTCCCCGAGTAATCAACACCAAGTGGCTGTGATCTCACACGTCCCAAGTCATCAACGCTTCGTGTCCAAGTCAACGAGGTTCCCACTTTGAAAGGGTGCGGTTCCTAGCTTGGGTACAGAGGACGTGACCGACCGTCTAAGAATAGGTGACGCGATGATCCCTTCAAGGTACATTAATGAAAAAGTTCAAAATAAAAGCAAATAGGGACCACGTAGTCTTCCTGTGAGAACGAGAGTCATACGTCCAACGGTCGTGAGCCCTTCGACATGCGATGTCGAAAACACATGATGCCTAGGATGGGACATAACCGACCGCGAACGGAAATCCGTACCGTATACCTAAAGGAATAGAGACGAATGAAGGTGAACTCACTAACAATTTAGGGGAATTCAGCGAGTCAGTACAGGCTGAGAAACCCTGGGGTACCAGCCATCGGATGGTCCGAGGCGCTAGGTACCCTAAAAGGTCCGTTCTTAAGACCTCACCCGAAGGTAAAGGAAGAGGTCCCCCAGGAGGGTTGGGTCCCTAGCTTGGGTCCAGAGGACGTAACGTCTGTCTGCGAAATGATAGACTCGGTGATCCCTTCGGGAGAGTCTGGATGTCAATCAATTTTTATACACCTGTGGTGTTTGACACGGACCACTTGTGTTTGTGCATGGGTGACACCAGGAAGACTTGTCCTCACATTGTCAGAGTCGTATGGGTGAGAATGTGGGTCCAAGAAAGATGATACGATCAGGACAAGAGACGTCTTCCGTTACCGTGGGGTGAGGTCACGAGAACGGACCTCTTAGGGTCCCTGCCGTCTCGGACCACCCGACGGCAGATACCCCAACGTGTCTCAACCTGTGTTGACTTCGTTGAATCGTCGTCATCGTCGTCGTCGTCGTCGTCGGGACAAGACGCCTCTGATGTGACCGATGTCACTTATTTCAGTGGTGACCAAAGGTAAGGAGAAGTCCCGTGGGGTCAGAATAGTCCCTTCACGTTAGTTACTCACTTATATTCCCCTTTTTTAGTAGTCACTGTCTTATGGTACAATTCGGTGTCATTTTCGTTGAATATTTCTGCAAGACGAAAGATCAACGACTTCGACAACCGGAAACTTGGTCCGTTATTTGTTGTTCTCCCCAAACTTTATAAAAGGAAGGAAAAAGTCTTATCAGACGACCAGGTATAGTTTTGAAAGACCAAGTATAGTGAACAAAATAAGAGTTGGATCTGACTGATACAGGTGGTAAAAGTCTAGGTCCGTCACCCAACGGACAACCATACTCTCCCTTTACTCTACCGTCACCATTACCAAGGAGAAGAGGCCTCAGAAAAAATCACCCGTAAACTCACCCTTTAACCTTTTCTGAGAGAGTTCTCTACGAAAGGTCTACGTTCCTATTTACTCTTCGGTCTCAAAAAAAAAATTCCTACCGTATGTGGTCAGTTTAAAAATTACGTTGATTAAGATATTAATCACTTTATCTTCCATCCTTTATTTTTCATGTAGGTGCACTATTCGCATTATATGTATCCCTTTTTTCCACCCCACCCCTCACAATGTCCCTCTATCCCGAAGGGTCCGCCGAAATCACCATTACGGACGGTTACGTCCTCTGTATTCTCTGTGCTCAAGTTAGGGGCCCAGTCCTTTTAGGGGACCTCTTCCTTTACCGCTGGGTGAGGTTATAAGGACGGACCTCTTAGAGTGTATGTCTCCTCGGACCACACGATGTCAGACGTCCCAAAGTTTCTAAGACTGTACTGATTTCACTGAATCGTGTGTGTAAGTCCCTCTTTTGTTTTTGACTGTCTTTCGGTAAGAATGAATCTTATTGGATGAAAATTATAACTTTTTTGGACTACCTAGATAGAATTACAAACATCGCAGAAATTAATAATTAGGTAGGAGTTTTCTGATTAGTGTTTTCGCGCACATAATAAATATAAACTACTAATATAGTATTACTCAAGTGGTACGTAATCGACAGACCTTTGTTGACAACGACCGAAGGTCCAAAAATCCACGACCATTTCCCAAGTGGACGACATACATATTCCACGAGGTTACCTTAATTATTTTTATATTCGACTCTTAATTTTGATCTCGTTATCCGTCCTCGTCGATTCCGGTATGGCTCACCCCGAACCATCCTTGAGTCGTCCCTTAAACCTTTGAACTACTTAGAAACAGAAGTGTTGAATTTGTAGATGAATCAAATCCTATATAGGATTCCAAACATTCCTTTTATTTTAAAAGTTCCGTTTACAGTGATCAGTACCTGCCCGTTGTCGAGAAGAGATTAATATCTCCCCTGTATAATGAAACCTACGTTAAATGTAAATAAATGTTGAATGCTTCTTTTTGTTTTATTTTACTCTATGTTGGGTATGACTCTTACAGTATTTGTGTCTAAAAATTTTTAACTTAGTTATATAGTGTATATAAGGGGTCGTTCACCGACTCAATTTGTATAGGAAGGGTCCTCCCTTTTTTCTTTAAATTCCTCTCTTAGTCACATTACTCAAGATGAGTATCGTTTCGACTCCTGATGTGTAGAAAAACCTTTTCTCCTTCCTAGACTTCATATATTACACGGGAAAGACGACCAAGTACGTAAGGTAAAGAAAAAGGGTTCTAACACAAGTCTTACTTTGTCACTTTGGGTTGGTGTAAAGACTACGGATTTCCTTTGTCGTGTTTGTAGAAACTTCGGGATCTTTAAAGTTAGGACCCCAGTTTCAGAAGTGAAACATTTGATTAGAGTCTCCTTAAGATAAGATACTTAATAAGTAAACATGTTTCTATTTAGAAGGTGGTGATTCGTATATAAAATTTCATGTCCTTATTTAGTACTTTAAAACCCAGACGTTTCTTCACCGTCTCTCCCCTCGCTACTTTCTCTCATTTGAAACTACTTTGCTAAAGACTTTACACTAGAAGACAACCTCCTTTCAATATACGTTGTTCTAAATTACGTCGTCAAGGAAACCGGAGTTTTGGTGAAAAGAAAAAAAAAAAAAAAAGAAGTCCCTTTTCCATTACATCCTAGGTTATATATTTTCATGGTACGCGTTTCAAACACCACCGTCCTCCAACCTATAGGACCTTGGACCGGGGGTCTTTCAATTAAATGAAGAGACAGGTTCGAGGTTCTTGTTAGGGTACAATTAGGACCTCTTCAAAGAGGTCTTACGAGGTCTTGATGTTTATATAACACTTTTATTGACTTGTGGAACTTTCCTTTTTTCCTTTTTGTCCAGATAGGGAGTGACAATATTGAAGAGATTTCGAGTAAAAAGAAGAGAAGAAATTTAGTATGGTTAAATTTTTTTAACTACATTTTTTTACTATTAAAATTTTCCTAAGGTATCGGTCATATTCTTTCTGAAATTAAAAATAATGTCAGAAGGTCACTATACTAAAAAGGGTGAAATATGTACATATCAAAAACAAGTATCATAAAAAAGATTTTAATTATATACTTGTATATCTATCATTATACAATGGAACTTAGTAATAGGAGAGGGGTTTGGTATTTACGTTTAAATTTTATCCGTGGTTTGCTGTTTTACTAGAGTGATTTTAAATAAAAGTAAAATGGACAATAGTTAAAAATGACTACCTCTTTACTAATTATTCGTGTTAAAAGTCACCGTTCTGAGTTACTGTATCTACATATTACGGAGGGTTATCTGATAGAAGAATAAAGTATAAGGGACCATCAGTGTTCATTTTTAATACGTTACCCTATCATTTTAGGTCTTTATCTTAACAGAGAACACGTGCGACAATTATCCCATACATTGTTGTACCCACCTTCATTAAACCGTAACATATAGAAAAAGTAGAAGCTCAGGGACGTCCTAGTAAAATTTGAAAATTTCGAGGTAAAATAAAAATGACACGAAGAATCTCTTATGTATTATTCCATTCTTAATATATAGATAACATTGAAGTATTTACTCTTCCATTTTCGAGTATATAGTGTCTGTGAGTTCCCTCCCGAAGTCTCGAAGAAAGTAATTACTTTATCCTTCGGAGTAGTCTTAATTCTATATTATTTTGTATCTAAGTCGTGGAATTTTTATAATATTATCTAAGACTAGATTATAAAATCTGTCAGACCACATACAGGGACTTATAGTTGACTGGTTGAAATAGTGTCATTATGTTAGAAATGAAAGTACATACGTATATCTGTTGGTCTTGACTTGATGAAAGTTCGAAGAAACTTCGAGCAGTACTGGTTCCTCTCGGTCACTTTTGGCCGGTCACTTGACGTTCTTCGAAGAACCTTAAAAGAAAATTTCTTTTGGATTTTCATTAGTTTGTATAATTATCCTTTTGACTTCTACACTTGTTGGGATATTTTCTTATGTGTCTTGTGAGGTAAGTTGTTGTCTTCTTATGTGTCAGAAGAGTTTACCTGTGCCTTGTAAGAGGTCCTATTTAGTGTACCATTCAAAATTTTATAAATTATAACCTTATGGTTCATAGAGAAGATAGGTGTCACCTTATTTTGATCTTTAGTTATCGTTTTTCTTTTGACTTTTTAAGTGTTTATATACCTTAGATTTGTTATAGGAGAACTTGAGGGTTACTCAGTTTTTCCTTTAGTGTTCCCTTTAATCTTGGATAGAACTCTGTTTACTTTTAATTTTACCCTACGTTGTTGTCGTAATGATTCTCCCTTCGACTATCGTCATTTGCTGGTGTAATTTTATCTTCTTTCTATAGTTTAGTTGTTGGATTGAAGTATAGAGTTCTTTGATCCTTTTTTTTTATTGATCTGGGTTTTATTCGACTCCTTTCTTAATTATTTCTAATCTGGTCTTTAATTACTTTATATCTTGTCCTTTTGTAGTTATTTTGATTCTCGATCTAAAAACTTTTCTATTCTTTTTAACTTTTTGACGATGTTTTAAATTTTTTTATGGTTTGAAAAAGTTTGAGAAAGTTTTTTACTTTTCTTCTGTGAAGGTTTAAGTTTACTTTCCCAATTCAGAAATAGACTCACTTTTATTTAGGTCTGTTTCTGTCATGACTTCTTTTGATGTCTAGTTATAGTCATTATTTACTAGATCTCAATGATCGTTTGACTAAAGTTGTTATGTAGTTTTCCTAAATGTAGCACTGGTTCACGAAAAAAAGGACTTTACGTTCTTACCAAGTTATGTGCTTTTAGTCAGTCCCATTATGCGGTGTAAATGTCTTACTTCCTGTATTTGGCGTACTGGTAGAGTTAATTCTCTCTTTCTTTTGAATACGACTATTGTGGGAAAGTACTATTTTGGAGTCGTTTGATCTTTATCTTCCTTTAATAGAGTTGTATTATTTTCAATATATCCTTTTCTAGTATCGATTGTAGTCAGTTGAGACTAAGGGACGAAGGTGGATATACCTGATGACTTATTTGAGACAGAGACCTGAAAGATTGAGTAAAGACGGAGGGAGGTTAGGTAGAAAGTGTCTTAACAGACTCATATAGGTAGTATGTGTTTCAATGATACGTAGCATTAGAAATGCTTGGGGAAGTTTTACATTGAGAGTAAGGAGAGGTCTGGGTGGAGTAAGACAAATAAGAGTACGTTGGTAACGTAACCTTACAAGTTGAGGTTACCTCACTCTCAAGTGAGAAAGTACTTAAGAGGTATTAGAAAGGGTTGAGTCTCTACAATGGGTGCTACAAGATTCATCTTAATAGAAGAGAGGAAAAGAAGAGTCGGTCACGGTTCGGTTAGAAAACTGTACATACTTTTACAGTCGAGGTTAAAGTTTGGAAAAAAGTCCGAGTCCCTCTTATTAAGTGAAAAGGGATTTAAGGGAGGTAAATAAAAAGTATCGTGAATTGTGTTCTATAATATTAATTAACATTAATATGTTAATATTAATTAGAAAAAGGTAGTTACAGATCAGTGAATAAGACAATTGTTTCTTACCATGGTATTGACTTTGTCGGGTGATGATACGTTTATCGTCATTCTGTCCTGGTTAAGGACAGAAGTCTCTCGACTGTAAAATTACCTCCTTTACCCATGTGTGTGTGTGTGCATACACACACACGTTTACATGTATACACACGTATAGTGTGTGTGTGTGTGCACACACACACACACACATAAGTCGAAACTTTTCATAATACTTTTTTTTTTTCGGTCCATTTGACTCTTCAAATTCTCACTGACGTGCCCTTCTTTTTCCCTTAAATAAAGTCTATCGAACTAGTCTTTTCGAGGAGTTTCTTCCACATGATGTCGTCCCTATACTTACTTCACTCTCCTCTAGACTCCCTTCTCACCAGGTACTGTTTCCCTGTTGACCTGTAGTACTCGTCTTTTATGGGGCATACGGACTCATTATTCGCTCGTACCGAAAAGTATCTGTTCTCAAGTTCTGACAGCAATCTTCTGTGCACTTTCTTCCCGAACGTCTCGCCCATGTCTCAAATCTGAAATGGGGTTCATCCTATTCTTCAGTGATCTCCCGAACTCTTTCTTTATTGTACAAGACTAAAAAACCAAAAAGTAGCAACAACAACAACAACAAAATTTAGAGAGACGGATATTACCTCTTTTGATACACGTATGTCTTTCTACTCCCTCCCTTCCCTAACAAATACTAAGTCACTTACACTTTACTTTTTTGACACAGACGATAAAACGTTTAGGTTTTCCTCTGGTACTACTTCTGTTATTTGTTTTCCATTTTTATTTCGATGGAAATAAAATCTGACGTTGACTTGTGATGTTTAGGAAACTTATGTTATAATAAAATTGAGTTTTTGTGGATAAGGATCTCAATGATGCATAAAGTTTATTTTTTCTTAAAAATTTGAAGGAGTCAACTTTTATAGAAGCCGAAATTTCCCTTTCCTAAGTTTCCATTTACCTTTGTACGGCAGACAGTACTCGCAATTATGTGACTGTTTGGAAGACTAGGAAATCAAGGTGAGAGTATAGAGGGAATTAAAGACAAGAAGAGACAGAGGGGAATGCAGAGGAAAAAGTATAAGGAAGAGAGGGAAAAAGAAAAAGGGATGAAGTGAGGAGGGACAAAAGGACAAAGAAAGGTAAGTAAAAGGGAAATAAAGAGTTACATAGAACCGTTAGTCCGTGGGCGTTAACGTCTTTTTCTTAGATGTTTGGTAAAGTTATGTAAATTTCTTAGGGTGCGACACGAAGGGACCGGCTTCTATGCTACTTTTGTCGTACTTGAGACAGTGTCCGACTTTAATATTTCTTGAATAACACTTCTTCCCAATTGGTAACCCCCATTTTACTTAATGATGTGTTATTTACGTCGATCCTTTGTTTTACTCAAACACCTCTGACTCCTGACTTTTATACATAGAAAAGTCTGTTTTTAAACCCTAAACCACTGAAAATCGTCACACTGTATACCAAAGTGAATAAAAGTACTGTAGTTTTCAAGTACCTACAAATACTAATATGGAGACTAAAATTTTCCAATGAAAGTAAATTTTAAGATCAAATATATTTTTAGATAAATAGTTTATTCGTTCTATAGGTTTTATTACGGTTGGGAAAATTCGTCAATTAGGATGATAGTTTTTACATAGTTTTTCTTTTTGTTTCTACTGCTCCCCTACTAAAGTGGGTGTCTAAAAAACAAACAAAAAACAGGGGACTTTATCTAGTGTCTACTGTTTATTCAATGAAATCGGTAACATTGTTTCATACCGTCAATTTAGGTGGATTTATATCGGATTAAGATTTCCAAGAGTCGATTATTTTGGATAGAAAACGATTGAGTAAACAGTTGGATAATGTTGTTTATACGAAACGTCTAATTTTTCAATAGTAGATCCCCGAAGATTACAACGAATCCCTTGATAAGTAGTAGTTAACAAGTATATTGTTTATCTTGAGGTAACTCAATAAAAAGGGGTTTTTACTGTACCTTCATGGGACGGATTGAGTATAAATGTCTATTAATATGAGACAAGGTTTCTTTCAGGTACGAAAGACTTCTTATTGTATTTCTTCGATTGAGGAGTAAGTAAATCTTTACACAAAGGAGATACGAAATGTGGTTTCTTGTGAAACGTTTTCATCAGAGACCCTTAGAAAAGGAAATGCTTTCGGGTTCCGAAATTTTCTCTCGTATTATATTATTTTGTCGGTACCAAATTTATGAGACCCACTTTATTATCCATAAAGATAAGTAAAGTAGCAAGAAGACCTGAGGTAAAAAAATCATTCTGGAGAATGACTCAATCGTGGGTTAACTCCGAACCGGACCCCTCTGTACTTATTGTGTAACAGTTTTAGATAATTGTCCGATGATTTCTGTTCTGGGTTATCGACTCATACAATGGTAAAGTCATTTAATCGTTAAATTAAGTTTTTTATCTCTTTCTCGTACAAAAAAAGTTATAAATATTGTCTTTCCTATATTTCCACCTTTGTTTTTATGTTTATTCATAATCACTGGATTTTAATTGACCCGTTTTTCGATGTTTAAAGTTAAGGTTAAGGGAATTGTAAAATGAGAATTAAATGTCTTTTCGTCGTGTCACAAAATAATAGGTTTTCTGGTGTATTTGAATTTTTTTTAGATAATATTGAACTGACCTACTCAGTGAAAGACGTCTAAATGGTAGGAGTTTTCTTATCAGAGAGGTTTATTTCACTCGAGTTCCTCTTCTCTGTAAAGGTAACAGCATACTATCTTCGAGATGCACACAGTGTCGTTAATGAAGTCCCCCTCACAGGCTACAAGTTCTTACTGTCTGTCCTTCCTTTACGTCCTGAGTTCGTATCTACTTTACTACCGTTTCTTTCTTGGTGGTGCCACGCATTACTTGTTACGACGTTGATAAGTAATGCGGAGAAGAGGTCGACTAGTAATTCGAAAGTCGTGACAAATACGTTGTCTTTTCCTTTACAACTGAGTTCTAAAGTATGTGAATGATAAGTGTGTTACTTCTTTGGTACTTCTCATATTAGATGTTAATGTCATGGACGACTTTGATCTAGTGACAGTCGCTTGGACCAATAATCAACAACATTCACGACAGTTTACGTGATGTTGAAGACTTAAACCCTAGACGGACCGTTACTGACGAGTTCTATGTTTGAACTTTCGAGTACTTTAATTTTTAATTTATTTTAGTCAATTTATTGACTACAACTTATTGTAGTTAAGTTTACTTTCTAAGGTTTATAACCAAAATAGAGATTCTGGATTACTGTCTTATTTAGTCAGAAAAATAAAGTACTAAATTTCCTAAAGTCTTTCAGTTTAATTAAACAGTACTGCAAATTGGTAGAAGTGGTACTTTGTAACCCGAAGAGACCACTGAACCTACCATTTCTCAGACGGACGTTACGTCCTCACTTTTACTTTCAACGAGTCAGTACAGGGTGAGAAACACTGGGGTACCTGACATGTCAGGTACCTTAAGAAGTCAGGTCTGACGACGTCACCCATCGGCAAGGGTAGAGGTCTCCTAGAAGGGTTGGGTCCCTAACTTGGTGTAACGTCCACCTAAGAAATGGTCAACTCCGTGGTCACTTCGGGTTCTTGTGACCTCACCCATGGGATCGTTGCGTCCTCTGGGCCCAAGTTAAGGACCTAACCCTTCTAGAGGATCTCTTCCTTTACTGTCGGGTGAAGTCTTAAGAACGGACCTCTTAAGACTACCGGTCTCCTCGGACCACCCCAGGTACCCCAATATTTCTCATCCTTTACTGACTCGTAAAAAGTGAAAGTGAAGTGGTACGTTATAATATCTTGATTTACTAAGTGACAAATAACTTACCTGTTTTATTACTCATACGGTTGGAGCAAAGATAGTCACCAAACCGTGTATCTTCGATGAGTCATTTTTACGTGACTTACTTACTTGGATTATCAATCGAATAGAAATTATTGGACGATCCTTATATCGGACTAGGACACCATTACTTTCGTCATGAAACGTTTTAATGTTTGACTTTTAACTCACAATTCACATACAACTTACCTTATGAAACCTTTGTTAATGGGTATACCGTAACACCTTTTTTTAACTTAGTAGTTTTAATGACTTAGGACACACATAGTGAATTAGTGAAGTTGATCACTTCACTTATAGAGGAATTTAAGTCAAAAGATTAGATATTTTAACCTCACATAGATAGAACTTTTCGACGACACTCCAACCTAATTTACGCTAAATTCTTAAATACAACTACATACCGTTTTGGTTATGTTATAACGTTTCATTAATTGGAGACTAATTTATTTAAATATAAATTTTTTATTATTTATTTATTTACGACAAGATGTCTTTCTTTTATTTTTCTTTAATACCTAGTCCCAAGGGACCACCAGGTCACCAATTCTTAAACGGAACGTTACGGTCTCTGTGACCAAACTGGGGACCAGGTCCTTCTAGTGTGTATGGTTCTTCGGTGATTCGGACACGTAGTATTGAGGACTCGGTCGTTAGATCTCGACCACTCGACGTTGATGACTCGGGTGAACGAAGTTGATGGCTTCTGACGTACGGATCTCGGACGCGAGGTGTTCTCTTCAGTGGTGTTGCTCTTGGGACGTATGGCGTTACCTCTCATCGGGGCGAGGGGCGTCGATCTCTTTTCGAGCTCACGCCGTGGTTTCTGGGTGGTGTCGGTTTTTGTTTTATTTATCTATTGGGAAAAAAATTTTTAGTACCTAGACTCTTCAAGATCATGCTTCGAACAGTACCAGTACTTCGTTTGTAAAGGAACACGATCAAAGGTAGGACCCGAAGGGACCATCGAGTCTCCAATTTCGCAGACGGACGTTACGTCCTCTGGGCCCAAACTAGGGACCCGACCCTTCTAAGGCGACCTCTTCCTTTACCGTTGGGTGAGGTCATAAGAACGGACCTCTTAGGGTACCTGTCTCCTCGGACCACCCGATGTCAGGTGCCCCAGCGGAAGAATCACTAACTTAAGAGAAAGTAATGCAGGTCTCAGTGTTGTTTTCTGGGTTTTCTGGAACTTCTGATAATGACTTTCGTTGACTTGTGGGATGAAAATTTTGTCGTAATTTTTCATTTACCTTTATGTCGTTACACTAGACATGACTCTTTATTAATTACGAAGAAACGTAACAAAAACGAATTTCTGTTAACTTTGTGTTGTCCTCCTAGCATATTAGAAACCTTATGTAAAGTTTCCCTACTGTGTACTCATTTACAGTGCAATCTCGATTAAGTTATGTTAAATGACACGGTTTATTGAAATAGAAACTTTCATTTAAGTCTTGATTAAAACTTTCTTAGAGTTCTTGGAAAATGGTGGATACAGTCCGTCATCAAATGTTCGTGAAAAGACTTGATAATCCTGATAATCTCCAACATTTCCAAAGGAAAAATAATAGAAAGAACTTCTTACTTTACGTTTTTGAAATGAGAGACTTGGAGATCTTCATGTCAGGGAGATCTTTGACCATAGAGGACTTTGAGGTAGAGGAGAAGATCCCAATTACCCGTTAATTCAAGAATCCCTTTTTTTTTTTTTTATCGTCCACCTCAAAAACAACGACAAAGTAAAATAAATGTAAAAGTCTCAAAAGTCTTACTTTTCCTACATCCCCATCTTTACGTTCTCTCCCGCCCCAGTACCTACATAGGGTTCTGCCCTTTACGTCTCTCCTCTCGGACCTTTTGCCTTGTGATTAAGAGTCTGGGGAAAGGTTCTTCTCTATCCTTTGTTCTCGTTTCTATTCACCTGGTTTCCTCCTGACGGTCCTCGTAGGAAATGGTTAAGTCCCTGAAGTTTTTCTCGATGACAACATATTATTTCTGAAACGGACCAGAAACAGAGACGAAGGACCCTTCCTCTTATACATAGAAACCTTAAAAGGTTCATTTCATTTATAGAAATAATAAATCTCGGGGAACCTAGTGTGGACTCAAATATGATTACACTACTCTACTGAGTCCTACCCGACGAGTTGTTTTTCGGTTTGAACACTGATCTCTCGACCCTAAAATTTTGTCGGACTGGAAGTTCCTTTCTTCTCTACTCCCTCCAACCTCTAACACAAGCTAGAACTCCAGATACACGTTAGTTAGTATGGGTACATTACTTTGGGGTTAAATCTTTTGACCCTGTGGTTTCGAGCGACCACGAAGGACTAACCACTTACTTGGTGACTACAAGTCCTGTCATAACTCGAGACTAGGAAGTTTCTCTCCCATACCTTCGAGACACAAATTTACTGGGAGTATTTGGAAAGAGATGTACAGAGGAGTAACGCGACGAGGGCTCAAGATAGAAAATATTATTTTCACATTAGTATTCATATCCTGAAAGGACTCAAGAAACTCACTAAGATCATTTAATAGTTCGAGCTTATCCCAGTGCCCTCGGGGGTCTACATATCGGTAAACCAGACCTCACTCTCATCAGGGATACCTCCTGGTACAGGAAATTGAACGTCCCAGACATTCTTGAGGTCTACCAATATCACAGTCTTAACTTGTCTTCGTATAGTCAACCCCAACTTTGACTTATGTAAGGGACTAGACGTGCGGTAGTCACTGGGAGGTATGTCGTGAGTACTCAAGATAAACGTGTCTTCCGTTACTACTGGTAGACACAGTGACGATGACGACGACGATTCAGTGCAGTTAGTACAGGCTGAGATACGCTGGGGTATCTGTCGTCGGGTGATCCGAGGGCAGGGACCCTAAGAGGTCCGTTCTTATGACCTTACCCAACGGTAAAGGGAGAGGTCACGTACTTTCACTTTTCACTTTCACTTCAGCGAGTCAACACAGGCTGAGAAGCGTTGGGGTACCTGACATCGGATGGTCCGAGGAGTCAGGTACCCTAAAGGGTCCGTTCTCATGACCTCACCCCACGGTAACGGAAGAGGTCTAGACACAGTGTGTACTCAAGCAAAGTCGACCTGGTGGGGTGCACCTTGGTGAGATGTTTCGAGGTTCTGTTGTTGTCGGGGTCTCAGTACCCTGACCGTCACCCACCCGTCCTCGTACCTCTGAGACTCCACTTTACCCCTTCTGAAAGTAGACGTGAACCCGATTGGACTTCTTTGAATTTTTGAACTAGACCAATAATCGTCTCGCAGAACCTGTTTAATTCATAAATTGATTTTAAAGATGTCATAAGGACTTTCCCTGGGTCAATTTGTGTATTGAGTACCAGGACTGGTGTTTAGTCTTAGTGGACCTCCTGAAGATGTTTAATCATTTACAGACCGGTCGAGTCGGGTCGGTAAGAGAACCCCTTTAGTTGAATCCACTGAGATGTCACGTACCCCAAGATTTGGTGACCCATCTCATGTTACTGTCACCTTGACGGAGACCTAGGACCTCGAGGTGACTCGAGGAGTTGAACCGAAATAAGTACCCTTGACCTAGCGATGCCTTTGTATGATACCCATTAAAGAAGGATTCGAACCCTTTCTTTTCGTACTATTTCCTAGTTCACTTACCGAAGTAATAGGGCATCTTCCCTCTTCGAACCCGAGATGACTCTGTGCTATATTGTACCGGAAACTCGTAAACCTTTACCCTAAATTAGGTTCGTGGACCAACATCTATGTTTAGAAGAGTGATAAGATGTTGACCTATATGACATTGAAAAAAAAGAAAAAAAAACCGACATGGTCCGACGTAGAATCAAGGGACTGGTCCCTAGTTTGGGTACGGTGGAACGTCACTTTCGTACCTAAGAATTGGTGACCTGAAGGTCCCTTCAGGGATGATGTTGTAGATGTCTGCAAAGAGTCTTTCAATACTACAAATTAGGGATCCGTGTATCAGTTCCAGGTAAACTCTCCTTAGGTTGCAAAAAAGTCTAGTCATGACGACCTTAAAATCTTTGTAACTCCTCGACTCGTCTACCCCTCATCTCCCATAGACATGTGTTTCGATTTATAAAAAATCCTGCAATACGTACTAGAAAGGTTTTCACAATGTTATATCACGTGAGACGAAACATCTTTACAGTAAAAAATTTTACATTATCTTTAGGATTCCCAATCCCCTCGAACAGAGTAAAAGAGAGAATTCAAAATTTATATCATTGTCAACTCAGATTTATAATTTTTTATTTATTTATTTGACAACCAATTTATTTTTCATGAGAGAATAAAGGGTTTGGGTAAGAGGTCTAAATTAGTAACGATTGGTAAATCACTTATAGAAGAGTCCAGAAGAAGGTTTTATACTTCTTAGTGCCCTTAAGGGACCACCGAGCCACCATTTCTTGGGTGAGCGGTTGCGTCCTCAGTGTCCAAGCTAGACACTAGGTCCTTCTAAGGTGGACTCCACCTCGTTGATTTGGGTACGTGGTGTTAATGACTCAGGTACGAGATATTTCTCCGTTGACGTTGATGACTCGGGCGTACGGCGTTGGTGGTTTTGGGTGTGAGGGCTCTCGGGCGCGAGGTATTTTTCTTTTCACTGGTGTCACTCTTCGGACACATGGTTACTTCTGGGCGTGACGGTTTTTGAATTAATTAAAAAAATACTTTTGTGTGTATTTCTTTCTTCTAAAAGTTTAACAAATGTCGTCCACTTTTACTCAAATATAAATATTTTTATCATAGTGTACAATTTTTAACAAGACAAAGACAACGATTAACTGCATTAAGTAGGGTTATGGATTTCTATGTGTATGAATTTGTAAAATTTATGGCTCCAGATGTGACACTAACGTAGACTACGAATAAGTCAGTAGGGAGGGAAACACCTGTAAATCCTATCAATACAAAAACGACGATGTACATTACGACGTTACTTTTAGATAGGGACGACCCATGTAAAATTTTACATTCAAAGACCTGGTTTACCGTACACTTAAAATAAATTTATAAACGAATCGATAAAGAAACCGACTCGGCCCAGAGTCGACACCGTACGTCCCAGAAAGTCTACACCGGGCCCTTGAGAATCAATGCCGCACACCCTAGATCAAGGGACTGGTCCCTAGTTTGGACCCGGGGGACGTAGCCCTCACGTTTTAGAATCGGTGACCTGGTGGTCTCTTTAGGGACCAAACACTTAAAATTTATAATTGAGGATTGACAGTAGTTTTTTTTTTTTTTTTTTTTCTTATGGTCAATGTATGCCGGAGTACAGAGACCTGGGGAACCCCTCTCCACACTATGAATAATTAGTGAAGTCGTCAAGAGACGAATGAAAAGAATAGTTCGAAAGTCACCTTTTCTTTTTACCCCTTAATATGACAAGGAAATTAAACGAAATACGAAAATATTAAACTCTTGATGTCTGTGTTACGGACTATTTGGTACTCGAAAATACAAAATTTTATGTCATAATTTAAGAAATGTTACGTAAAAATATATCGATAAATCGAGTTTATCAAAGTATAGAGAACTGATTTTAGTTATGACTCTAAAAATTCGGGGATTACGACAACCAGAGTTGAGACCGGAACGTAACCTTCGTAGACCTTTGAATTCTCTTGACGGACCCTTCCCCAACCTCCATCCCACCTCCCCCACCCTATCCTCCTATTTCAAAATTTAGTCTTATAGACGTAAGTTCCTAACCGTGGTTTCTGACACACTTTTCGAGAGGTTTCCTACGATGGTACGGAAGTCTCAATACGACATTTAGATTTTCCCGAGATTGTGTATTTTAGTTAACTAAATTTATTTATCTTTGTGATTTGATTTGTATGTATCAGTCCAACAGTAAAGGACAATATAAGGATTTGAATGTACTAAAAAAATTATTAAAAAAATTACACCTGATAAAAATTTAAGGAATAATTTAAACAATGTCATGACGAAGACGAAAAAATACAAAAACAAAAGACCTCCACTCCGTACACCCTAGAACGGTGGACGTTGGGGACGTAATCCTCCGTTCCAGAATTGGTGACCTGGTGGTCCCTTCAGGGGAGTTGAATGTACTAAAATAAAGTGCAATTAATTATGACTTAGTTTCTCGAGTAAACATCGTATAATTCGACTAGGGTTCTATGAATTATAAGTGAAAATCCTCGACCTTAATCAGTAGAATCGTTATCACATAAGTAAAAATCCTCTTGTGAACTGGGTTGAAATTGAAGATCATCCAAATCTGATACTTATAAGAGGAAATACATTTTTTAATTTTAATGTCCTCGATCCTAAAATTCTTAAGTCAAGTACCCGTGTTCGTTCTCATTCCTTTTCTATTTGACCGTAAACCGAGGATCCGTGGAGAACTAGTCGAAACCTTACACAAAACCCGGTTTGGGTCTTATTTATTTAAAATATACCAGTACACTAATTTTCTTAACGTTTGTTGGGGGTTTAAAAGATGATTAAATAAAAATAGAGACCGATTCTCATTATTGTTATTTAGTTGGTAGTTAATATTAGAGAAACTAATCAAAATAAAACTTCAGAATTGTAATATGATAACAGCGACGGTCTTCGTCACGATATTTTAGGTCCCGTGTAATCTACGAAACACGTAAAATAGACTAATTCAAGAGTGTTAGGGAGACGGTCCATTTATACAAATACAGTTACATATGTGAATGACCTGAAGGGACTACCGAGTCTCCCATTTCGCAGACGAATGTCACGCCCTCTGAACCCAAGCTAGGGACCCAGTCCTTCTAGGGGACCTCTTCCTTTACCGTTGGGTGAGGTCATGAGAAAGGACCTTTTAGGGTACCTGCCTCCTCGTATCATCCGATGTCAGGTACCCCAGGGTTTCTCAGTCTGTGATGACTCGCTGAAGTGAAGTATGCGAATGATTCTAAGTCTCGTCAATTTTGGAACGGGTTCCGGTGTACTGATCGTTCACCGTGTCGGTCCGATGTGGACTTCTAATTTCGACTCTGTTGATAATAGAGTTCTTGAGGTGAGAGAGGCTATGAGTTGGAACGACTGTTAGGTCGAGACAAATAAATATTTAACTTAAACTAGTAACTAAACCTCCCCCCACCCCCTCTGACTCAATTGTCCTGACGGTGTTGTCTTCTAAATTTTTGTTGGAAACATTTAGGTTTTGTTACACTCATCAAATTAAATCTGTTTGTGAACAGTTACTTCATTTAGAGAAAATGAACGATTTTAATCGTCTTAGGAATTTATTTATAGATAAATAGAAATATTTTTCGAGAGTTATATCCAGTTCTGAGATGTCGTTATTTATTTTGATTGGACTATAAGAGAGGTGATTTCATAGTAATACTGGGAAATGACATGTCTGGAAAAATTTCATAAGTATTTTATCCCTGTTTACTGTAAACGTAGGGTCATAATGACGACAGATACGTTACCAACTAAAAAATAAAAAGGACATCGACTTACACCAGGAAGTCGTCTATTGAAAGGATCTCAGTAACATTAAAACCGAAGGAGTGGAAAGTCCTTTCTCGATATGTTTTTTTAGTAGTAGAAAGGGACTACAAATTAGTCCTGAGTCGTACGATTCCAGGAAAATACTTTCGAGGGACCGTCCTTTAGTTTCGGGGAAAGAAGTTTTTATTATTTTGTACTTTGTCTCCCTAGGTAGACAGTTAGTTCTATCTAAAGAGAAAGTCCCTTTTTTCTTTTTCTGGGAGTTTCTTATTTTTCGAAAGTGTGATTAATTATAGGTAATTTCGAGGATGGTCAAATTTCAGAACTCGTTTCAGTTCTTAATGGGTCGATTAAGTTAAGGTCTTCCACAAAAACGTAGTAAGTAGACCTAACTGTTCTCTTTCATGAAGGGATTTCTCCTGATCCTATTAATTAAGGTTAAACGTCAAGTATAAACGTTGGTGTTGGAGTCATACAGTCGGAAATGTTTAAAGGAACCTCATACTGTAACATTAGTTAATAAGTCTAAGTCTAGATTAAGGTATGTGTAGATTACACATGGGTGTATTATGGAACGTGATACAATCCAAGATCTTTGTACCTTTACGAATTAAGTAAGAGAAGGGAAACTTGTCACATCTTAGCTGACCTTAATAGAAGGGCTTGTCGAAAGGTTGTAGGTTAAAATATGTGTGGTTTCAGTCGATGCAATCTGGTTTCGATGAAATATAGAACACGGACTTAAGGGAGATGTAGTACGGAGGGCTCACCAATAGGTCGAGTATGACGTGTAAAGAGTTCTTTCAGACAACCTAGAAACCTGTCGAGATTAGTAAAACTATCAACGGTTATATTAACGGCTATTGTCAATTGATGGAGGTTAAATAAACCCTTCGGGTAACCCCGGACGTCCTGTCATCTCTTCTTTAAAATGTCACTAGTTTTCTTCATAGATGAAGTCATCGATGCTTGGTTTACGTGTCTCGTCATCTAAACTGCTTTCGAATCTTTAGATTTCAGTTAAGTCTAAAAAAGAGGAGGAAATCTGGGCCCAAAAGAGACAGTGGACGTTTATATGTCATACGTTTACTGTGTATATAGGGAGGAGAGAGTGGGAATTGTGTGTATGTTCTTGATATCTGATCATTGATAATATATCTATTAGGTTAGTTATTTGTATAACAATACTCAAGACCGGTAGAAGGAGGTTGTCTTCAAGACGGTAGATTTACTATGGTTGTCTCTTCATCTACTCGGTTAATAGTTTTTCCCGGGTTCCGGAACTGATTGTATAATGAAAACTTGATATCGTCTTCAGATTTTTCTGATATACTACCTTTTTGACGTGAGAGACAGACGGAGACAACTACCGGTTGCATTGGTTTGGCGAACCTGACCAAGTAATGACCCAAAGGAAGGTCGGTTGATACGAGTGGCTACATCAAATACGAATGTTCTTTAGACTTATTGGGATGTTCCCTTGGACATTTTATCGGAACTAGAAGTCCCGTTCTGGTGTCAATTGGGTAGGTTTCTGTCCTCCTTTTCGTCTCAGACGAGTCTAAGTATAAGAGACAGACTTGTCTAAACCTCAACTCTGTTGACAGAAAGATTTAAGAAAATGTCAGTAAGACTACTTTAATGTGATTTCTTTTACTACTCTTTCACTAAATCTATACTATTCTTACACAAAGTCTCTGTATGATAACAGTGAAATTTGTCTGTAGTGAAGAACATTTAATACTCAACCTTTACTATGTGGAAAGACACAATTTATGGTTCTCGTGGTCGAAAAGTATAAGTTTGTCGGGTACCTGTACAAGGATCGGAAGACATGAGTGAGGGTGAGTATTTGACTCACTGTCGTACAGGGTTTCAATAGAAGGTGATGGGAGAGGTGATTAGGGTGGCCCAAGGTCGGAGTGGCCCGAAGACTAAGAGACTTATATAGTACAGGTGGGGTGGATGAGTGGTCAGTGGACCGTTTGTAAATTACTCGTGGATGAAAACAAGTCGCGACCCCTGTATATTATTCTGACGACCGGGTTCCCTCTATGTGTCGGACAGGGTATCACAGGGGTAGGGTATTTATAAGAGGGGTACAGAGAAATGCATCCAAATAAGGATCCATAAAATAAGAAAAAACAATGTTAACAGTTACCCTAACAAAGGAATTAAAGAGAAGGACTAAAAAGCAACAATCACATATCCTTACGTTCCCTAAAGACACATAACTAAACCATAGGACACTGAAATTATTTAAGTAACTGATCGAGATCATTAAAAGACTACCATAGAAATCCCAAAAGATTATCATAATCTAACAACTTAGTCAAGATCACCCCACCTACTTTGATCTCGGACAAGATGTTTCACTTCGGTCTTTCTCTTTTTATTTATGGCCTATAATTGCTTATACATACCTTAGATCTTTTTACTATGATTACTTGGATAAACGTGTCATCCTTATTTCTTCGTCTTATTCTTGTCTGAATACCTGTGTTACACCCTTCCTCTCATATCCTGTTTATCTCTTTTATCGGAATTTTGTGTATGTAATGGTATACATTTTGTCTGTCGATCACCGTTCACCGACACATTGTGTCCTTCGAATTGGGACACGAGCCATTGTTGAGTCTTCCCACCCTACCACACCCCACACCCTCCCTCGCCTGTATACGTATGAATACCGACGAAGTGTATCAATATCCTGTCTTTGGTTGTTTTGTTCGTTAATAGGAGGTCAATTTTCATTAATTTTTTTTTTTTTCTTTAATCCTTTTTTTTTTTTAGGAGGGGTACGGACCCATGGTCCCGGAGACAATCGTCTCACTCACCTCCTTTCTTCCACCCAAAGGTTTATGTGTTTGCTATGTCTTACCATTTCGGATGTGGTATCAGACTAACTTTACAATACACAGTGTCTCTTCCCTGTCCTCCCTCTTTGTTCTCTCTCGAATACCTTCTGAATCTTGTTCCTTGTAAGAAGTCCGTAGAACCTTTTATTCATCCCACAAAAGTTCGACTCTTATGGGGTCCGTCTCCTCTGTCTTACAAGGTTCATAGAGAACTCTTACACCCTTTTTTCCTCTGTCTTATTCAGACCTCGATATCAAACTCTTCGTTCGACCCCCAGCCAGGATCTCCGGAACAACGGACCGGGTGCCCTTTAAGACTTACACTAATTCTACCCACTATGCTAGTCTTCGTGTCTTTCTACTAAAATTTGTCAGTCTGAAGATCAGATTAATCTTCTTTATTTTATCTTTACCTGATATAATCTGTGCCCTTTGAACTATTTTGGTGTGTAAATTATTGTCGAGTACGATGAGGATTATTTCATATTTAATGGTTTCGTTGATCTCCGTAATCTTTTGGATTTATTCAAAGTTAAGTCAAGTCAAGTCAGCGAGTCAGCACAGGTTGAGAAACACTGGGGTACTTAGCGTCGTGCGGTCCGGAGGGACAGGTAGTGGTAGAGGGTTTAAATATTAGTGACTTTTGTAAAAAGTCCGATAAATTAAAATCCATGAAAAATGATACTTTACACAGTTTACACACATTTTCACTTTTTCATATGTCATTTGGTTGAGGGTGTACTTATACTTTGAGTTTCAAAGTATCATAAGGGTGTCTACGAGGGGTGTGACAGGGACCCTAATAACAATTCCTGTTGGTTCTGTAAGATGTTAAAGCGGTCATTCATTGACCTTGTAAAAAAATTTTCAATTACAATTAAAATAACCATGTATTAACTAAATATCACATAATCAAAGTCCACATGTCGGCTCACTAAGTCAATGTCTATGTATATATAAAAGTAAGAAAAACTTAAGAAAAGAGTATATCCAATAGTGTCTTTTAACTCATCTCGAGAGACACGATATATCATCCAGGAATAACTAATAGGCAGAATACTTATCATCACACATACACAAGTAGTGTTTAAGGACTAAATAGGAAAGGGAAAACCATTGGTATTCAAAGAAAAGTTATAGGCGTTCAAACAAGGAAACATTCATTCAAGTAAACATTGAAATTTTTCATTAGTCTAAGGTCCATATTCACTACAGTATACTGTAAACAGAAAGAGACTGAATGGAGTGACTCATACTGGCAGAGATCCAGGTAGGTACAATGACGTTTACCGTACTAAGGTAAGTAAAAATACCGATTGTCAGACAACATGTGTACGTAGTGTAGAAGGAAAAGGTAAGGAGACGGTCACCAGTAAATCCAGCGAAGGTACACAACCGATAACATTTCTCACGACGTTACTTGTACCCCTACGTTCAAAGGAGAGTCTAATACTCAAAAGAGTCCTCACCCTGACGACCTAGTATATCATCAAGGTAAAAATCAAAAAATGCCTGGGAGGTATGACAAGAGGGATTACCCACATGGGGTGGTTGTCGCATTCACTCAACGGAAAAGAGGTATAGGAGGGGTCTTCAATAACGGACATCTGAAAAACTACTACCGGTAAGACTAACCACACTTCACTATGGAGTAACATCAAAACTAAACGTAAAGAGACTATCACTACGACTCGTAGAAAAGTACACGAAAGACCGGTAGACATACAGAAGAAACCTCTTTACATATAAATCTAGAAGACGGGTAAAATTTTTATGAAAGACTCCTGATAGTAAGGTTTTGGTCGAAAACCCACTTAAACAAGTTTGAAACATGGAAGATCTGGTGACTTTTCCTACCTTACCAAAAATTTAACTCGTTCTCGAGTCGTGTTTGATTACGGTTTCCGACTTAAGGGGGTTTTCTACCTTTTTGTTTTCTGATCTCTACTTAAAAAGTACACTTATATTTATATTTAAGTATTTATAATAATTCAGTCATTCTTAGTCTCTTCCGTTACCGTGGGGTGAGGTCATGAGAACGGACCTCTTGGACACCTGTCTCCTCGGACCACCCGACGTCAGGTACCCCAGCGCTTCTCAACCTGTGTTGACTCGCTGAAGTGAAAACGAAAAGTGAAACTACGTAACCTCTTCCTTTACCGTTGGGTGAGGTTACAAGAACGGACCTCTTAGGGTCGCTGCCCCCTCGTACCATCCGACGGCAGATACCCCAGCGTGTCTCAGCCTGTGTTGACTTCGCTGAATCGTCGTCGTCGTCGTCGTCGTCATTCTTATGACGTTATTATATTTTATAATGTTGTTTTAAACAAGTTATTACGTTCACTTACAGTTATATAAGATTTAAATTAGGGACTTTATTGCTTCAGTTTTTTACCCCCTTTTATAGGGTTGTCTACTGGTTTATTTGGGATCTTTATAAAATTGTAAAAAAAGATTAAAATTTTACAGATCATTATACGTTATCATTCGTAAAAGAATTATAGTGTGACCTCTGATTATAAACACTCTAAGGTAAATCTAGGTCTTGACTCTGTTCCTATTTTACATTTGTAATTCTTTAATAGTGTATTCCCAAATGTACTTACTTTCGTGTTATAAAGGGGTTTCTCGTCTTTTCTTCTAAAGTTATATCTCTCTATGTTTACAATAATATATTAATCTTTGTCATAACGTTCATTAGATAAGGATCATCTTTGTATTCAAGGTGATCTTTAATATAACTTTAAAATTGTTTATTTAGATTCGAAGTATACCTTTTTTCTTCTATCGGTCTATAAAAAATGTACTACACATGATAATCTATAACTTTTAAGTAGAATTACAATGTTACCTACGATGAATGTTCCTTATGTGTCTTGTTATTTTCTCCGGTGTAGAATATTTGTCGGTTTTAATATATTACCCAGGAAATAAGAGTAGGTTTTATTGTATTCTTTCCACTTTAATTTATACTTTTTACATTAGTATTTATGAGATCCGTTTTTACGTCTATATATAAACTTATTAATCTCACTCCTTCTAGAAACCATCCTTTAGTATTTAGTGTTCCCTTTCTGTCTTTCTCTATAAACTGTACTCTTTAATTTTAACCGTATACACCGTCTTTATCAATGATAAGAATTATATTTCTTTATATATATATTAGAGTTTAGTCTATACATAGTTCGTACGTGTAGAGAGTTTAGTATATTGTTTCATTTTTTATGACAGTTTTGTTATACCTGTTTATAATACTCATTTGTTTAGTATTAATTCTTTTATATTTATTTACTGTCTTCTCTGTTCTTTTTTTAACTTCGAGTAATCATTAATTCAATCACCTTTAATCTTACTATGATGTTACTTTAAGGTAAAAGGAGCGTAGTTTCATCGTCTCGTAAATTAATTAATAAATAAATATAATGTTTATAGTCATAATCGATTCCTAGGTTCTTCCTCGTGAGAGTTTATGAAGGTAAACTGTATTTTAACTATATTTACACGAGTTCCATTAGACCATTATGTATGGTTTTCATAATTTTTATACGTATATCGAACTGGTTCTTTATATATAAAGATTTTAATAGGAACTTTTTCACTACAATGACTTCATGTATGTACTCTCTTCTTTTCTGTAAGTGTTTTATGATTCGTCCAGTTAGTTTAATCTTCATTCACTCGAAAATAAAGTAGTTTATACTACTGATAATAACTATATCGTTACAATGAATATTATACGATTTGAACCTTTATGTTCGTTTTTATTAGTGACATTAATAATTACCGTAAAACGCCAACCTAATTAATGTCTAAGAAACTTAGAGTAAAACTACTTTGAAAAAAGTTTTAAAAGACCTAACCTGTACGTACATAATAAACCCCTCTTTTCAGTCTTTTGATTAGTAATTTTTGTTTGACTAGAGTGTTTTATAAATAAAATTTTGACTATCACTACAGATGATTCTAGTTCACCAGGGTACTAGTTTCCAACCCTCCTTATGTGACTCCCGACCGCCTCCCCCGCCAACGCCTCTCCTCCCCATCGATCCTTCACTTTGAAGTCCTTATTTACGGTCAATAAGAAGTCTTTATTTTCAGTTGATCTCATTCATAGAGTCTCTTCCGTGACCGCTGGGTGAGGTCATGACAACGGACCTTTGAGGGTACCCACCTCCTCGGACCATCCGACGTCAGGTACCCCAGCGATTCTCAACCTGTGCTGACTCGTTGAAGTGAAAGTGAAAAGTGAAAGTACGTAACCTCTTCCTTTACCGTTGGGTGAGGTCACAAGAACGGACCTCTTAGGGTCCCTGCCACCTCGGACCACCCGACGGCAGATACCCCAGCGTGTCACAGTCTGTACTGACTTCGCTGAATCGTCGTCGTCGTCGCCGTCTCATAGGTAAAAGAAAGGCAACTTCCCACGACTCTACCTCCTTTCCAATTGAAATTCTAAAGGTCAGACCGGTTCGTCCACAGTCTATTATGCCTACTATTCATTCTAGGACAGAGAGACGGGTTAAAAAGTCTTCGGTTCAATTTCGAAGGAAAGAGTATCACCTCAGGAAATATGGAGTCCGGTATTCTGTGGATACAGGAGGTCTAAGGTCGTGTTAAGTAAGGTGGTAGTAGGTCATAAACTGTCAGTAAGACGGAACTCCATACAGAATGTTACAATAAAAATAGCAGTGAATTAAAAAGAATGTAATTACAGAGACCACACCGGTTCGTCATCGCCATTTCCTCTTCGTTTAGTTGTTCCTTTGGAAGTTTCTCGCGGGAAAGTCCTCTCCTTGTGTTCGAGTGACGTACCAGGGGACCTGACGATATATGGGGGACCACCGAAGACAGAAAAGGGTTGAGACGAGGAGTCTGGTACAAGTACACTCAGAGTAAAACGGATCGAGGATACAGAAAATCAAGGGAACCAAGACCATAGGATTTAAGAATGGTTATAAGTTGGACTTGAAGGGACTTTGAAACCCTTCACAACCAGTAAACATTTTAGGTGTGACCGTTACTTTCATTATGAAGTATTCTTAAGCTGGGATAGAGATTATTTGTGTGTGTGAGTGTTGGAATAAAAGGGTTTGATGTGACAGTCCATAAACTTCCTTACCCAATATAAACTCCTACTACTTCTTTTATTTCATTGTGTGGTCGGTTACAATAAATACTTAAGAATTATATACGGAACGTGGATGTACGATTACGTTTGTGACTACGTGGAAGTTTACTTCATAATGGTAATACGGAAGTGGACGTGTGCACGATTCAACGAAGTCAGTACAGTCTGAGACGGGATACCTGAAGTCGGGTGGTAGAAGGAGACAGGTACCCAAAGAGGTCCGTTCTTATGACCTCACCCAACGGTACGGGAGGAGTCCCCTAGAAGGGTTGGGTCCCTAGTTTGAGCACAGAAGGGAGAGGACGGAACTCTCCACCCAAGAAGTGGTGATCACGGCGGACTCTTCGGGGTCATAGAAAATCGATAAATTATTTGATACGGCAGTGTCTGACCCATTTGAGTCTCCAAATTTCCTGTCTAAGTCCCAGTCACGGACGAAGACTCGATTTACAGGGAGAGTGAAAGTTTCAATGGTGTGTGACAATATAGGAGACGAGTGAGTTGTGAAATAAGTAGGACCACTGGGTGAGGTATCGAATCGTTCACGGGGACCGGAAGGTATACTTCAAGAAACAGTTCAGGAAAGGTATTTTGAGGGTCGACTGGGATCTTCCCTAAGTCATCCGTCGTTGACTCACTTCTTACTTAATAATGTAAATGGCGGAGTTTTTGTGATACCCTTTTCCTCCGAATACGTCATATTGGTTTCGTTGTAAAAATCAATACTACAGTATTATCAAGTACCTCACTTTATTTATGTTTTCATTACCCAACAATCCATGGTCCACGTAAGGTTTTGAACTAACTGTCCTTTTACGTTATTAAAGTAAGTGACGAGAACCAGTTAATCTACAAACCCACCTTTGATGTCTCCGTACTTATTTCAGTTCCTTTAGAAAACGTTTTCCATTTTAGGATCCCTTTTTGATTGTCCTTAAACAATGATTTTATTTCTTATGTCAAGAGCTAATCGTACTGGAACGAGGGGAGTTCGTGGAAGTAAACTGACTTAAATATTATTAAAAGGTCACTATAGTTACTTTTCTCTATACAGTGTCAACGTTCATTATGTAAGTAATTTTAGCAAATAGAGATGTGAAGTAATGATTGACGTCGTTGTCTCATATACTTTATAGAAAATGTCTCTTTAGGTTTTCTGTCTCATTACCCTTTTTTTTACTAGAAAGTAAAGAAAATATGTGTTAGTTTTCATCTACTGACGGACTAGACTTTTTGGCTTTTCCGGTAGTATTTAAATGTAAACACAGAATGAGACAGATACATGATTTTTTTTTTTTTTTTTCGTTATAGCATTGACTCAGTCTTCTGAGGTCAAGAAATCTAGTTAAGTGACCTTTTGAGATCGGGAACTGGGTATCTTTGTAAGGTTTATAAAACCTTAAAGAAAGTAAAGAAAATATGTGTTAGTTTTCATCTACTGACGGACTAGACTTTTTGGCTTTTCCGGTAGTATTTAAATGTAAACACAGAATGAGACAGATACATGATGTCTTTTTTTTTTTTTCGTTATAGCATTGACTCAGTCTTCTGAGGTCAAGAAATCTAGTTAAGTGACCTTTTGAGATCGGGAACTGGGTATCTTTGTAAGGTTTATAAAACCTTAAGTTTTACAAAACTGTACATACACGTAAGCGCGCACGATTGAACGAAGTCAGTACAGGTCGAGAAACGTTGGGTTACCTACATTGGGTGGTCCGAGGAGACAGGTGATACTTAGGAAAGACGTTATTCTCCCCTCTCTGTGTATGTATCTATTTATCGTTGACTTACTCGTTTACTTAGGTCAAACCTCTCCTTTGTTGTGAAAATGTACCGATGAAAGATTTGTAAGGTTTACCACAGGTTTCATAGAGACTTTATCCCACTAGCGAAAAGGTGAACCCTGTGTTGAGGTAAGACGAAGGACTCAGACCGTATACGTAACCCTACTGTTTCTGTTACCTGTAGGGTTCTTTTCAAGAAGTTCTAGTCGCATTCCAGAAGGTGTCACGATTTCGAGCAGTGACATGCTAAAAAGAGATTTTGGACAGTGTTTCTCATTTGTCCCGGGGACAAGGGACTTTTGATGGTCAATGTCTTTATCTAAAAGGACGACTTTCGTGTGTCGCCAAAGACGTCACAGGTCTCGAGACACAAGAGGGACGGTTCCATGTTAAACCTCCTCCCAGTCCTCTTTTCTACAAAAGATTTTACATACTTCGGTCGAGACACTTTAGTTTCTACTTGACGGACATACACCATCTATTATTTGGTCACGTATGTATTATCTGTAGAAATTATAAAGTTCATGTACTACTAAACCCAAGATTTTTTGACCGAGGGAATGTTGTCAATACAACGTTCAATAGTAGTATTTCTCAAATTGGGGTTTAGATGAGACTTCCATTAAATACGTTTAGTCAAGAGAATAAAGCTTCCCCCATTCTTACAAAAGTAAAGAAGTAAATAATTAATTGAGCAAATGAGTAGACAGACAGTCGGATCGGTAAATCGAGTAGGTAAACTGTGTATATAAGACTCATCTATGAAACATAATTATATTCCGTGTACATCGTCGATCTCTCCTTTTCGTCTGTTTTGTACGAGTAGATATTGTTGTTAGTTTCCTCTTCCAATAATACGTAGTACTCTACACATTTAACAAACCCCTCTAGTCTCTTTCCTCTCTGCTTAGGGTTTACTCCCCGAACTTCGTCCCGAGAAATGTCTTTCACCGTAGACTTAACCAAGAACTTATTCAATTTACTAAATTCACGTGAATTATAAAATTAAAGTTAGATTGGATCGATTTTCGTCTGTTGTACATTAGTTCGAAGAGGTAATTATCTCTATACACAAATATTAGATACTGATCAATAAATATAAAACTCGGTGTTAAAACAGATTAACCCCGTTGTCACATCTGATTTTATATTGTAATTCCTGACCTATCTTGACCCGGTTTCAGAACTGAGGACGTGAATTATAGGTACACTGGAAACCGGGTAAAGGATTGTAGTGATATAATGTCAAAGGAGTAGGTGATTTACCTCTACTATTATCACGGAGGAACCATTGTAAAAACACTTTTAATTCAACATTCTTCCTCCATTCAGGGAATCTTTCAACTGATTGTATCCAATCGTGAACCAATTTTCCGTCGTGGTAACAAACGTAACGACCATCTGGAAGAAGTGCATTGAGTCCTCTACGGGTTGTCTCCACTTGGAGTTTTTGTTTGACTACTGATATTGACGTCACGGACGGTAATGTGACCTCCCCGTCCTACTGACGGTAGGAGAGATTATTTTAAAGAAGACACAGACCGCAGTAGATTGTCATGTGATACAGAGAAGTTGTCGTCAGGGTACTCAAGTAGGAAGATGGAACTAGAGTGGATGAAAACATTTTAGTGAGTGTGAAACACTCCAATAGGTCTCGGGGAGGTTTCGGTCACAGAACATAAGGTATATCAGATATTCACACTGAGTCTACTAGGGTTCGATAGGAGATTTAAAAATTTTTTGTATAGGTCGTCTAGGACAGACTACGTTAATTGTCTATTAGTCTTTGAAGAGAAATGAATATGATGACTGGTACACGATAGCAAAAATCTTAAACTCAGTAACTGACTTTAAGTTCAAAACACCAGTGACTTGGTTCTGTGTCATTTGCTATAGTTATAATCTACTGGTTATTAATAGACTCCCCTTTTCCGACCATGTGTCTTTACCGTAGAAAGTGATGACCGATCCGACCATTCCTTATTTGATCTGTCCGTAACAGGGCACATCACCGATGCTCGGTGGACGCCAAAACTCGTAAACCTTACATTGATTAGCCCATAATCTATCTCTACGTGATACCCATATTTGATACACGGTCTAAAACTTATGAATTATGTGTTTTTTCATACATTTTATAAGTTAAGTATTAAAAACATTACTATGTATAACTTTATTACAAAATCTATGTGACTCAATTTAATCTATATAATTTTAATAAAAGTAGAAAAATACAAGGATACTGATCATCTTTTTTAAATTAATATATCCACCAAGTGTACTGTAAAGATGACCCGTCGTGACCTGATCTCCCTCCGAGGGTAGGGTCACCTTTCTGTCCCAGACAGGACTCTCGTCTCCTTGTTCGTAAAGAACTTTGGAGTTTCGAGGAGACTACAAGGTCTACGGGTCTCCTGTGTCGTTAATGGTGTGAAGAAAGGTCAGAGACGTCGTCCATCTTCCTTATTGACACGGGAGTAGACCTTCCTAGAGTCCTTAGAATGTCTCCCCGATCTAGTTAGGGTCCATAATGGTCGTACCCCTCCTCCACAGGGTCGTCCATTAATTCAGTCATCAGGGAGGACTAGGTAAGTGGACACACTATTCGGTCGTGAGGTATAAACTGTCACAGTGGGTATTCGACTTGTGGTTTCTATAAATTGTAATAAACTACAACATATAAAACCACTTTCTACTTTGACTCTTCGTAGCTCTTCGACTAACCTGATGACTCAAATTCCTTCGAACTTCATTATTTAAGGGTCGACGAGTTTTGGGCAGAGTAAAGACCGTACCAGTAGATTCGCCTGGCATAAAAAGATATCAAAACAGTGTCACTTCTTAGGTCCAAAAGGTTCGGTCGACTGGTTGGTACTCATTTCCTTTGTAAGGATATAAGTTGTGACTCGTAGTCCGTGACGGATTGGATTTTTACCCGTGACCGACCAGATTCCTACCTTTTCGTTTCTAGGGGTCCAGACTGATTGTGAAATTTTATTTTTTATTTTGTTAGAGAAATACCTCCTCGTTGGGTCCAGTGTAAGATGACAAGGGTGTTTTTTAGTATTTAAAATTATAGATTAAAAGTTTCTCTTATCAGGTAATTACTTCTCCTTTGATAAAGTTATTTAGTGTTTAATAGAGTCACATTTTATTGACAGGTTCATTGAAATCTATTTTTATTTGACGTCCGGAAGTATTCTGTGATGTTATGACTTAGTGTTGGTTTTTTGTCGTCGACCACAAACACGACTACCGAATTTTCATGAAAGGATAGTTTATACTTAACGGTCTATTAGATGTTTAATGTATTCCCTCCGTGACAAAAGGGTCCAAACGTTTACTACTTCGGATTCTTAAATATGGATCATTTACTGGTTTCATTCTTAGTTTTAAGTACAGAGAACTCTCGTTTGACGTATAAATTTTTTACTAGGTAGTCCATGGGATGACTTTCGGTGTAATTCACAATTCTAGAGTCATAAACCTTCTGAGTCGTCTAGAATAAAAATTTTAAGATTTTTTCTGTACACGCATACCAGGAATCTCGACCTTTACGATCCTGACACTTACACTTCAACGTACTTCTTAGCCCATTTTTGTTACTTTCTTATAATAAAGACTTAACGAAAGGTAAAAAAAGAGTTGTGTTCCTATTAGACACAAGTAATATCTGTATATTTGTTCTTATAAATTTATGTATATTAAAGTGTTTGGTCTCTTTTTAGTAGTAATTATACAGTTATAACTACGGTGTTCGTCTCCACTAGAAACTATATAATTCGTCGATTACACCGTGAAGTCTTCTTCCCCCGCCAGTGTTGCTACGGTAAATATATCAGACGTCTCTACATGGTCATCGATGTGCACGGTGTCGTCGAGACAGTACAAAATATTCTTAGAATGTTAGAATGTCTAAAAGTTGGAGGAAAAATTTTCAGTGTCATATGAAATTTGTACAATATTACGGACGAAGTAAAAAAGACATACATCAGAGGGAAGGTCTCTTTCGTTACCGTGGGGTGAGGTCATGAGGACGGACCTTTTAAGGTACCTGGCTCCTCGGACCACCCGACGTCAGGTACCCCAGTCATCCTCAGTTTGTACTGACTCGTTGAAGTGAAAGTGAAAAGTGAAAGGACGTAACTTCCTCCTTTACCGTTGGGTGAGGTCACAAGAACGGACCTCTTAGGGTCCCTGCTCCGTAGGATCACCCGACGACAGATACCCCAGCGTGTCTCAGTCTGTGCTGACTTCGTTGAATCGTCGTCGTCGTCGTCAGAGGGCAGACCTTTTCCTTTCCGACTCCAAGTACCACCGGCACTAGCAAATAGTACGTAAGGTGTCCCTAAGTGACTGGTAGAAGACGAAGTTTTCACGACTCATTCTACGATCCACTCTTTCTCATCCTTTCCGGTTCGAAGACGGGAATTATAGGATTTTCGGTCATTATCGTGAACCGAGACTACTCCTGTGGTCGGTTACCTCGTGGAGCCGAGAAATAAGGTTTCCACCATTTCTTCTTTTGACTCCGAAAGTCACGAAACAGTAAACTTCGAGGTAATGTCGAAGACGATTTATTGGGAAGAACTCGTTCGGGAACCAATGAGACAGTTACACAGACCTTATTTAAGGTGGTATTTTCACTAATTTCCACCACAGTCCAAGAAGTGACGAAACACGTATAATAGACTGAAAAGGAGGCTACTGGGGTAGTTCATCACGGATATTGGTGGAGGTAAAATTTCTAGACCTTTAATTCTGAACCTCTGTAATTAATCGATCTGATTCAAATGTGTTGTCTAAATAGACTGAGGTCTCTGGTCCGAGAATTGTGGTGTGTAATGACGGAAATCTAATGCCTGGTACCTTTCTACCAGTATTATATAGTTCACTTTATTCGGACCGGGTCTTCCACGTGTCTACTAGGTTAGGACGGGTTGAAAATGGGATAGTAAGATGAAGGGAAACACGAAGTTGAGTACCAGGAAAATCCACGTTCTCCTTCTACTCGAGAAAGGGGTGTCTTTTGGAAGAGTCGATAATAATACAGAGGGATGTTACAAAAAGAGACGTAAGAATCGTACTTGTCTAAAGTTGGAATTATAGAGTGGTACTCACAGTGAGTAGTCTTTCCTAAAGGGGACCAGTAGGCAAGATCGTATTAGAAAGACTATAATGAGACGAAGGGGAGAGGGTGGAGAAATTTTGTACTTACTTCGTCCAAAATCTCATCAGTCATGTTTTATTATGACAGATATATTTTCGTGAGATCATACGTGGGTTTATGCGAGTACATATGTTGTGTGGGGAAGGACCTCACTTTATGTTTTTCTTTTTCTTTTTGTATTCTTTTTATTCCTTTTTCTTTCTTTTCATAAATAAGGTTCTAAAATTGGGAAAAAAAAGGGGGATCACTCATACTGAAAACTCTAAAAGATACCAAAATATGAACGGACGTGAAAGACTTTTACTTTTTTCTCTTTTCACAATCAGTGAGTCAGCACAGGCTGAACACTGGGGTACCTGACATACATCGGACGGTCCGAGGAGACAGGTACGCTAAGAGACCGGTTCTCACCTCACCCAACGGTATAGGAGGTCCCCTAGAAGCGCTGGGTGAAAGATTAGAAACCATTAATTATGACTAATGAGTTTATCATGTAAAGTTTGTGTATTACCACTGAGATTGTATTCGTTATTGTTGGGGGGAGAAAAAAAGAAATCCATTCCTTTGTCTCGTTTACGACGAGATCGATTCTAAAAACGCAATCCATAGGTTTCCGTGTCGTTCATCCCTGAAGTAGAAGGTCACGTCTCCCATACCTAAGTTAGGGACTAGTCCCTCGATCCCAGGACATACAGAGTACCTACCCGTTGGTTTTTTACCTTGTCTTCGTTAAACCATCGTTTAAGTTATTTCTGAAATCTTTACCTGAGATAGATAGATATAGATATATACACACACACACACTTCAGCAAGTCAGCACAGACTGAGAAACACTGGGGCACCTGGCATCGGGCGGTCCGAGGAGACAGGTACCCTAAGAGGTCCGTTCTTATGACATCACCCAACGGTAAAGGAAGAGGTCCCCTAGAGGGGTTGGGTCCCTAGCTTGGACCCAGAAGACGTAACGTCCGTCTGTGAAATAGGAGACTCGGTGGTCCCTTCGGGGATATAGATAGATAGATAGATAGATAGATAGATAGATAGATAGTTCAGTACCGTTTATTAAGTCCCTAATTTAAAAAAAGGAAACAGGAAATGTCTCAAAAGATACTCCCTATCACCTCCCAGTCTTCTTCTTTCTTACCAAAATTGTTATTGTAGTCATTGGTGTCGTCAATTCTTTACAGGATGGTGTATAAGAGTAAATTTTTTTTTTTTTTTTTTCAGACACATTTTCATATTTGTGTGTGCGTTTGGTTGTCGGGTTAGTTCTCGTCGTTTACTCTGAGACGGTGTGGGTTGGAGGGGCTCGGAGTTAGGTGTTCAGTCACTGAGACATCTGTTCCGAGAAGGTGACGTGAACATTTCTAGAGAGAGTCCGTTGTCGGTTCCTTTCGACTTTCGGGACGAGACCCTTTGACACTAATGACTCCTACCTCCCTCCCCGTCCTTCTGAACCATTTGGGAGTTCTGAACGTGTCGTCGTCCGAAAAGTAGACACAATCGCGAAATGGACTTTTTTGGGTAAAAAATTTTAGACAGTAATCGAGGTTTTATTTACTTAAGAGGTCAACTTATTGACCCTGTTAAACGTTAATAAACCAGTTTACGGTTTTATGGAGACGTCGAAACGACTGTACCTGTACCGTCATTCCGAACGTTTCCTGCGTAAACCGTGCTCAGTTTGACTACCCTTTCTTTACCGATAGTATTGTAACCGTTGGTCTATTTTCCTGAAAATTTTTATAGACGACCGTGTTTAAAAGTAAATAAGATTCCTATGTTAGGTGACTCATTGAACCGAAATGAACTTCCCATTTAAAATCTCGTTTTTACGGTAAAGAAAACTCTTCCTCCAATAGTTTTATTAACATGAAAGGACAAGAATGAAAGGTCTCTTGACTCGTACACACCGTAAGTACGATTGTGTCACTATATCGAGTCACAGTGGTGCCGTCCCGCTCTTTACACGGGGTCTATGTGTTCAGTGTGACCTCTAAACATATGACCAGATTCTTGAAAAGTAGTGATGAATTTTTTTTTATACATTTCACCTTATAAAACACCAAAAGGTCTCTAATCCAAAGGACATACGACAAATTAACTCCAATATTCACTCTCACTTAGGTCAAGAGACTTCACGAAAAAGAGACTTATGACTCGTGAGTCGTTAGGTCGGTCGTTCCCGAACCAAAGTACAATGGTGACAACTTGCTTAGACCCAAGAAAAGGTTGTGGAAGAGCGGAACCCATTGGAGAAGAAACAGGAAACGACATTCGATCTCGACCCCTTGGTTTTTTTTTCCGTAAAGGGAACCGCAGACTGTACGTTTGTCCTTCTTCTCGTCTACTCTCTTACCGTTTCCTACCTCTAAGTGTCCAATAGTGGACGGTGTTGGTAGTTATAGGAGGACGTCCTACACTCTGACTCAAAACTGTGATTTGTGCAATTGACTCTTTTGGCAGACCGGTCTTTTTCATAGTAATTGAGTTGGTTGTTGGTAAGTCTAAAAAAAATATATATTTAAAAGGTTTATCCCTAAAAATCTACATGTTGTAGTATCTGTAGTAGTGAGAATGTCCTGTTTAAAATCTAGTTCTCCTTCTTACCTAAAATCCTGGTGACTTGTTACGTTCCTGTTTCGTACATTGTGAAGTATACTTTTTATTTATTTATTCTCTTTTAGTGTTTTTGTGAGTGAGTTTTTTCATAGACGTGGGGGGTAGTAGCGACGTCATAATAAGTGTTATCGGTTGTGTACCTTCGTTGGTTTCACGGGTAACTACCTACTTAACTATTTCTTTACACCATATATGCGTTACCTTATAATAAGTTGTTATTTTTTCCTTTAGAACGGTAAACAGTCGTACCTACCTGGAACTCCCGTAATACGATTGACTTATTCAGTCGCTTTCCATTTAAAGTACACTAGTTAAAAACACATTTTATTTTTATTATTAACCCTTTTTTTTCAAGTATCTATTTCTTTAGTAGAATCACCAACGGTCTCTTCCCCCCAATCACCGTCTATTTGTTTCCAGGTAGATCAGTTTCGATACCAAAAAGGTCATCGGTACATACCTACACTCTCAACCTGATATTTCTTTCGACTCGTGGTTTCTTAACTACGAAACCCTGACACCACAACCTCTTCTGAGAACTCTCAGGGAACCTGACGTTCTAGGTTGGTCAGGTAAGATTTCCTTTAGTCAGGACTTATAAGTAACCTTCCTGACTACGACTTCGACTTTGAGGTTATNTCCTGACTACGAGTTCGACTTTGAGGTTATGAAACCGGTGAACTACACTTCTTGACTGAGTAAACTTTTCTGGAACTACTACCCTTTCTGACTTCCATCCTCCTCCTCCCCTGTTGGCTCCTACTCTACCACCCTACCGTAGTGACTGAGTTACCTGTACCCAAACTGATCCGAGGTCCTCAACCGCTACCTGTCCTTCCGGACCGTACGACGTCAGGTACCCCAGCATTTCTCAACCTGTACTGACTCGTTGACTTGACTTGACTTGACTTGGCTTTCCCCGTTTCGACGAATTTTCATATTTGGAGTCAATATTTTATTCCTACAGGACCTCTACATGACATCGCGTCACTGGGCTCAATTACTTTGACATAACGTATAAACTTTTAACGAATCTCTCGTATTAAATTTTCAAGAGTAGTGTTCTTCTTTTTAAAACAGATACATACTACTTCTTGAATGACACCACTGGTAAAGTGTTTTATATGTTTATGGGTTAGTAATATAAGGTATAGGTTTTGATTACAGTTAATATAGACTTAACAATTTTTTGTCTTGATACTCCTTTTTTTTCTTGAGTTTGTACCTTATGTCTTCGTAGTACATATAAAAGAAATTTTAAAAATCATAGAGAAAGGATAAAACGAATCTTTAATACACAGAATAGAAGTTTGTAATAATGAGAGATTCTTTGACCTTAGCGAAACAAACTTTGTTTGGAACGAAATAAGGACCTCTCTCTTCGTAGACACGACCACAGTACGCCTATGTCGATTGAAGAGGGAGGGGAGCAAAGAGTTTCTCGGAACTTCCGTGACGGTTGTCCGGTAAGAAACATCATTGAGGACACGGTTCTTGACAAGTGTCCAAACGTCGGTTTGAACCTAGTTACACGTTATTCGTCAAAACGATGTTGGCACACATAGGACACTCTACCTTCGGGTCCGACTTCTCGAGTTTACCTTGTCCATTGTATGGGAGGTAAAAATCCCCTACCACCTCGGTCTCGGAACAAGACACTTACGTCTTCTTGAGACGGCACACTCAGACACAACCCTCACTCGCCCCCGTTGTCTGACACTGGGGTTCTACATTGTCTCGCTTGCCACTGTGAGTCACCTCTATACTCCTAGAGGCTCCGTAAGGAAATCCGACACTAGTACTAAGGAAAGTAATAGAGAACGAATTAAACACAATTTGTATAAATAGAAAAATTTAGAGAGGTTTGTCATAAGCACGACGTACGAATCAGAGAGTCAACACAGACTGAGAAACACTGGGAAACCTGACATTGGGTGGTCCGAGGAGACAGGTAGCCTGAAAAGTCCGTTCCTATGACCTCACCCAACGGTAAAGGAAGAGGTCCCCTAGAAGGACTGGGTCCTTGTCTTGGGTGTTGAGTACACAGAGGACGTGACGTCCACCGAAGACATGGGTGACTCGGTAGGTCCTTCGGGTAAGAAATTATAAGTATTAACTCTTGTTGACACGATTAGTGTGACCTCACCGGGTCGTAGGGAAAAGATACTGTCACAAGACATTTAGTGTAGTTAAGTTCCGTCTCCCCTCCGAAACCTTGACATATTCCTTGGTCTGGGGTGAGGTCAAGTGGGACCAGTACTCTTACACTCTCCCCTATGAGCAGATTACACTTCGTTGGGGTTTTCCATAATAGGGACTTAAGGTCTCCCAGTGGGACGGTATCCTGAGTGTTAGTGGGGGTGTTGGAGTGGTGGTACTGGTAGTGGCTGTAGTAAGGTAGAGGTGACGACGACGACGACGACGATTCAGTGGAGTCAGCACAGACTGAGACACACTGGGGTGTCTGTCGTCGGGTGGTCCAAGGGAGTAGGGACCCTAAGAGGTCCGTTCTTGTGGCCTCACCCAACGGTAAAGGAAGAGGCTACGTACTTTCACTTTTCACTTTCCCTTTAGTGAGTCAGCACAGGCTGAGAAGCACTGGGGTACCTGACGTCGGGCGGTCCGAGGAGGCAGGTACCCTAAAAGGTCCGTTCTCATGACCTCACCCCACGGTAACGGAAGAGGCAGGTAGAGGTGATGACGGTGGTATTAGTGTTGGGTACCCAACTTATTACAGAGGGGGCGGGGGGGTTTAATTACTGGTACGTCTTGAGCCCTTACACTGGAATAAACCTGACGTGTACAATGGTTCTACTCTAGTGTTACCTCGTCTCACCCGGGATTTAGGTCATACCGCCAGGAATGTCCTTCTCCTCTTAAACCCGTCTCTTTGTGCCTGTGTTCTCCATCTGTGGTACATTTCTTCCTCTGTCTGTGACCTCACTACTTAAAGGTTCCCTTTCTTACGATTCCTACCGACCGTTGGTAGACTTCGGTCTTCTCCATACTTTTCTAAAAAGCGATCTCTGAAGTTTTCCTCGTACCTGACCAGTCGTGGAACTAAAGTCTGAAACCCGAAGACATGAACTGTCTTATCTAAAGATGACGAAATTCGGTGGGTTAGACACCATATATGAAATAACGTCGTCGGAATTGAACCCGTAACTTCTTAGACGGGTTTTACACCCTCTGAACCCAAGTTAGGGACTCAGTCCTTCTAGGGTATCTCTTCCCTTACCAATGGGTAAGGCCATAAGAACGGACCTCTTAAGGTACTGTCTCCTCGGACCACCCGATGTTGGAAACCCCAGTGTTTCTCAGCCTGTACTGACTGATTGTTAAAGTGAAAATGAAAAATCCTTTACTCATGTTGAGGTGGGTGGGGTAACAAGGGTGGTGGTAGTCGTAGATGGGGGAGGAGTCGACGTAATGATACTTTTGTAACACTTTTTCTATGAAGTCTATTGAAGGAAAGTCCGGTTGTGACCCTGAACCAAAATGACCAGTCGTCGACTGTGGTGTTCTACTTGGGTACATTCATAGAATTGGTGTTCACCTGACTGGGAATAAAGACCCTAAATGTCCAGATCATAGAAAAGAAAAAATTATGGGTTTGAAGACCAAACTCGAACTGTACTGGTAAAAAGGGGTAAGGGTTTCTTCTTGTTTCTACCAAACTGTACTTCTTCTGTAGTTTCTGGTAAGTGAAATTGGGGTATTAGACTATCGTAACTCCCTATACTAGAGATCTTTCCACTTCATTAAACGTATTTGAGTCACTTAGTCGAAGACCGTCTGAGTCTAGGTCTTAAGTCTATAGGACTGAGTCGGTTGAACGATTCTGACGACGGTGTTCTCCCACACATCAATAGAAAATTATGGATGATGGTTCTTTTCAATACTGGTTGGATATGTCATATAAGTTTTCGTCTCTGTAATGAAACAGCTGATTCCAGGCAGATCAGTTCCGATACCAAAAAGGACACCAGTACATACCTACACTCTCAACCTGACACTTCTTCCGACTCACGGTTTCTTAACTACGAAAACTTGACACCACAACCTCTTCTGAGAACTCTCAGGGAACCTGACGTTCGTCTAGGTTGGTCAGGTAAGACTTCTAGTTGGGACCCTAAAGAAACCTCCCTTACTACGATTTCGACTTCAAGGTCATGAAACCGGTGGAGTACTCTTCTCAACTGAGTAACCTTTTCTGAGACTACGACCCTCCCTAACCCCCGTCCTCCTCTTCCCCTGCCGTCTCCTACTCTACCGACCTACCGTAGTGCCTGAGTTACCTGCACTCAGACTCACTTGAGGCCCTCTACCACTACCTGTCCCTCCGGACCGTACGACACTAAGTACCCCAGCGTTTCTCAGCCTGTACTGACTCACTGACTTGACTTGACTTGACTTGACTTGGTTCATGACTACCGAAGGGACCACCGAGTCTACCATTTCTTAGACGGACTTTACACCCTCTGGACTCAAGTTAGGGACTCAAGCCTTCTAGGGGACCTATTCCCCTGTCATTGGGTAAGGTCATAAGAACGGACCCTTTAGGGTGCCTGTCTCCTCGGACCGTCCGATGGCAGATACCCCAGTGTCACTCAGCCTGTGTTGACTTACTGATTCATAATCCTTCGTTATTTACTTTTCGTATTTGTAAGAGGTGGGATGATGGTTGCGTAACCAAGTAAATTTGGAGTAAATAGGAGTGGTCTTTTTACACACCTGGTCTGGGTCTCTATTTTAATGAATTTATAAGTGATCCCATAGTCACCCCTATCAGTGTATTACTGTACATTCCTTCTGCAAAAGAATATAATCATAACGTAGTGACTTTATATAAAGGTGACGATTCCCCCGATGGGGATTTTAATTAAGATATGTGGACATATGTTATATTTATTGGACTTCCAGCAGAGTTTTATATCGACTCCATCTTAAGAATAGCTCGTTAGTCCTTCCTTGAGGCCTTAGTACTCTCATGACTAGTCATACATTTACTTCTAATAGATGTAGTACATAGGTCCACAGTTGTTTAATTTCTTCCGGAGACACAAGATTTCGTGGACCATTACTGTTTTACATTACTATTTGTGTTAATCCATATAACTAAGGAAAACAAGAAAATTTCAGTAGAGTAACATGAAAGTTTAGTCACACAAAATTCTGTGTTAGAGATTATGACTTTACTGAGAAAAGATTTGGAGTTGATGACTTTTGAAACTTTCTTTCCATAGTTCCGTGGACATGAAAACTACAATTTTGACTCCGTGGTGGTAAATCCTCTTTTTGTCAATTCTAATCGAGGTGTTCGTTCCGTTCTACATTAATACATATTAGGTCGAGGTACAAGTGTCAGTTTTAGTGAAGTCAAGTCAAGTCAAGTCGGTGAGTCAGCACAGGCTGAGAAACACTGGGGTACTTAGCGTCGTGCGGTCCGGAGGGACAGGTAGTGGTTGAGGGCCTCAATGAGTCTGAGTGCAGGTAGCTCAGGCACTACGGTAGGTCGGTAGAGTAGGAGACGGCAGGGGAAGAGGAGGACGGGGGTTAGGGAGGGTCGTAGTCTCAGAAAAGGTTACTCAATTGAGAAGAGTACTCCATCGGTTTCATGACCTCGAAGTCGAAATCGTAGTAAGGAAGGTTTCTTTAGGGTCCTGACTAGACGAAACCTTACCTGACCAACCCAGAGGAACGTCAGGTTCCCTGAGAGTTCTCAGAAGAGGTTGTGGTGTCAAGTTTTCGTAGTTAAGAAACCGTGAGTCGGAAGAAGTGTCAGGTTGAGAGTGTAGGTATGTACTGGTGTCCTTTTTGGTATCGGAACTGATCTACCTGGAATCAGCCGTTTCATTACAGAGACGAAAACTTATGCGATAGATCCAGCCAGTATTGAAAAGAAGGTTCCTCATTTGACTTGACTTCAGCGAGTCAGTACAGGTTGAGAAACGCTGGGGTACCTGACATCGGATGATACGAGGAGGCAGGTATCGTAAAAGGTCCGTTCTCATGACCTCACCCAACGGTAAAGGAAGAGGTCTCCTAGAAGGACTGGGTCCCTAGTTTGGGTCCAGAGGGTGTGACATCCGTCTACGAAATGGGAGACTCGGATTCGCAGAAAATTAAAGTACCGACGTCAGTGGTAGACTTCACTAAAACTGTTTTAGTCAATCAGGAGTCAATAAGTCAATTAGATTTATGAGAGTCGATTTTTATAAAAATAAATTTAAAAGAAAAAAATGAAATTTTATGACATAACCAAAACGGTATGTAACTGTACTTAGGTGGTGTCCACATGTACTCAAGGGTTGGGATTTGGGGGGAGGGTGGAGAGGGGGGTATAGTAGAGAGACCTAGTAGGGGCACGTGGTCGGGGTTCGTAGGACATAGGACATAACTTGGATCTGTTCGCTAAGCAAAGAATGTGCTATCATATGTACAAAGTTACGGTAAGAGGGTTTAGTAGGGTGGGAGAGGGAGAGGGAGTCTCAGGTTTTCAGACAAGAAATGTAGACACAGAGAAAACGACAGAACGTATGTCCCAATAGTAATGGTAGAAAGATTTAAGATATATATACACAATCATATGACATAACCACAAAAAGAAAGACCGAATGAAGTGAGACATATTAGTCGAGGTCAAAGTAGGTGGAGTAATCTTGACTAGGTTTACATAAGAAAAATTACTGACTCATTACGAGGCATCATATATACATGGTGTCGAAAGAATAGGTAAGTAGACGACTACCTGTAGATCCAACGAAGGTACAGAACCGATAATATTTGACACGACGCTACTTGTAACCCCATGTGCACAGAGAAAGTTAAGACCAAAGGAGCCACACATACGGGTTGTCGCCCTAACGACCCAGTATTCTGTCAAGATAAACATCAAAAAAGTCCTTAGAGGTGTGACAAGAGGTATCACCGACATGATCAAACGTAAGGGTGGTTGTCACATCCTCCCAAGGGAAAAGAGGTGTGGGAGAGGTCGTAAATAACGAAC